>CM055103.1:25164655-25559655 GCA_029204225.1 Diphasiastrum complanatum | reverse complement strand
CATTGTCTTATGCATATCTGCAAAAAAACACAATAGTTTAGAATTTTTAAACTTCCTAGATAAATAAATAAATTTAATTAATCGTACATTAGAAAAATTTCAAATGTTAGAAAAACCATATAAGGAATATCATGTAGGATAAAAAAATATATTGTTTATTTCCTTGCCTGTTGGATTTCTATCCTCTCCATCCCTATCTCTCTCTCTAGTAATTTAGATCCATTCATTTTTTTGTTGAAAATATTCTTATAGTCTGCAGAAATACAAGAAAAGTCGTGACAGTCTACATCGACATGACCGACATCGACTTTTTGGACAAATGATTTTGGGCCTTGTCTCGACATCGAAGTCTTCGACTTCCACATCATCGACATCAAAGTCTCCGACTTTGACGTCTGATCAAAGGGAAGGTACGAAGTCCTCGCCTTCCATGTCATCGACTTCATCGCATATGTACATATTCATCTAAGATTGATGAATCAGTAGATCAGTAATTTCATTTAGAGCGCAATTGTCTCGTTCTTCTTCTTTGTTATCACAGAGTATTGTATCAAGAAGAATGTGCTTGATCTGTTCTACAATCATATTGTATTTCTACATGACTAATCCATCATTGTTCCAGCAATTTAGTCTATGTAAGGTGATTGCACGTTCAAGCTTATTCACACTTGCAGATTCATTGTTTTGTAGATTTTATCATTTTATATGACTAATAACAGTGCTCGATTTTCTTGCTCTAATCACTGCATTTTGATACTAACCCTCTACCATAAAATGAATGCACTTGGGGTGAATTCCCAAGTTGTGACCATGAAATTCCATTTGTTTATGAGGCCAAGTCTAAACCTTGTGCCACCTACTTCCACCTACTTTGCCACATGTCTTCTAGGCCATTGTACACCTAGATTTGGGTGCCCTCCTAAACTCTTACTTCTCCTTCCACATCATCCTAACAACTCTCACATGCTTGTACACCTCTCCCATTCACTCGCTCTAACTAATACACTTCACCCATGCACTCCAGTTCATCGCTAGTCAAATTGGAGTCCCTGTTACACCTCTCACACTTGTATGCCTCCCCACTTCCTATAAGAGGAGAAACTCACCCCCCTCCAAGGCCATTCATTCCCTTGTCATTCTAGCTCTCTTTTTGTTATTGTTTCTTCGTGTGTAGGCGTTTGGAGAAGGAAGTTTGGAGCTATGGCATGAGGATGCTATGTCAAACTTGGATTGAAAGCTAATTGGAATCTCCAACACACACACACTCTCACCACTCTCTTTCACACACACACTCTCTCACACACTTTCATCCACTTCTAAACCCCATGACCAAAACCTTTGCATGTGTATGGAATGACATCTATTTTATGGTATGCTTATGAATCTGATATGCATGTGTATGAATGGTTGTCTAGTACCATTTGCATGTCATACCATCCATTGCCTAATGTCCATGCATGTCAGTTTAGACTCTTGCATGTCATGCCATCCATTGCCTAATGTCCATGCATGTCAATTTAGACTCTTGCATGTCATTGGAACCCATGTCAATTGTCCATGCATGTTCATCCATTGATGATTAAGCCTTTGCATGTCTTTGTAACCCATGTCAAATATCCATGCATGATCTCTCATTGATGATAAAGTCTTTGCATGTCATGAGAATCCATGTCCAATGACCATGCATGTTCTTATTTAGATGACCATGCTTTTGCATGTCTTTGGAAACAAGCTCTAATCCCATGCTTGATGATCTTTGCCAAAGTCTAATCCTATTTAAGATTTTGGGATTCTTTATGATTTAATCCTTTTGCAATCCAAATGATTTAAAGACTTCAATGAAAACATTCTATCCTCAGTATATGTAATTGGCCAAGGGCCAGTTGGTCTTGCATAATATAAAAGAATCCTTGGGGGTGGGGGGGGTCCCCATCTTGACCTCTCATCATGTATTATGATTAAATGCTTTGTGATTGAATGGAATTACTTCTTTGATAAGCTTTGTATTTCCTTTCGATATGTCTTTGAATAATTGATTGACTTGATTTTAAAGACCAATTCTCAATTGGAACTCTAGAATTTTAGGAAACCCTTTACTTCGGGTTCACACACCGAGGACTCCCTGTCCCTGCAATTTTTTGTTGCAATAGGAATTGAAGGTTAATCCACCTGTCGAATCCCAGCATGGTATCAGAGCTCATTCTCTAATTCTTAGAGGCAAGTTAGAGCATATAATATCAAAACAATTGTTTTGATATAGTATAGGTAGTTGCTATTATTGTTTTTAGTCATATTAATATATTATCTGCATATACTCATCTTGAAATTTCAAATGGATTCACAATCACAGCCTGCTCTAATGGTAGAAAAATTGGATGATTCGAATTACTATTTATGGAACTTTAAAATGAGAGTAGTACTGATGGCCAAAGAACTGTGGGAAATAGTCGTTGGAATCAAACTACTTCCCAGTGTCGATGAGCAAGCCATTTCCAAATGGAAGCTCAAGGACGTCAAGGCTTTTGCCTTAATCACCCTTAACATCTCTGACACACAAATTGGTCATATCCAAAAAGCCCAATCATCAAAAAAAGCTTGGGACATATTGAGTACATTATATGAAGTGAGGGATGTCACTTCGAAGCTGCATCTCAAAAGAAATTTTTTTTTTTCAGAATGTCATTCTGTTTATGGAGCTACACAATACATGACAAGCCATCAAGAATGGTTCATCGACTATTCACCCTACAACACAAGGAAATTTGTTCATCTTGGAGACATCAGTTCCCACGTAATTGAAGGTGAAGGTACTGTTAGGATGAATTTTCAGAATGGAATGTCGAAGCTTATACCAAATGTATTGTATGTCCCAAATCTAACAACTAATCTACTGTCAGTCAGTCGAAACAGATTTAGGACATAGAGTAGAGTTTCTAATAGAGTCCTATTCTTGATAAGAGTAGGAAAGTTCTTGCACTCGGAAAGAGGCAAGGATATCTCTATAGGCTTAGATTTGTAATACTGTAACTGATCGTGCTTTACGCAGTTCGACATCTATGAATAAAGAAGTGATTTGGCATTATAGACTTGGTCACCTTAACTATACATCAATAGGCAACATGTCTAAACACTCTTCAGTTCTTGATCTAGACTGTAAAATTGTCAATCCCCCTATCTACTCAAGTTGTATCAGAGGAAAGCAGGCAAGGAGACCATTCAAGTCAAATCAATAACACATTTCTAGAGATCTGTTAGACATTGTGCATATTGATGTATGTGGCCCAATGTAGATACCATCATTACTTGATGCAAAGTTCTTTATTACTTTCATAGATGATTATTTCAAGACTACTATCTATTTCTTAAAGCACAAATCTGAAGCTTTCCAGTTTTTCAAGAAATTTAAGGAGAGTACGGAGTTGCAAACAGACAAAAGAATCAAAGCTCTCAGAAACGACAATGGTGGAGAATACATTTCAAATAAATTCAAGGATTATTGCTCAGCCAATGGCATCGAACAACAGTTTGATGCTTCGTATTCTCCACAGTCAAATGGACTAGCTGAAAGGAAGAACAGAACCTTAGTCGAATCTGCTAAATGCATGATCACACATCTCTTGGAATAGTCATGAGCAGACCTCCATTGCAATGTCTTCGACAAAGTTAGAGTACATTGCAGCCTCTCAAGATACTAAAGAGGCAATCACGTTGAGGAATTTATTGTCTGAAATTGGTCTCAGACAGTTTGTTCCAACGGTGATAGAATCTGATAATCAGAGTGCTACTTCATTATCCATCAATCCTAGATTTCATTGAGTAAGCACATCAAAATTAGATATCACTATACCGAGAGCATGATATTCAACAAGGAGGCGAGTCTAAAATTTTGCAGGACTCGGTACATGGCAGTTGACATACTTACAAAAGGATTGAATCAGGAAGCACACAACCTGTGATTCAGCAAGTGTGCAGGAAGTGGAGCTCCCCCTGGCATTCAAGGATCCAGATTAAGGGGGTGGTGTTGGATTTCTATCCTCTCCATCCCTATATCTCTCTCTTCTAATCTAGAGCCATTCATTTTGTTGTTGAAAATATTCTTACAGTGTGCAAAAATACAAGGAAAGTCGTGACAGTCTACATCGACATGACCGACATTGACTTTTTTCGACAAATGATTTTGAGCCTTGCCTTGACATCAAAGTCTCTGACTTCGACGTCTGATGAAAGGGAAGCTACGAAATCCTCGACTTCCACGTCATCGACATCGAAGTTTTTCAAATGTCAATGTCATCTATTTGGCGGCTCACCAGTACATTTATCATAGTAGACAGATTCTTCAACTAAATCAGATATTGTCCGAGTGCGACTGCCAACAACACGTAGTGCCTTAATCATGTTTGCCAATCACACATTAATCATTCTTTTAATCAGTTAGCCATATGTACATATTCATCTAAGATCGATGAATTAGTAGATCAGTAATTTCATTCAAAGCGCAATTGTCTCATTCTTCTTCTCTGTTATTATAGAGTATTGTCTCAAGAAGAACACGCCTGATCTGTTTTACAATCATATTGTATTTTCATACAACTAATCCATCATTATTCCAACAATTTAGTCTGTGTAAGGTGATTGCATGTTCAAGCTGATTCACACTTGCAGATTCATTGTTCTGTAGACTTTATCATTTTATATGACTGATAGCACTGCTCAATTTTTTTGCTCTAATCACTGCATTTTGATACAATGCTTCCGCAAAGCCAAATCTTTGTAATCAAGGTAATTTGTGCATGGCTAGGTAATCGACTTAGTCGATCCAGCAAATTCAAAGTTGTGATTATTAGGATAGACATTGAAGTCGATCTGATTACTAAATCAATAGACTTAGTTCCATATACTGAGGATTCCATGTCACTGCAATTTTTTGTTGCAACAGGAATTGAAGGTTAATCCACCTGTCAAATTTTAGCATTGCCCACACCACTCTCGAAGCCTCTCCAACTCCCAATGCCCTAACCATAGTGTCTCCAGTCACGTTTAAGAAAGTAAATTTGATCATAGTCTAGCTTATCTAAATTTGAATATGCATTTCTTCATATGGTTAAAATGAGCGCAATCTTCACATGGAAATGAAATATGAGCAGTCAAAATACTATGCAAGTCATTTTATAAAATTTTGTTAGACCCCTCCCCCCCAGTCCCTTCCGATCCTAAGTTACTTGAATTTCAGTTTTCCTTATTATCTTTGAACCTTTATAACCTTTTATTTGATCTCGAACTTTAGTACTAATAAAAAGTGCTCAGTTTCTTTGAGCTGGATGGTGTCATCAGAATTTGTCATCATTACTCTGTTTTTTTTTTCAAACACTAGAGTTGTTTTCAGCACATTTTTGTGCGCGTGTGCACAAAAGGGCCTTGGCATTTTGCAAGTTTCTTTTTTTGTCATGATTCAATAAAAAGATAGCACATGATGTGCTACCTTTTTTACGCTACTACTTCAATGTTTATTATTAAGAATGTGGTTTGATACATAGTTATAAATGTCACAATGTAAAAAAGAATTCAAATTAAAAAAAAAAAAATTGCAGCCTCCAAAGGTAGCGTGCACGGGAGACCGCCTGGAAAAACAAAATTTCCGGGCGGTCTCCCGTGCACACAGGCATGCTATGTTTGGAGGCTACAATTTTTTTTTTCGGCCAGTCTTGTCGTGCACACCGGCGTGCAAGGTTTGGAGGTTACAAAATTTTTTCCTCACTTCATATAGCACGTTGGCATACTATCTTTAAAGGTTGCAAAAAAAAAAATTTAGTTGTTTTACTTAGCACGTCGGCTTACTATGTTTTTGGAGGTTGCAAAAAATATTCTGAAATAATGTTTTTACTCAAAATTCGATTCTCAAGTGTGTCAAAATAGCTTTTTCTATTTTATAATCTACTCAGCTAGCACATCGGCATGCTAGTTAAATCAGCTCCAAAAATAAATTTATTTTTTCAAAAAGTTTTTTAAAAAAACTTCATTTTTTTGAAATAAAAAATTTGCAAGCTAGCACGCCAGCATGCTAGCTTTTCTTTAAAACCTATATATATAGAGTAACAAAGTATTTTGTGATGGACCTATTTAAAATTTAATGGATAGTCAAAATTTTAAGTATGCATCAAACCACAATCCTTATTCTTCAAAGATC
The DNA here is from genome assembly GCA_029204225.1 of Diphasiastrum complanatum. Taxonomy (NCBI): domain Eukaryota; kingdom Viridiplantae; phylum Streptophyta; class Lycopodiopsida; order Lycopodiales; family Lycopodiaceae; genus Diphasiastrum; species Diphasiastrum complanatum. Next base: position 25,553,471 of record CM055103.1, on the reverse strand, counting down.
ATGTAGTGGCACAAAAAGAGTAGCACGCCATGTGGTGGTACCATTTTGTGAGATCATGGGTAGAAGAAACTCGCAAGAAATTTACTCGTAGAATGTCAAAACCCCGCACAAAAGTGTGCATAAAACCCTTGATGAGACATAACATGCCATAAAATGATTTAAATTTCAATATTTCAAATGTATGTGAAACTAGACTTGACTCTTTATTGTGTTATTGGAAGACTTAAAAAAAAATTCTCAATTGATGGCAATTTACCGCCAGAAAACTTCAATTTTCAGCACTTCACATGAGTAACTTTAGGTGCACCTATATATCTCTATAAGAGTCCAATTTATTTTTTTTATAGACATGTTTCTATGGTCATGAAGGATTTTTGAAAGTAGACAGCCAAAGAAAGGATTGTAAAAAGCACCCCAAAAGAGCTGAAACTTTCTAGCACCTTTCAATAATTTTCAATACTTTTCAGATGCACATATATATATATATATATATCTACATAATTCCAAATTTAAAATCATTTGAGAGACATTTTCTATGGCCATATAATACTTTTTAAAATAGACAAACCAAAAAACTAATGTAAAAATCATGGTATTATACACTCATATATAATATTTCCAATTTTGGTAATTTTTATCAACTCTTAAAAGGGTGACTTTGAATGCACGTATCTATCTTTGTAGATCTCCAAATTCAAATTTTAATTAATAGGCATGTTTCTATAATCATATAGGATTTTTAATAGTAGACAAGCTAAAGATTGAATGTAAAATTCACAACAATGCAGTCTCATATATAAAAAATTGAATGTAAATTTCAAAACAATGTAGTCCCATATATAAAAATATCGAAGTTTCATCAGTACCCCCACATGTTTGACACATCATATTTTACACATAAGTTGCTCAGAATGAAGGTCTCAAAATTTTCAATCGATAAATGTATATATGAATAACACACATGTGAAAGGATTTGATGTGATTCATCATAAGATAGGATTTTTTTTGAGAATGATAAGCTGGTTAAGTAGGTTGGAAAGTGATTCCCATTGATATAAAGAAAGGAAGATCATTGTCTATGGCAAAGACAAAAGAATAATTTATTTGTTTAGGTTTGAAAGGAAATTCAGAACAGCCTTTTGAACAATGCAAAGTAGTTTTAGTCAACCTCGGCGACCTTAAGTGCTACAAGGCAAAATGAGGTATACCATTATAGAAGACTAATTCTAGATTCTAAAATTCTAAAACACAAAAGAGTTTCTTTTGTCTTGGTGAAGGTCTCGGACTTTGTAGTAGTACAGCTGAAAAAGAGCACTAATTTATGCTGTAGAGCCTCTTCTTCTAAAGGGCATGTGTGCATATACAGGATGTGTCGACTTCACAATGAATTCTTTGAACTGAAAAAAAAAATCGCTTCTTCTTGCACTAGAATCAATCAAGTGTTCACTTCTATGTCAAAAATATTCTCACAAGCCATTCTCGAGCAAATTCTCGCACCATTGTAAGCTTCTTTTGATCTTTCATGAGGGACCTTTCCACTATGACTAAAGATGGGCTCAAAAGACTTGGAGAATTGGCGTGAGCTCAAAGTTGGGGTACAAGCCTCTGATGATATTGAAAACCTTCTAGAGTTGTTCTTTACATTGAGAGTACTGGGTAACGTAAGCTCCTTCTTAGGTTTATTACTCCATATTGAGTAGGGAGAACCACTCCTATCAAGCATTTCATCTCCATCCAACATGCGCAGGACCTGCATCAGTGGAGTTATTTCAAAATGACCCACTAGATCTCATTCAAAGTAAACCATAGCCAATTCTTTCAAGCAGTGCATTCATTTCTAGTACAGGCAAATCCAAATAAACATCATTATCAAACTATGCAATTGTTTCAGAGAACTGGAACTGAAGAAATAAGCCGAGCTGAAGAAAAAGAAGCTCAAGAGCTTTCGTGTCACCTGGGACATTCTTGGTCTCAAAAGAGGATCTGGACTTATACAAAGAGATGCAGTGTATAGCATTGAGCACATCTGATGTTCATTGTAGTTATTAGCAAGCCGTGAATCTGCTAGTTCATTGTACCGTTGTGCTTCCAGCAGTGGGCGTGCCTGTGATCATGAGAACATCCGACATTGAAGTAGCTTGGAAATAATTAGTGACATCACAAATTTTTCATGGAACAGTAAATAAGTTTATGGAGATTTGTAAAGATACAAATTTGTAGAGAATAATGACATACCCATTCAGTTAGACATTGTTGTCCTTTGCGTCGTGAAAAATCAATAGCCTTGTATCCTGTAGCAATCTCCAACAGTACAACTCCAAAAGAATATACATCTGCTTTATCTGTGACCTGACCGCTCTGGGCATATTCAGGTGCTAAATATCTGATACATGATTGCATTGAAAAATTCAGACAAGTATTGAGCTGATAGGAGCAGAAAAATTGGAAGATTTAGCCATTTTAATAATTCTTGAACTTCGTCTTCAACGTGTGGTGATATTTTCTTATCGAACTTCTAGCCAGGCATGATGCTCTTTGGTATTATCAACCCATGGCATCTAACAAGGCATGATGAAGGAGTGCATACCCAAATGTTCCAAGTACTCTAGTTTCAACTCCAAGGTCTCCATTAGGTTGCCATCTTGCCAGTCCGAAATCACCAACCTGTTAAACAGTTGAAAGTTATTGAGGAAACGGTCTTCTCAAAATGCAACCCCTCGTTTTTTGAGGTACCTCTAAGTTCTAAGAAACAACCATGAAACTAAAGTTCAGGTGAGACAATCTTAAGCACCCAAGAAGAATTCTAATGAAACGTTGTCAGACATACCATGGGCTCAAAGTCATGAGTGAGCAAGATATTATTTGGGCGCATGTCCCGGTGAATGATACAACCGACTCGACTTTCTTCATGTAAATATCTAAGCCCACGGGCAGCACCAACAGCAATTTTTTTGCGTGACTCCCACTCCAACAAAGGTCTATTTTGACCTATACGACAAAAAGTAAACTGGTAAAAACAGATTCAGTTCCATTCAAATATGCTACTCTACCATAGGTTTAATAATGGAAGTTATTCAAAAAATTCAGATACATTCATCAAATTAGCAAAACACCTCTGAAAGAGAGTTAAGCTACGATGATGCTATAGCTCTTCAGCTAGATTGGATATTGCAGAAGTTATAAGCATGAATTCCTGGCTATCAAGTTTCAACTTTCAAATGAGAACAAGAATCTTGCCATTAGTAAGATTTTGCTGTAACGCTACATAATTGTTATGTATACAAAGTTATGCACAATATTGCTGCCTAGAAGCTGACAGGTTGCACCATTATTATGCTAACTTAGACAGAAATCAATAATAATCAAATATGTGAGATAAATGCATCATGAGATGACTGCACTCACCCCATAGTTGTGAATCCAAGGAGCCATTGCAGATAAACTCGTATACTAACAATCTTCTATGATCCTCAATGCAGTAACCGATCAATGTTACAACATTCCGGTGCTGTGCGCAGCTTAGAACTTCTACCTCCGAGCAAAATTCTTTGTAACCCTGAGAACTAGCTAATTTATGTTGCTTTACTGCAACAGTTTGACCATCTGGAAGAACCCCTCGATAGACTGATCCAAACCCCCCCTCTGCTAAAAAGTTTTGCTCTGAAAACCCATTTGTGGCTAATTGCAGCTCATTGTAGGAAAATCTCTGAGGAGGTCTCCCAAACTGAGGTGATTTATGCTGGCAAATTGAGCACAGAGGTGGGGGACCTGGAGGAGCATGCTTTGATGATGACATAGTGATTCTAAAGCTTGACGATAGCTCTATTTTCTCTTGGTCTTGTCTCTCTTGTTCTAGGTCAGGTTGTGCCTTGAATTCCTTCTCAGAAATATATTGACTCAAGAGGCATTTTCTAGGTGTACCTTCCCTCTTACTGCTCAATAAAGCATGTAGATCTGACGTTGGAGGCTTGTTCCTATGGATGGCTATAGTGCTTGTAATGGATGGACTAACAGGAATTTTCAATTTTTGAGAGAGTTGCATAAATTCACTTGGTCTAGAGAGGCTGGAGGAATCTCGATCCTGAATGGGCTTGTGTGTCATGCTCAAAACAGGTCCACTTGTAGACGCTCTTCTGACTGCCTCAGTTTTTAGGAAAGGCAGGGACTTCCCAAGATCTATTGATAACCTTTTTGAAGAATCTGCACAGGGAATTCCATAGAACTGAGACACCATAATAGGCTTCAAAGTTCACCCACATCTATTATGCCTAAATGCAAAAATGTTCTTATTCCCTGAGCACCTATCATTACAGCACATGCAAACAAAATAGTGTGAAATGCATGTCCTGCCTAAACGTGCCTAGAAAGTTGAGATTTTGTGGATGGAAAACAAACGACTTGCCAAAAATCTGTTTTCAAAAAAACCCTTTGGTCTAGCTTTCAAGTACAAGAAAGGTGCTGACAATGACAAGTGTAAAAACTTACCTTTGGAAGCATATAAGTCAAACAGAGGTTGCGTTTTTCCTGAAAATGGTATAGATTTTGGATTTGAAAGCATGTTCGTGTAATTTTGATCAGCGTAGGATTTTTTTGGAGTCTCTATAGAGCTTGCCATTTCAATGTCATAATCAGAACCTGCAAATCTTGTTCCATCCTTTAAGTGACTAAACGCTTTGATTCTTTCAGAAATTTCTCTAGTTTGGGCATCTTCCTCCAAGACATCCAAACCTATGTTAGTGCTTGAAAAACCTGGATCTGTCCCAGCATCTGAGCTGGAGGAAGAGAAAAAGTCAGTTGGAGAGCTTGTAGTAGTTAATGGTGTACCCAGTTCGGTTGAACTGGAGGAAGTCCCTGGTTTAGGAATCTTCGTCTGTATTCCTTCTGTGGCACCACATTTCTCTTCTCCAGGAAGGGCAGTTAAATTGCATAGATCTTCGAAAGGTGAATCAGGAGGTGAGTCTTTCTTTTCTGATTCAGGGGAGCGTTTGAGGTTGAGGCGAAGGATCTTGACATCGAAACGATTCACTATTACAACGTTGCACTGTAACTTTTCCAGGCAGTATTTGCCCTCTTGCTTGAAGTGCCTTGAATAGGAACACACATACATACGCAATTTAGTTTGGTTTCATTCTAGAAACTACTTCTAGATTATATGAAGTTCTACAGGAACATTAGAATTATTTAAGATAGCATCTATGCTTATAACAGAATAAATGCTTCACACAAATAATAAATTTTGCTACAAAGAAACAAATCGGGTATGCTAATGTTCAGTCATTAATACTCTCTACCGATTCCAATGCCAAAGTTTTGTGTGTGACTTGAAGAGAATGATGAAGCAGTAGTATATATGAATTTTGCTTAATTTTGATGGATATAAGTAGGGGCTATCTTAGTGCTGATAGAAATCTATCCTTGTTTGCCCAGATCTACTGTGAGACTCTTTTATCTGTTACTTACAACAAATTTCAATGCCATATTCTACTATGCAACTTCAAGATCATGCTGAGACTTTAGTAGCTAGTTTAACGGAGAATAGCAGGGAATATTTTATGCCATTGCTAACAGAAATTCATCCTTCTTCCTACCTGTCAAGAACCACCCAAGTTGCCTTCGACTTTGCTGCCTCCAGTGCTACAAATCCCTTACTTTCTGCCCGAACCACCTTTACTCTTGTATGCACCTACATCAATTCAGTCAGATTTGAACTTCAAAGGAAGCACAAAATTGAATGCTCGATAGATTTTTCATCTCTTAAAGAAATGCTCGCTCGTGATCTTGCTGGACCCTTTAAATCCACCTTCGTACTTCAGTCATGAAACCTCTCCCTACCTTCTTCTCATCACAAGTCTTCTGCACCTCTTGAAGGATCTGTTTGCAAGAATCTCTAGTTTGCTCTCTGAGCTCAGTCCAAGGTTCAAGTTTTGGTTTTGTGCATTCACCACTTAGCTTCGTAAGCCCCCATTTATTCCATCCTGCAAAATAGAAAGGCATGCCTGTAAGGATTCAACCAGAAACCGGCTTCACTCACTCTGCAAAGACTTCGGAATTTGCATAAAATAGACTTCAGGATTGGTAGCAGATAGCCATACCTGTATTTGTGCTGGGAATTACCGCCAAGACAATGACGAAGTCCCCAGGTTGTACTGTGACATTCTTTAGTGTCCATTCCAGTGCATGTTTTTTTATCTCCTTTGCATCAAATACAACCTCTATAACCTCTGCCGATTTCGGTATCACAGTGTTCTTGCTCCACCTTTGCATACTTCTACTCCTACCACTTCCACTGCTGTCCTTTGATTCAAAATTAGCTGTAAAGCCAGGAGTCCCAGCTGAGTCCATAGCCGTGGACCAAAAATCTTTTTTAAAGGACATCATTCTAACCCAATAACACTTAAAACACACTCACACACTGCCGTGCATTCTGCAACTACAACTCCCAATTCTTTCTTCTGAGCTCCTCCTAGGAGGTGAGAGCTCCTAATGAGCTACAAAGCCCACTCTCAAGTCTATAAGAGCACTCAATTCACAGCCTAAAGAGGAAAGTCGATGCCCTGAAGCATATGGGAGGATGATATGTCCAGAAAAGTGAGATGGGCTATGTGGTGGTGAGTTGTAGTAGGCTGTAGCATCCTGGAGAGAGACAGCAGAAAGGAGACAAGAGTAAGAATTGAGCAGACCGATGGGGAGGGAGCTCGATAAGGGCAGAGAGTGAGACAGAGAGAGAGCGCGAGAGCAAAAGGCCAGGATCCGTCGGCGTGCCGCATGCGTCAACCGTGTCCATATGCGACGGACGTTACTATGCGGCTGGGTGATGACGTTTTAACGTTTAGGTTGATACCAAAGCTAAAAACATGGGGCAATACTCACCTCCCATATGAGGAGTCAGTCCTCGCTCATTCTTCCAATGTTTTCTTGCCCTAATTTTTTTTAAATATAAAAACCTTTTCAAAAGCTAGAAAATCCTAATCGTAGAAAACGTGTGAGCACAAAAAATCCTAGTCGTAGGAAATGTGCAGTGTACGTCCCTAGCTCCGAAGTCTCTTTCGTATGTGTTTCTTGTGTTTATACAAAACGAAAGAGCCTAGCATGCGTCTAACAACCCAAAATGTAGATGGTGTGGCATTAAATGAATCCTGATTCAAGCTAGATGAAAAATTTGACCTCACTTATCCATACTACAAACAAGTTAAGCTAACGAATGGATGCATTATCACAAGTGTAGTCCCATTAGGTTTATGTTACAACAGAGGCAAGAATTAGTGGAGGCCATGATGGAGACAATGGAGAAGAGAGAGGTAGGATGTTGTGGAGGCATAGTGGTAGGAGGTAAGAGGCATGAGGCAATAGAGGTAGGAAGTTATGATGGAAGTAGGAAGTATTTGAGAAGCCAAGAGGCAACATGAGGAGCTAAGAGGCACTAATGGAGGCAACTATAGATTCAAAGTTGGTTAAAGGAACTTAAGAGGTTTTCATAAATCTGAGCTCTAAATACAGTGCTACGTTAATTTGTGAGGCAATTAACTAAAATTAAAATAGAATAACTTGATTGTAAGTGGGACTATGATTTATGTTAATTAGTTAAATGATCACTAACTAGTGAGCATTTAAGTAGACATGTCCCTCCTCTTCCATCACTCCCAACATTTTTAAACTAATGTGCTCTAGTCTTCAACTACTTATGATGTGAATAATAACACAACTTAGAACATAGAATGCCATTGAATGTCAATAAACTTGATTAAATTGTCACTACTTGGATGTTTGTCCATAAGCTTTATGATGGGCTACAAAAGATTGCAAACAATCATCATATGACTCGCATTATTAAAACAATCTTCTATCTTCTAACCACACCTGAAAAAAGCATTCTTTTTCTCATTTTAAACAATCAAAATGCTCACCCTTACAGAGTCTATTTGGAAATTTTTTAATTATTGCACTCATATTGATTTATTTAATTATTGCACTCATATTGATTTATTTACTTCCTATCTTAACATCTGATCCCCTCTCCCAATCATATCTCAAAGTTTTCCATACCTATTTCTCTTTGAGAAACTAATTGAGCTTTTAGCCATAGACTGCTTTAAATTTTTTTTTAAAATAGATGCTAATCCAGCCTTCCTTAATACAAATGACTCTCAAACTCAAACTCATCAATTTTTACTCAAATCTTTAGCTTCATAATCGATTCTTCTACTTTATATTCTATGAGGTAGTGCTGCAGATTGAAGGGCAAAATGCCCGTCCTAGGCCTTTTGCCCTTCAAATGAAGGGCATTTAAATCATGCACCCTTCAAATATCAAACTAAATAAATGAGCATTCCTTTAGTTTTAACAGAAACCTATTTTTTTGAAGGGTAGAGTTGCCCTTCAATCTGCAACACTGCTATGAGGTACCCCTTTTCACAATCACTCTTTTCTATTCATTTTAGCTAATGACTCTTTAAAAAAAACATTATTAAAATGAGAATAATGTGAGAAATATCAACTAGTTTAGTCATATTTTGGTTAATTGGCAATTCAGGCCAATATGCATTTTAGACTTAGAGATAGATATTTCAAAGCTATATTAGTCTAAATTTTTTTCTATTACCACTTTTGAAAAGTGAAGGAAAGTAAGTAGGTGAGTTTGGACCCATTCAAATTTGAATGATTGGTACATTGAATCTAGTCCATATTGTGAGTAGGGTTTTGGATCTAGAAGTTTCTATGGAGGGAAACCACATTCAAAATAGGGCATAGACTTGTTATAAATAGTGTACAATCGTGGGAGAACATGATTCTCTCTCTCTCTCTCTTATCTCATTTCATGCTTATACATGAGTTCTCTTGGGTGGTTCATCTATCCATTGGTGCACTATAGTGTTGATATCTTGCAATTTTCTGTGTAGAATGCAATTTTATGTTATGTATTGGATTTACACCTGTGAAATACAATACCTTACCGTATTTGTGCAAGCATACATGAAGACATCACAAAAGCATCGTCATTTGCATCTCGAACATCCAAACCATCCTCATCAAGAGTAAGATTACCTTCCTTGTCTCCTTGATCTCTCTTCTTCTTGTAGCACTCACTTGCAAAGTGTCCTTTGATGCCACAATAGAAGCACTTGAGCTTTAATCTATCCTTCTTTTTGCCATTTGAAAAAGCCTCCCCTTGATCTTGCCCTTTAGACCACTTGCTTTTGCTTTTTCCCTTGAATTTGCCCTTTGTGAGCATAGCCTCCTCTTGAGGTGTTGATGTAGATCAACCTCTTGCTTGAAGCCTATCTTTTTCAATGATCAAGATCTCTTGAAGATCCATCAAACTTGGCAAAGTATTTTGAATAGCTAAACTTTGAACAATGTTAGACTGAGCATCCAACAAACCATTAAGAATCACTTGAACAAGCTCTCCTTCCTTAATGTTCTCATCAATGCAAGCTAACTCATCATTCAATGCTTTCACTCTCAAAACAAAAGTGTTGGGACTTTCTTCACTCTTTTGCAAACAAGAAAAGATTTTTCTTCTTAGAGTCAACACTCTAGAAGTAGCCTTCGACTCATAAAGCTTCTCCAAAGCTTTCCAAGCCTCACTTGATGAAGTACATTTACCAACTTCCTTAAGAAGCTCATTCATCTTATCATGTGTAGAGCCCTTTTGGCCCTCCTATCATACCTCAATTGTTCTTGTTGTGTTGCTGGCCTCTCTTCCAAACCTACAACAATATCCAAAACATCATTCATCTCAATAAGTGATTACATCCTCACTTTTCACAATGAATAGCTACTTGAGGTAAGCCTATCATTGGCTTCCAACATGCCTCCACTTGATGTAGCCATGTAGCAATGACCCGATCTTCTCTTTCAACCTGTTTCAATGCACAAAGCACTCCATTGAACAACAACAAAGGTTTTCAAAGAAAAATCACAAAGATTTGAAACTACACAAATCTCTTCTAGCACAAATCAACACATAGAATAGTGAAGTCTTGACCAACCTATAATCTGTCCTCAATCTTATGACTCTTGCCACTTCCTAAGGTTGAAACACTCAAATGAAGTTCAGTAACCTCACTATCTAGTGATCCAATCAAAATTAGGGTTTTGACAAAATCACAAAAAATTGAAATTTTCAAATTCTACATGCAAATGCTGAAAATTTGATATGCAATCTATTAGCCACCTCTTAGGCTTTTCTAATGATCCAAAAATCAGCCAAATCCAATAAGTGAAATGAGAAATCAGAATTGAACAATTTTATAACTCTACATAGGGTTTTGATCTACAAAAGATCCAATCTACATATGCAAGAAACTCAATTTTGGTGTAGAATCCTCTCTAGCATGCTCAAGCCTTGATATCTTCACCAAATCATTGATGGATATGATTTTTTTCTTCAAACGAATCTTCGTCCATACAAAACTAGCAAGCTATTGTATTTCACACATGTGGATCTAAAAATAGCAAATATTGATCATTCTACACATAGAATTACAGGCAATCACAAGTATAGTGCACCAATGGATAGTAGAACCCAAGAGAACCATGTATAAGATGAAATGATATAGAGAAGAGAGAAGATTTGCTTCTCCATGAGTTACATACTTTTATAGCAGGTCCAAACTCTATTTGGCCACTTGGCTTTCCCTCCAAAATGTAAACCCTAATATTTTTGGGTCCAGATTCAATGTACCCAACTTTTAAATTTGAATCTACTCAGACTCAACTAACAACTCTCCCACACTTTCAAAAAGTGTCTATTCAAATGAAACTTAAACTAATTAGAGTCTGAAAAGTCAAACTTTAAGTCTAATATGAAAATTGGCCTCAATTGCCAGATATACAAAAATAGCATTTTTGACTAGAAATCTTTCACAAGTATTACTCTAGTACAAAAGCAATTAACTCCAAGACTCCTTTAAAAGCCTATTATGAGTACAAGCCTCAAGCATCTATGAGTCTTTGGTTGTCTATGCTATGTACAAATCCCTTATGACCTAAGGATAAACCTTGATTTGGTTAGCTATAAAAATATATTCATTGGTTGCTCATCATGTCATAAAGCCACAAGATTTGTTGCATACCTTAAGGATAAATGGTTGTTCGTGAGATGTAGTATACTTAGAAGAAAAATTCATTTATTTCAAGCAGAACAACAAATATAGGAGTTTGTTTCAACAACTCCAGTGACTTTTGACTAGTCACAACCTACAGATCTGCTCAAATCATACATAAGCCTAATAGGTTCATTCCACAAGCCTTTACGACTCATGATGTACCGGTGACAGCTGTAGAAGCCTTATCAAATTCTGATGCAAATAATTGGCACAAGGCTATGGAGACTGAATACAATTCACTTTTAAAAAGCAAGACATGGACTCTTCCAGCCTATTCGATTGTGACTCAAATCGACAGATTGTCGACTGTCTAAATGACATGGTATCACTCTAAATAAAGCTACTCACCTATACCAGCTAGCTTTTGCACTATGCAACTGTTTTGACAACGACAACATCCACATCACCACATGTTCAAATAGTGACAGCCACGACTGCCACCTTAATTGGAATAGTAAAAACCATGATTGCTGCTAGACAACATAGCTGACAATGTTTCTATGCATTTGTATGTATGTATGATTAAATGTACACTATTAGTTATCATTGTCACATAGACTAAGTTCCACATGGATTTTCAAGGTAAGATTGGTCTCAACGTAGATAATCTTGATGGATCTATGTTGGCTGATTCTGACGAATCCCCAAGATACTCGGATAGAGCTACCCGAGAGCACCTCTCATCTTAGACCGAGGAAGTCTCTGAGAAGACGATACAAACGAAGACTGAGAGCCGAATATGAGAGCTGAGGAATACTAGTAGTAATGACAAGCAAGAACTGTGTAGGCCTCATGGTGAATCCCGAAAGATGGAAGAGTTTAGAGAGACAGATGGCAAAGTTGATGAAGGCATGGGGAAAAGAAGTATTGTACTTGGTGAAGGTACATGTACTTTATGGGTATATCAAGTCCAATGGTATTGTACCTACAAAGGTACAAAAAAAAACACATATTATCTAAACATATCCCACAAAGATATCAAGAAGTAGTTTGTTTAGGAACATCAATTTGAAAACTCATGGTCTTCAATAGTCACAACATAATTTTAACATCCTCCTTTACTTATAAAAACAACAAAAAATGACGCTCTCTTACCATAACATTTTCAAAACACAACTTAAAAAAAAAAAAGGAAGCCTTCCAAAAAGGTAAGAACCAAAAACATAACATCATATCATACCAAAAAGAAAAAAAGGAAGATGAGAAAAATTAGGTCCAAAATGGCCTAATTTTCTTATTAAATTGGAAATCAAAAGAGCCTTTTCTCAAGAGATTATAAAAACTTTATCTCTATGAGATTCATATTGCTTGCCTATGTTCATTGGATCTATTGCTCTAATATTAGGAATTTCATGTGCCTTACCCACACCATAGCCATAATTGCAAGAATTAAGCCAAGAATAGAGAACAAACAATGAACATCTATGTTGATGACACAAAAGAATTAAAAAACATCACAATAGCCACAAACAACATTCAAATCAATTAAAAAAACAAATACTAAGCATCAATTTCATTTTCACAGCATTGACTACATTTAGATTGGGCACGTGAAACGCTATTGTGTATTGAATAGTTAACATTGTAGGTTACCTATTTGAAGATTCCTCAAAGAACTTAGTTTTTTTATTGATTTTAGACAAGTGGGTCAAATTTTGACACTCTTAAAAAAATTCAACCAAAATTTAAATTTAAATTTAAAGAAGCACATTAAATTTTGGATTTTAAAACAAATTGTACTTCAAACATTTTGCTATAGCTAAAGTATGTCAAATTTAAGGATATTGTAATTTGAAGTAGTAAAGGTGAACATAACATCATTTAATGTCGTAAAACTTTAATTGGCATCAAGAAGTATAATGCCATATCTACAACGCAAAGAGCAAATATGTATAGTGTATATTTCAAAGAGGGCTTGCAGGATACAAATGACAACAATAAACATAATTAAAAAACTCTATGTCAAAAAACATTACATGGAAATCGATTAGTAAAAACTTATCAGCATATAATCTCTTACAAAATAAACTAAAATAGAAACTTGTGTAGTAAACTTCTCTAAATTGCTTCGAAATTCAATAAAACAAGTCAACAATTTGTTGATATGAATTTCAAAACATTCAACAAAAAATAAAAATATTGAAAATGCCAACCCCATAAATTCTTTATGACTCACTGATAAAAGTTTTATACTAATGATATTTCGACATATATTTTGTGCAAAAGTTCTAGAAAACAACACTAAAGGTTCATACCTAGAATCAATTCAAAAATTTCTAAAGAGAACGAAAATTTTGTCACAAAACCACATTTTTAAGCATGAAAGTTGGAATTTCTCAACACAAAATAAAGATGATTGGGACAAAGAATATGTAAGTTTCCGCTATAATGTTGACAAATATAACTTTGTCAATTTCTGTTTGTACATTTGGATGAAATGATATAAAAAGTGCTCATGAATGGGCTTGTGACAAGAAAACTCATTATGGGAACAAAAAATAGATAAGTAAATTGGGCTGCAGACCCTCCAAGTGATCATTGGGATCGAATTGAGGGTTCATAAAAAAAAATTATTGAACCCTCAATTCAATCTTAGGGATCGAATCACAAGCGATATTGCATTTGATAGTTGGTAGTAAAAATGATTACGTTGTTGAAAACCTTGTCAATTTGTGTTTGTAAATTTGGATGAAATGATATAAAAAGTGCTCATAATTGGGTTTGTAACAAGAAAACTTATTCTGGGGACAAAAAATAGATAAGAAAAGTGGGCTACATACCCTCTAAGTGATCATTGGGGTCAAATTGAGGGTTCAAAAAAAAAAAACTATTGAACCCTCAATTCGATCTTAGGGATCGAATTCAGGGTTCATGGCCCATTTTTCTTATCTATTTTTTGTCCTCATACTAAATGTTCTTCTCACAAACCCAACGATCATATAGAAAGAATGAGAAATATTGAATTTAGATATCACAGCCCAACAAAATAGAGACGCTAGAATATTCTTTACTTAAAACTATGTTTTTAAAAGCTTGTATTGATTTCATTCATGATGTTGAACTTAAATTTGTAAATATGCCTTAAAAGAATATTGAAGTCCAATTCTCATTGTATTTCAGTTTAATGTTTGATAGAAGATGGTGGTGTCTTTCAAAGTATCCGTATCTTAATAGCTTGTTGTACAATTATTATTGTATTTAATATGCTCCTGATAGAATAATAATTTTGTGCAAGTATCAATGAATTTTACAAAGGACTTTTTTCAATGAGATTTTAAATTTTAAATGAAGATTTGTAATTTTCTAGCCCCCTCTTTTTCTACAAAGGACTTTTTTCAATGAGATTTCAAATTTTGATTGAAGATTTGTAACTTTCTAGCCCCCTCTTTTTTGTCACTTTTTTTTTTGGGCTATTTTGTGCACCCATGTTTTTGAAAACATACAAAAATGTGGCGAATTTTAATAAAACTATGAAATATGTCAAATAGTTCCCATTTGGAAAATTTTCACCTATTTCATACCCAATATTGTTATGCAGTTCTACAAAGAACATCTCATAGACATTAATATTCACAAGTGGCAAGAAGAGAGGTGAACTCTCACTTAGAAAATGAGCCAGAAGATCCATAGAATGGTGGAATTTCTCCTCTTGTCAACAAAATTCCAAAGATAATTAAACTTAAGTATCTTGGAGAGCCCTTAACATTTGTAACTAGTTTTTCAATCTTTGTTGGCTCCATATAAAGCTTTTTTAAGTTCTTTTACATTATTTTAGTGGCTCTCTTGAAGCCATTGAATCAAAGCACATATTCCACTTATCACTACCACTATTGACTACAAGCTAGCAACATCAGCTATTATACGTAGCCAACACATGATAAATATAAAAGTATTATATTGCCAATGGCGTAAAGATACTCAAGCCTACAAGAAAATATGTAAATACCTCTTGAAGGGGTGTCAAGATGAAAGAAAGTAAAGACAAAGTAAGGCACAAGAAAGAAAATTTTCAATTGAAATTTTGGTATTGAAGAGTTGCAAACATTTGAATCAAGGTCTTTGCAACCTTATGGCCTTTGTATGCGTCACCATGGAGTAACTAATTGAATTAAATTATGTGTATCTCAAAGTTTTGTTTTGACAAGAATAGCCTAGCAACAGATCATAAGTTACATATGAGCGATTATAGATAATTAGTAGGGTTTCTACATTGTAGAGTTGATTTGGTTCACATAAACTTCTTTCATCTTCGATGCTAATGTGAAACCATTCTCCTACTTCTCAAATGAGAAGAGCATGAATTGAGTACTTTCAAAATATGCATGCACCATTTTTGGTTTTTTCCCTAGTTGTGTATAGATTCTAGTCAACAAACTATATGATAAACACACAAACATTATAGGGAAATAAACATCGTAAAACATTGTCATTGTTCATATTTCTTTTAAAATTGTTGATTGGATCATATCAAACAAAAAGCTTATTATTATTGTTTAATTGTTACGAAGCATGTAAATTTACCCTAAAATTTATAAGTTACATGTAATCTAGATGACTTCCCATCAATATAAAGTAAATGACAACAACATATTTTTAATTCACCATTGTAGCTGATCAAATAGACAATGGAACATAGTAGCATGACAATAACAAATCTCCTCGTGAATCGTATTATGCTTTAGTGCAAATTCAATCTTTATGCAAGATGCTATGAACTTTATTTTTTCTTAGAAAAATTGTGCAAATAAATTGTGATAGCCATCTTGAACTTTATGTATTTTTGCATGTGTATAAACATGCAATATTAATTGTTAGACATAAATATATGTGTGTACATCATCATGGCGATGAGAACCTAGCAAATCTAGTGGTTCTCAACTAGTGGTCAATAGCTAAAAAAAACTATTTCTTGAGGCCCAATGCAGTATGACACTAACAAACACTGACAAAACTTCAAAATCGTCAATTACAAATTGTGGGGCACTCTAGGCACACATAACAAAACTTCGAAATTGTGAAGGACAAAAGGTGGGGCACTCCAAGGACACTACACATAGCAAACCTTCAAAAAGGTGAAGGACAAAATGTGGGGCAGTCAAGCACACCACACATGGAGGCTAGTGCATCATGAAAGGAGTTGACATTCATTAAACCTTTATGAAAGACAAGACATAGCTGAAAGGTGGGTACCTAGAAGATTTGGTAGTTACAATGTGATTATATGAGCCATGAGGTTGAGAGTCGACAAGGGTGCCAAAAAGCAAAGGGACATTTTTAATCTTATCCCAGTGATCAAGAAGAATGTGTCCACTAAAAAGTTGAGCATAGCCGTGAAGTTGCAAAGGAGAGTTTTGAGCTTATTTACAAGATATGGTTGACGATGGTCAAAGAAGCTGGTAGTGGTTTATTCCTCAAGTTGAAAGAAAGTCCTCAACCTATATGTAAAGGACAACTTGGATTGAAGAGGGAGAGAGAAAGTAACAACTTTATGTGTTCAAAAGTTGCACTTGGTCAAACTCAACAAGGAATACAAGTGTATTTTATGTTCATTCCATTTTGTGAAACATGTTAAGGCTATTGGGCTACATAGGTTGCATCAATTGGGGACCCCATTTCACACAAAATAAGATCCAATGTAGGCAAACTACTTGTCCTCTCATTTATCCCTAGAATCAAACTTACACCACTCATATTCATAAAGCATCACGACATCCACTATACACTACGTTAATGTCTAGGGTGGAATTATGTAAAATTTGAGGTACCTCAAATTGGCAAAATGGATAGTCTATTTATAGGGTATCCATTTTGCACAAATAATTGATCATTAACCTATTATCAAATTTGATATTTATGATAAGTAGCAGACATTAACGATAGGAATGGCCAATCAATATATCCCATTCTGAACATTGGCTAAATTTAGAGATTCTATTATATCATCCCTTATAATAGTGCGTTTGAGAATGCAAAATGTTCTCACCTTGTAGTTTCTTTTTTTTAGGGGGTTCATTCACGAATTGAGCATCCTAGTGCAATGGTCTTAGTTGTCTTAGATCATCGTCACCCTTCATCATTTACTTCATTTTTATCTTTTAATACTTGCAACTAGTTACATTCTTTGTCCATTACATTGTAAGCTCAATATTCCCAATGCTCCTATCCTTGGAAAGATATTCAATAGATGTTTTGGTGAATGGACCCTACCTTATGTATTAGAGTAGTGTTTAGGTGAAAGGTATCTCCAAACAAAATATGTTTAGTGATTTTTTCTCTTTTGGGTGAATGGACCCTACCCTTATGATTAAAGTAGTGTTTAGGTGAAAGGTTTAGGAGTTTGACAAAGATGTCTTTAGCTCCTTGGGGTTCTGTCATCTTCCAAAAGTAACTACAAAATTTTGTTTTGTTTGAAGTTTTAGCTCCAACCACAACCTGTTTACTGATTTTGTCTCCTTTTCATTGTTTTATTCCAAGAGTATTTGGAATATGTTAACAAGCCTTCTAGTGGTGCATGTAATTATATTTTTGGCAAGAGGTGAGGTTATGTCATTGTAGAGATTCTAGTCCAACTATTTATTTTATATATTATTATGATGAGAGAGGAGTTATTCAACTAGCCAAGTATAGACAAATTTTCACCACTTGTACATCATAGAATTCCATCATTTATGGAAATAGACATGAGCCACTACTATAAGGGCAATTTCCCACAACTTACTAAAACTTTTGATGTCCTAGTGCACTCGGGACATATGGAAATGTAGCCCTCAAGATTAGAGGGTCACACTCCATGCGCATTGTTGTTGTATTTCATGTACGCCTTCTTTTCTAATGCATGACTACACCTATCAATCATTGAACAAAGTTGTAATGACTAAAGTCACGTTCAATCTTTTAGCAACTAACTTTGAAATCATTAGCATGAAAGTGATTTCGTAGCCAAACAATGATGTATTGAATATTGCAGCGTTGAAGTATTCAACAGATCAGATGAAACAATAAGAGATTTATCAGTTACAAATAACTATAGAGAAGCATCATACATTCTAACATGATATTGAATGCAATGAGAAGATAGATTGATTCAGTAAGTCGCTTGTACAAATCAGATGATGAGAGCACAAAATAGTAATGGACAAAGCCGCGTACTCTAAGCTATCTCTGAGTAATTGGAAACTTTGTTTGATGCACTTCGGTTGATATAAGCAGTAAGCACTAAATAGCAATACTCTTGTTGACTAATCCCCTGCTCCAAAGGACCTGTTGTTTTCTTCGATTCTTTCTGGCCACTTTTTCAGAACCGTTTCTTGCTTGTTACCCTGCTCAAAGGCATTCGTTAGATGGTTTCTTGATTTTACGATGCCAAACCAGGCAGAAGGAAACAGGTAGACGTCGTAGTATAGATTCTATGTCCTGCCTGTCAGAGGACTACTCAGGGACGTCACTCTTGAATGCACTTACATTCTACATAGGATGCAATCCTAGAACGCTCATTCATAGATCAGCATGTAAACCAATGAACGTTTAGTAGTTTCTACTGCTACTTACTCTGAAAGCGGATTGAAATCAGATCCTACACTACACTGAACTGAGCTACATTTGTATAAACTGATAAAAAAGAAACAAGAACTAAACTACAGCATGTTAGAAGTCCAAGAATCAAGAAACCAACCAGTCTATTGATTCTTGGACATCCCAAGAACATCAAAAACTAGATTGTACAGAGATATGCAAGAATCACACCACAGATCCAGCCTATTTAGTTTACTTGAATGCTGGCTCCTACATTAATCCACAAGAAAACATGAAATCTAATCCACTCTACAGTCCACAACCACAAAAAAAAAGGAGGGAAGGGCAAGATCATAAATGCATCACTCAAGAAACAAGCATGATCAAGGAGCTCAATGGTTGCACCAAACTTGTGAAGGCTCTTCTCATTTTAGCATGGAGTTGATACAAATCACAAAAAGCTCCTCTACACAAAGAGGGAGTCTCTTAAATAAGCAAGAGAGCTTCTTAGGTGGCATCCTAGTGGAATTTCCACATTTCACAAATTACAAGTGGAATAATGTTCTCCACTAGAGGTCACCATCAAAAGGTGGCTCATTCTACTTTCTTTAAGAGGGGTCTACTTGCATTTATTACATTTGCCTAGAAATACTAGTTCCTACATGGTCATTCTATCTTCCGGGATTCACCATGAGCCTTACACAGTTCTTACTTGTCATTACTAACTAGTATTCCTCGGCTCTCATACTCAACTCTCAGTCTTCATTAGTCTCGTCTTCTCAGAGACCTCCTCAGTCTAAGGTGAGAGGTGCTCTTGAGTTGCTTTGTCCGAGTATCTTGAAAATTCGACAGAATCAGCCAACATCATCCCACCCCTAATGTGTTGCAAGACCCACTGCAACTCATATTGGACGATGTCGCTCCGCTTTTGCATTGGCATCTTCGGTCGTCACTTGGAAAAGCGTAGATCCTCGTTTGCTTACATAAAACCAAGTGCTTATTGTCGCCAGTCTTTATCACAATAATTGTCTTTCACAAATTGTCACGATTGGATTAGAATGTCTTATTGCTTTAGGTGGTTGACATTCTCAAAATTGGAGAGCTCCCAGCAGCTTCACAACTTGCATGCTTGAGTGCTTCCCACTTGTCTTCTCTTTTGTCACTTGTATCTGCCAATGACGGTTTCATATCTGGTTTTTTTGGCAGGTACTAACTTCTTGGAGGTCTGTATCCTCCATTTTCTTCTGGGTGTCTCCATGGTTCTTCCCTTAGTTGAAGTTCCAGTCTCAAGGAAAACCTTTGATCTGCAGGTTGCACCAACTTTGGTTATCAGTCTCAAGGGGATGGATTCATCAAAAATTGGTGGTAGGAACATATTTGGATGGACAGTTTGATAACGGTAAGGAAATGCGATGAAGGCTTGGTGAAAAGATGAAAGAACTGATAGTTCTACAGTTGCAGCCTTGGACCCTTGCAATGTCGAGCTTTGACCACCACTTGCTAGGTGAGGAGCTCACTTTATTTGCATTCACGTTGTCTTCATCTTTCTTTTTTCTACAGCTCTTTCTTTTGATCCGCTACTTTTGGATCTCTTTGGGCTTCATAAGAGGGGATTCAACTATCTTGGATCTTTCTCTTTATTTGTTCTAGCTGCTTTGCCTGCTTCTTAGATCTTCGTTTGGCTGATCATCCATTGTAGGTGGTAGTTGGTCTCCACAGGACATTTGCAATGATCTATCATCTGCTTTGGTAAGACTATCAAAACTTGGGATTTCTCAAAAGAACAGTAGATGGATGATAAAAAAATAGATGGAAGGAAGGATGGTGGTGACAACGGTAGATGGTGTGGATGATAGGCATGAAAATGGGCGCAGAAGTATGGCAAGAGGTTGGTTGAAGAAGGAGACTGATTTCCCAATGCTTGCGTTTTCCGAAGGATCTTCATCGTGACTGGGGTACTTCTTCTAATTAAGTCTCTTTGGATTGCCCATCTGTCTTCTTAGCCTTGTCGTTTTCATATTTGACTTGTGACCTTGGCTGTCGATCTTGTTGGTGTTGTTGTTGATAGCATAACTGCTCCAGTGGATCTAAGCGGATCCTCTCTCTCTCTCTCTCTCTCTCTCTCTCTCTCTCTCTCTCTCTCTCTCTCTCTCTCTCTCTCTCTCTCTCTCTCTCTCTCTCTCTCTCTCTCTCTCTCTCTCTCTCTCTCTCTCTCTCTCTCTCTCTCTCTCTCTCTCTCTCTCTCTCTCTCTCTCTCTCTCTCTCTCTCTCTCTCTCTCTCTCTCTCTCTCTCTCTCTCTCTCTCTCTCTCTCTCTCTCTCTCTCTCTCCCCCCCCCAAAAAAAATCTATTGGTGGGGATGTTGTTGCTGGAAACTGGTCATGTTCAAGGTTGGATCTACGTGTGGAACAGGTAGTTGAAACTCGTTGAATATGTGACTGTACTAAAGATTGAACAAATTTTAACTTAATTTGTTTCGATCTTGCTGTAGTTGACTCGAAGATGAATATGGCAAGGAGATGCAGAAATCAACTCTAATGTGACATGGATTTCACTTATTTCTCAAGAATCCTAAATTTATGTGCAAGGGAATCTGAAGATCGTGAGATGAATGAAAATGTGTTTTGGAGATGCTCTACAGAAGACTCTCGTGCAGTAGCTATTCCTCATGCAAAAATCAATCACACAAAATAGGTGAAGAGAAACAAGGAAATAAACAAATGTGGCAGAGAGTGAGAACTGTATAGCACTTGTCGAACAAAACTTGCATTCATCAACATTGATAAGTCACCTTGATAGTTGTAATATTTCATTTGTGTTGTAGAGTAATGTGACTTACTCTCATATGCCCTTTTCAAAACAAGGCAGGGGTGGTGACACGAACATCTATCATCATGGATAACAGATGTTGTAAGATATAGTGTGAGATGCATGTATGGGTGAGGTACTATGACCTCTTTGAACAAGAGATTCAGAACCGAATTTCTATATGGATTTCTGAATCCTAGAGTTGTTGTGTATTGGCACATTGAAGTCTGATCAGCATGTGGAAAGACAAATAGATTGGAGTTTGTAGAAAGGGAGAAAAACTGTCAATTCCCTATGGAGGTTGCTCTTGGTTGGACATTGTAGCAGATGACGGAACATCTACTTTGGATGGTGGTGATGATGGACCTTCTTCAAGTCAAAAGCCAAGGAGAACATCAAGAGGAAGACAAGTACCTTCAAGGCTCACATATGATCAAAAGGGTAAGCAAGTAGTTCTAGAGATTATGTTGCTTTCCTAACCTCTTTGGATGAGCCTACAAGTGTAGATCAAGCAAGGAAAGAAGAGGAGTGGATCCAAGCAATGGATCTTGAGTATCTATATCTGCTATTTTTGGATCCACACGTGTGAAATACAGTAGCTTGCTGGTTTTGTATGGACAGCAATAGTACTTTATCATTTCATTCAAATTTGATCAAGTTATATTGATGTTTGCATATCATTTTGTGTGTAGATGCTGATTTTTCTACATTGGTGAGATTGGTAGTGTATTTTTCTTTCCAACCAAAGATCATTCAAGTAGATTGGACCTTAAGGATCTGAAATCTTTCAAAAACCATAGTTGTCGATGGGCGGATCTCTACTCCAATACATAGACGGTATAGTCATGTGCATGAATTCATGCAATCCAACTATAAATAGGTCACATATCCCATGAAATCCTCATACATACATCAGTCACACGTACATACACTACTCCATATGTCTCAATTAGAGTGTTCGGGTCTTCTCAAGATCATAAGCTACAGATTGGCCTTGACATGAAATTAAATCGAGGCTAACATAGAATCTCGAATACTGGAGAGCTAGTCTACCATACTAGGACTGGTCCAAATTCTTAGCTGAATATGGCCATAACATTCTTCTTCTCTTAAACAATATATGTCCTCAAAATAAAAAAGGAAAAGTCTAAGATATTGTTTCTTAAATTTTAACTCCTACCCAAGAATCACTATCCTTAGTCTGACTTTTTTTTATCTAAGCAAATACTCAGAAATGCAATAATTCTCCAATTGCTTACCTCTACACATGAATACTAACTCATAATCCAAAGATACATTAACTATAAATCTTCCAAATGGGTTGATCTTCTCTGTTCCGGCATTGTGTAACGAAAGGAATAGATCATTTATCTTTCTGATAAAGGAGGTGAGGTCTTTGCCATTGCATCACAAGTTTGTCAGTTGATCTTCAAGAAGCATGATCTGATTGCGTGATTTCGTCTGAAATCTGGTAAGCAATGTATCCCACATCTCTCTTGCATTGGAGAGTGTCGCGTGGTCAAGCATTAGATTATCTTCAATGGATGATGACAACAGGGCTACTGCCTTGTCGTTCTTTTCTATTCTTGTAGTTCTTTCTTGGTGGTTGTAGGCATTTCTTTGGTGCCAGGGAAGTAGCCTTTCTCCCTTTACTATGAGAGAGGTCTTCACCTTCCATGCTAGAAAGTTGGACCCAGATGAGTCAAAAATTGTGCAGATCTTTGACTGCATGCTGCTTATGGATGCCATTGTTGTGAACTGTTCTTCAGTCTATTTTTCTAGTATTTTGTTTTGAGTGCTTATTTTCTGGATCTAATAACCTTTAAGCTATATCAGCTCTCGGATATGAGCCTGAGGCTCTGATACCATTGATGACAAAGATTTGATGTCCAGAACGTCAAACGCTCTAATACCACTGTTGACAAATTGAAATCGGATGTGAGTTCAATTCTGTCTGATGGTCTATTGTCTGCTATCACAGATCTACAATTCTCCATAGCATGGACAAACACTGCTGAACTATTTTATATTGTGTTGTAGCATTCAACAAGGTAAAACCAGTATGCGAAATAAGAATTAACAACTACTAATGAACATATAACAATCTGACAATAAGACATTCAATAATATTTAAGATAAGCAAATCATCTACATAAACATCTATTGTATTATTAGTGAATTCCTTAAGCGTTGTGTGACAAGTCCATGCAACGCGTCAGCGTGAGAGGTACTATCTCTCTCTCACGAATGGTATATATTCATCTCGCTTACTGGTGGACTTCTGGACATCAGCTAGCAACATTGTGCTTAGCTCAAATTGGCATTCAACCTATTCCCTTGTTCTCAATCTCTTTATATAGATGGATAGAGAGAACACATTTAAGCTGATCAGAGGTTACAAGAACGGCTAGTTAAGCACATTCTAACGGTACCCAAGTGGTCCATGGAGGAGTGACGTCCTCCTTGTACTTTCTAGATCTCCTTTGTCCTTTGAGGTGTGAAGATCTGCCTTTCAGTCTTCACCTCTCTCTTGGTCCTCATCATTGAGCCTTTTTGGGTCCTACAACCATGAAGAGAGCAACCATGAAGAGAGCGAAACAGTTACTTGTCTAAGATAGCCATGCTTCCTTCAAGATTAGATATTACGAGTGGAGCGAGTATCAGTGAGTGAGAGAGAAATTATTAGAAAGCATTCACAATGGAACACACAGAAGAAAATAGAGAATCTAAATTAAGTTGTCGTGAGTACAACAATCAGATCAAAATCCTATGCCCGAGAATGGTTCACCATAATAGCACACTATGTGCTATGATCTTACTACGCTAGTTACAAATTGAATACTATCTCTATTTCCTGAATTAATTTCACTCTCTCTAAAATCTCTGATCCTATGGAATCAGATAATTTTGATACAATGGAGTTCATGGAGGAACTCTGAATCACGCTTACATCAACTCTTATTCTAACTCCTTCTTCACTTATTGTATCTTGTGTTGCCATTACGTTTATATACATGCAAAAGTCATAACAATTGTGTGGGCAATGAGAGTGAAGAAGTGCAGTTACTGCATAGTACTAAAACGAACTGTGACATAGTCTGCATTGGACAGGGCAAAAAAAGAGCTCCATTTTGAATGGTGACAATTGACGATCGTCGAACACTTCAGGCAAGTCGAGTCGGTTGGCTTGCTCTTGAGAAGATGTCGATGTCGATGACTTTGATGTTGATGGAGTTTGATGTCATGATGTCGACGAGGTCGAGTCAGTGAAGTTGATGACATGGACTTCGATAAAGTCGATCCTGCTTCTGCTTCAAGTCGATATATTGCACAGACGTTTGACTTATGTGAGTAAGGCTGCATGTCATTGTAGAGAGAGATAGTATATCTACATAGTATACTAGTGCTCAGGAATCAAATTCAGGTGAGGTGGAGTGAAGATTAACTCCAACAGATGGATCTAACATTCTTGGTGTAAATGACATGGATGTTATTTTGAATGATGTTGATGAAGGGCCTTCATCAAGTCAAAA
Source organism: Diphasiastrum complanatum (assembly GCA_029204225.1). Classification (NCBI taxonomy): domain Eukaryota; kingdom Viridiplantae; phylum Streptophyta; class Lycopodiopsida; order Lycopodiales; family Lycopodiaceae; genus Diphasiastrum; species Diphasiastrum complanatum. The sequence continues at coordinate 25,528,511 of CM055103.1, read as the reverse complement.
GCCAAGGAGGACATCAAGGCAAAGGCAAACACCTTCAAGGCTCACATATGATGAGAAAGGTAAGCAAGTTGTTGGAGGTACAAACTATGCTTTCCTAACTTCTTTTGATGAACCTACATGTGTAGATGAGGCTATACAAAAGAAGGAGTGGATCCAAGCAATGTCAAAGTAAGATACCTAATTGGAACTTTTCGAATAAGAGAAATTCTCTGGGGATTGTGTGGACAATCTGGAACTAGAACAAGTTTGAAAATTTGAATCATTATCTATAAGTAGTACAATGAAAGGTCAAAGGTTACTAATTTCATTTTGATTGGAATAGGAGTAAGTTTGATTAGGATTTTAATCTGGAATGTCTATATTAAATCAACCTAATCTTAGTTTAAGTACTAGGATCAGAGAGGGGTTGATAGAGGGAAGAATTTATGTTGTTAGAGATAAACTGGGTTGGAAAACTATTGAGAGTGAATGTTATTTGTCTTAGAAATTTTTCGGATATGTTATTTACTCATGAGAAATAGAAAATCTTTCGTAGTTGAGTTACAAGATCTTAGTGAGATATGTGAGTAATATATGTGGGTTCTGGAGGAATCTGCCAGATGAAAATGTGTTTATGTCCTGAGTCATAGTGAGATTATTCACATATGTGCACGATTAATCTTGTATGAATCTATTGTGTATTCTTGGGTACTAGGGTTATTGGGTGCACTTAACCTAGTTAGTGAACATAAGCATATGATCAAATATTGTTTTGATAGATACTTGTAGAGTTAACAAATCTTTATATGGAAGATTTATAGATTAACTTATAAATGACTTGGGTAAGGATCTAAATGTGGTAACATACTAGTATAATTGAATTCTTCACCTATACATTTAGTATTTCTGAGTCATTGGCAATTAACTTGAGTAGTTACTCCAAGATGAAGTTAATTGGTTAAATGATCAGTGTGATGTGGATTCACCAGGAACTGATGGTTTTTGAATTATATTGCTTGTAAGACGCATGATTAGTGAATCATTTGGGTTCATCAGTTAAAATTATGTGCATTGGATATACAGTATTTTTGGGATAAAGTATTCCTTAGTTAAGGAATAGACTCAGCTCATTAGTGATTGTATCCCAAAGCACTCAATTGGATAACGAATCGTAATGAATCCAAGAATAATAACTGAATTGATATTCAGCAGGACTTTGGGTATCTAGAGTTGATTCTAGACGGTAATCTAAAGTTTTTTGTAGATTGAAGATAATTGTCATTATCATTTTGGTATGCTTTATGTCTTTAATTCCCAGTGGCATATAGAACTTGAATATCTAGCACTTCTGCTAGAGAATTCTGTTTGAAAAATATTCCTAAAATTCAGTATTTTCCTATTGGGAAAGATTTTGGAATGATTCTTACTTTTCATGAGTCATGTTGGACATATACTCCAGTGTCCTATAAATGATTAAGTATGGTTTTGGATTCCATAAAATTATGATTGATGAATCATACAAATCTAAATATTCATGATTGACGGGATATAAGTAGATATTTTATTATTGTCAGAGGATTATAAGGAATTGTCATGATTCTTAAGTGTGGTGATTAGTTCTTGGTCTATTAATTGAGTAAGAATTCAGATTGGTGTTTTGAATATCTTTACTCCAGTATTTTATTGAGAGCTTATGGATCTCACAGACATTCTCACATGTAAGTTATTTTACTTGTGGAGAGTTTAATTATTTAGTAGATGCTATTCTACTACAGTTTATGGTCTGCAGATGCTTGAGTACAGTTCTTTTGGTTAGATCTCCAGTTATCATAGGGGACAGACAAATCTATTAAGATGAATGGGTGCTATTTTCTTGCATTGGATGCTAGAAACATGAATATTTTACTCAAGAGAGTACTACAATACTCAGAGCTGATTTTAATCATTTTATATCTTAGTGCTAAAAATTCTAAGTGAATGAATTATCATATTTAGTAAATTGGTTCTAAGGATAGTTTTATTTGGAGGCTTTTTATGGATTGTCTGCCAGAGTTGGTGGATGATTTTAAACTGTAATTATTATTGTTCTTTAACTTTAACCTTCTAAATTAGGTAATATCTCACTCAGTGGTTCATGTAAGTGTTTTACATGAAGCTGATGTTACTAACTTGTGTTGAGTGTAACCCGATCAAGAAAATATATCTCTTAGTGTACTTTTCAAACCAGAGTTTGTACTCCAGAACAGAGATAAACGATTGAAAATAGGTTTATTTCAGAGTACTTGTTTGATATGAATGTTAGACTAAGGATAATGATTTTCTCAACTAAATTGAAAGTTAAAGGAAATATTTCTGTAATTCTTTCTTGTCTTGAGGAGCTTCTAAGAATAGAGGCATTTTAAGGGGGGAATAATGTTATGGCCATATTCGGTTAAGGACCTGGAATAGTCCTAATATGGTAGACCGGCCCTCCGGTATTCAAGATTGTTGGTCACGCTGTGATTTAATTCCATGTCAAGGCTAGTTCATGACTAAGAACCTTGAGAGGACCCAAACACTCTAATTGAGACATATGGAGTATTGCACGTACATTTGATGGATATAGGCAGGAGGACTGCATGAAGAGATGTGACCTATTTATAGTTGACCTGCATGGAGATGGCATGGGTTCATGCACAGGAATCTACTCTCTATATATTGAGGTAGGATTTCTCCTATCGACATATTGGGTTTAGGTTACCAGGTTCTCTCTTCTCCTCTAACTTTCACATGGCGCTGGCTTGGGGGCTAGATCCAGGATTGATTGGGTGGTTTGGCTCCATAGTCTCTCTTACTGAGTTCTCCTATCCTCGTCTTAGGGACTATCCCTTTAGGTCTTACAATTTTCATATGTATTACCCACTTTTCCCATGCAGTTCTATCTATTATAGATTTCATCTCCGACATCACGATTTGTTGCATTTCACCATTGCAAGCATAAAGTAATATGCTCATCTCTAGACAATTGTTTTATGTATTTTGCAATGTGTTTATTCACATTGTCCATAGATTAAAACAAGGATGATCAGTTTTTCAATCATCAGTGTGTTTGTAAGCGAAAGCTCCTTAAGATCTTGCTTACAAGAAAAACACATAGAGAACACTGTGGAGCACAACCACCCAACCAATAAAAAGCCATCGATCAATCTCCAGTAGCATCACCTCCGAGCCACAAGATAGCATGCAGGTGTATAGAGAGGAAACTGGTAATGAAAACCACACTATGGAATGGTAGGAGGGGGATATATAGGCCCCATCCTCTCATGTGCATGTGCCCATATAAGTTACATAAATCCTCAAAAGCGCTTTTCATTATTATTGATACTTTGCACATGCCTATAGCCATCCTAAATCCATGCACTAGTTCCACAAGTGTAAATGGGCCCTCACAAAGTAATTAATTACATTTTTGGCCTAATTCGGGATAATGAAACATGATTAATAATCTCGCGTACTAGAGTACCATCTATCCAAGTCTAGGATTATGCCAAATCTTATATGCATGACGTAGATATAACATTCTTCCCCCCTTGAACTGCTTCTGTTCTCAAAAGTGAAAATTAGAGAAATTCTTTATGCTTTCAACTCTCTCCCATGAATCATCATCCTCAATCCAACCCTTTCATCTAATCAAGCACTCGGAGATAAAAGGAATTCTCAATTGTTTATCTCTGGTTCTAAGCACTTTCTTAGGTTTCAAATGTACATTAAGCGATAAATCTTCTAAATTGAATAAATCCTCATCAGATCCAATTGTATCACCTTCATGTATGCTTAATTTTAACCGAATTAGAAAGACTAGGTGTGTAGTAGATTTTTCTTGAAGATCTAGTTCATAACCTATAAAACCAATTTTTCATACAATCCTAAAGGGTCCACAAAATCAGGTAGATAGTTAATAATATTTGCATGTACGTAATGTTCTGATTTTTTTTGGAATCCTAAGATATATCCAATCATCAACTTGAAAATTTTTGGGAGATCTCTTAGGATCGGCATATAATGCCTAGCTCTATTCTAAGCACTACGGATATGATTACTGGCCACTTGCAGCATTTCTTGCATATCATGTAGGAAATCCGCAACCTTTTGGATCTTAACAGATTTCATCTCCACATTGACAATAGATCTAGGTTGAAAACTATACAAAAGGACTGTAACCTACAGCAAATGCTTTCTACTATTGTATGCAAACTCAATTAGAGGAATATAGTCTTCCCAATAAGATTGCTTGTGAGAAACATATGTCCTCAACATGTTTTTCATAGTTTGATTAGTCCTTTCTATCTAGCCATTTGATTCGGAATGATTAGTAGAACTACAAGTAGCAAAAACTTTCAGTTTATGGAATATTGCTGACCAAAAGTGATCTGTGACTTAGGATCTCTATCACTAGCAATGTCACTTGATAATCCATACAACTAAAATAATTTCTCAACAAAGATCTGGGCTAATTCAGAAGTCTTAATAGTTGACTTAACTGATATGAACGAAACTAACTTAGTTAAACTATCCACTACAATCCAAATACAATCATTTTGTCGTTGGGTTTTTGGAAGTCAAACTAGAAAGTCCATCGATATACTCTCCCATATCTTGTAAGGGATTTCCAATGGATGCAACAAATCACTAGCCTAAAACTGTTCAACCTTAGCTAGTTGACAAGGCTTGTAGTCAATTACATATGACTCGACACATGGCTTGATTTTTGGCCAATAAATCTCTCTTCTGGCCAAGTCAAGAGTCTTGTGTATACCAGGATGTCCTACACAAGGTACTGTTGGAAAGAGGGAATGATGATTCAATAATTTGAAATATGTACACAAACTATCGAGAGCAGTGGAATAAGCCTTCTTTCCTAATGCATGACCACGCCTATCAATAATTGAACAAAGCTACAATGACAGAAGTCACGTTCAATCTTTTAGCAACTAACTTTGAAATCATTAGCACTAAAGTGATTTCGTAGCCAAACAATAATGTATTGAATATTACAACATGTTTTTCTCTAATTGAAAGATATAGATCCGTAGAAATCTAGGTGAAATACAATTCATTGAGTTCAACAATATGACTAAGAGTATTTTCAACTTGATTAGAGCTACCTCTTATATAATGGATTTATGATCGAATTCTTGCATCTATTCGGCCTATCAAGATTTCCTACCCCGAAGATCATACTAATTACAAAAGTACTTAAGAGGCTGGTGATCTATATACACTATAAGCTTACTACCATACAAGTAGTGTCTCCATGTTTTAAGTGCATGGATAACTACAAATAATTAATTTTCCTATGTAGAATAATGCAACTGAGGACCAATGAATTTTTTGCTTTTTCTTTTTGTTAACAACCTCTTTTGTCAGATTATTGAGCAGTGCCACCACTTTGGCATAATCCTCAATAAATTTTCAAAAGAAAACCATTAATTTTCAAAAATGATTTAACTTGCTTGACAATTTTCAAAATGGGCCAATCAACCAGTATCTTGATTTTATCCTTGTCAATCTTGATCCCATAAACAATGATCTTATAACTCGTTGAAGGGCAACTATCAACTTTAGTCTTCCCCTGGTCATTGTACTTCCCATCTGAAGGCTGCATGACTACACTTTCCCTTCGACCTTGTGTTGAACTACCTCTCGTCGCTCCGTTGACATAGGTTCCCTGAGAGATTCATCACTAAGAAATCTTTGTAATGATTGCACCTAGAGACTTGGTAAAATCCACTGGACTTCGTCGGTTGCCAATTTCTTGACTTCTTTAGTTACCATTGGCTTAATAGATTCTACCAACTCTATCTTCTATGATGTTGATGTTGCTTGTCTGCTCGAGCCCATCTCTGCGTATTTTGGGATTTTTTTCAGATTGCTTTCTTCCTCACTTGTTTCATACCCCGGTGGCACTAGAATTTTTCTTTTATAGTGCATTCTATCTGTAGGTGGATTGATCAACACAGGTGCATATCGGTCTACATAAACCAAATGCCTCTTGGCTATTTGTGAATTTATCTCGGCATGGATGATTAACTCCGCATTGTACACAACAAGGTTCAAGTTGATGGATCCCCTCGATGTGGACATTCGACTCGACGATATTTTCCTCTGCATCCATAGCATCTTACCGACTGCAATACACCATCGCCTCTAAGTTGATAGGCATACACTGGTAATAGATTCCCCTTAGGATCTTCCACAAAATAAACTGGTAAGCTATTTTGGTTCTCCATTGAGTTTGGTGACGTGCAAGATGATATGACCAAAACTTCCACCTTGCCAGTGGTTGTTGAAGAAACTCGTGATTTAGGTGGATCAATCTGACATCCATCCTTTGATAAAGCTTCTTGTTTACTTGATTTTGCTTCTGACCACTGAACCGTTGGATCTTGTTGTCGACGAACTTGTTGCTCTGCATTTTTTTCTTTTAATAAGTGCGGATTCTTGATTGGACACCTGGTACTTGGATGATCTCCAAAGACATCAAATTAACTTTCGCAGGATTTATTGTACCCTAGTCTCACTGAGATGGAACTTCAGTAGCCTCTGCGAAGATTAGTTTTCAGTTGGAATTTTTTTTTAAAATTTTTACAAGGGTTTTTTTGAATTTTTATGGGTTTTTTTTTTAAGTTTTTTCAAAATCTGCTTGGATATAACCTTCGCAAGCTTCTATGCAGGTCTGGGACAGTACCCTGGAGCTGCTGCTAGTCATGCGAAGGTTGGTTCCCACTGGATTTGGAGAAATAAGGTCTAGTGTAATTTTTAGCCTCTTTTTCTCTCCAAAATGCAGATTTGAGTGTAGTTTCTATTATTTGAGTTTTTTTTTATGAAGGGATTGGGTGCTTGGAATTGATCCTCCCACCTCACAATCTCTCCCTACAATACATACAAGCAACAATCATGAAAAAAATGCAAAACTAGACCCTAAACCACGCTCTACTCCCCACTAATACTAACAACCACAAAATCTGATTTTTTATGAAGGGGTTAGAGAAGGAGTGAGAGAAAGAAGGAACAAACTGCTAGGCGGTGTGACGGGAGTGTGGCACTCCCCGGCAACGACGCCACTATTGTGTCATCTTCACAGTATAGAGGTTCGTCATTGGGAGCGACAATCTTGCCTTTGCCTACATAGCACGAAGAGAGAGAGAGAGAGAGAGAGAGAGAGAGAGAGAGAGAGAGAGAGAGAGAGAGAGAGAGAGAGAGAGAGAGAGAGAGAGAGAGAGAGAGAGAGAGAGAGAGAGAGAGAGAGAGAGAGAGAGAGAGAGAGAATGGCAAGGATTGCAAATCCTAGCCCTTTCAAAGAAACACAAAAGATCTAGTGGTGCACAAAGAAACACACCCCACCTCTACCACCATTTGACTTTGACTCAACCTTGTAACTTAGACTTTGGCCTTTAACTTATTTTATTTGCGCCTAAGGCCCAAGTCACTAGAACACAACTTAATCTATTTAATTAGTGTGCTCATTGGGCTAGGCTTATACACACATGAAGCCAGCTTCGGGGCCCACTAGGTAAGGCTTGGCCAATAGTATTTTGAGTGGTGGGACCCACTTATTTATTTATGTACAGGAAATACCCACAACAGGCAACCTAGGGAGGAGAGAGAGAAAGAAAGGAGAGAGAGAGAGATGGTGAGAGAGAGAGAGAGATGGAGATGGAGAAACCAACCAAGGAGAGAGAGAGAGAGAGAGAGAGAGAGAGAGAGAGAGAGAGAGAGAGAGAGAGAGAGAGAGAGAGAGAGAGAGAGAGAGAGAGAGAGAGAGAGAGAGAGAGAGAGAGAGAGAGAGAGAGAGAGAAGACCTTGGCTAGGAAAGGCTTTGGGGGCTCGAGCACCTACCCAAAGCTATTCGGTCCTATGAGAGAGAGAGAGAGAGAGAGAGAGAGAGAGAGAGAGAGAGAGAGAGAGAGAGAGAGAGAGAGAGAGAGAGAGAGAGAGAGAGAGAGAGAGAGAGAGAGAGAGAGAGAGAGAGAGAGAGAGAGTTATCTCCTTGGATTGAGAATGTAAAATGAGTACAAATGGTGCCCTTTTATTCTTTGGGAGGCCCTTGTCCCATTCATTCTATTGGCTACTTGAAATGGCAAGGATTGCAATCCTAGCCCTTTCAAAGAAACACAAAAGATCTAGTGGTGCACAAAGAAACACACGCCACCTCTACCACCATTTGACTTTTACTCAACCTTGTAACTTAGACTTGGCCTTTAACTTTTTTTATTTGTACCTAAGGCCCCAGTCACTAGAACACAACTTAATCTATTTAACTAGTGTGCTCATTGGGCTGGGCTTATACACGCAGAAAGCCAGTGCCTCGCACTTATTGCTCTACTGTACTGTGGCGGGGTGGCCCACTAGGTAAGGTTTGGCCAACAATATTTTGAGTGGTGGGACCCACTTATTTATTTAAGTACAAGACATACGTACAACACTTAATTAGTTTCCCTAATTGGATATGCCTAAATGACATTCCTCATTTGTATAAATAGTTGATCATTAAAAGAAAAAAGTAGTTCTTCTACTTTTTCTTCCATTTTTATATAGAAGACTCATAGAGCTTCTATTTTGAATATTGCTAGCAACGCTTACTGTTTATTAGCGGAAGTGCATCAGACTGAGTTATCAGTTACTCAGAGATAGTTTAGAGTACACGGTTGCATAGACTATTGTGTTGTACTCTCATCATCTGACTTGTACATGCTACCTAATGAATCAATTATATCTTCTTATTGTATTCAATATTATGTCAAAATGCATGCATGCTTCTCTGTAGTTATCTGTTTTCGATAAGTCTCTTATTGTTTAGTCTGTATTGTTGAAGTGTTGAACAATCAAGTCGATTTGTCAAATGCTTCGACATTGCACTATTCTATACATCAATCACACTTTGTAATTGTTTGTCTATGAAATCATTTTAGTGCTAATGATTTCAAAGTTTGTTACTAAAAGAACAAATGTGACGATTGTTATGATAGCTTTGTTCATTTTTTATAGGCGTAGTCATAAATTAGAAGAAGGATTATTCCACAGAGCCCGATAGTTCGTTGTTATACTTCAATTTCATTATAATCGTATCTTCTTGCCTTCTTCCAACATGGTATCAAAGCTATATTATCTAATATCCAACATGGTATCAAAGCTATATTACTTGATACCTTATATGGTATAAGAGCGATTTTGCTCGTAATATTTAATATGTGGTATCAAATTTTAGTATAAGATAATTGACTTCCAATTACAACGTTGCACTTGATCAATTCATTCTTAAGTCACAGATTTCTATTTGGATTGAAACAATACTCGTCAAAGCAGAGATCCCATCTGGTATCCACTTTGGCTGCGATTAGGAGAGTATTCACATTATAATAGGCTTCTAGAACGATTGATTTGGAGAATTAGCCACATTGATGAAGAACTAGTTCAAGGCTCTGGTGAGTCGACCACTGTTTTCCAGCCATGCTTTGATTTTATTACGGGCCAATTGTAGGCCCCGATGCTGGGAGTCTTCAACATTGACCATGCTCTCCTTTTGGACATTGGATGGAATGCTGGATGTGCTTGCATTGCCGCTAAAACAATAAGATGTTCCTTTAGGAGCTCGGGATTGCGCGTGAACACCGTCTTCTGCCAATCTAGTTAAGGATGCAGAAGGGTTATCAGGTTTGGCCGGTGTCAGCTTCAGAATGTTTGCTACCTTCCCTAGTAATGTGTAGCTGCCTCTTGTCGTCATTTGGATATTGCTTGACAAAGAGCATCAGCTATTTTGCATCAGGTATGACATAGATTTTCTGGTATCAATGTTGATGTACCACAACAGGTCCAACACGAGTGTCATCAAAGTGAGACGAGATGGTGGAAGTGGATGGAAGGTGAGTTTTTGGTGGAGATGCAGAAGGCAAGGCAGTGTGAGGTGGAGAAGCGATGGTGACTAGGGGTGGCGAGGTGGTGGTGGCGCGAGTTGGCAAGGTGTACTCTCGGTCGGACATGGTGGGATCGTCTTGGAAGGTGGAGGCAACGGCTTCGACCTGTGCAACATACTAGATGTCCTGGTCAAAGGTGCGGTCTCCGTGTCAAAATGGGGGAATGTGAGCTTGATGTGTTTGTAGTCAATGTTGGTGGATGAATGGAAAGTAAAAAATGATACATGGATGATGGATGGATGGATCTTTGATGATGGCATTATATTGTGCCATTGTCGCATTGTAGTATAGGATGAGGGTGGTGGAGTGATACTAGTGGCAGTTGTATCAGAGTATGTGAAGCTCGATGTAAGCTTGGTGGAGTGTGTCGGGAAGGCGGCAACGGTCATGTGGCAGTGCTTGTTCTAGCAAAACTTCTGATGACGTTGTTGGCTTATATCCAGGTGCGTACTGTACATGTGCCTCTTGTGAAGGTGAAGGGAGGAATGAGGGTGGAATGGAGAGAGGGGAATTTTGCATGTGATCTAGCTCCAATTGGAAGCGTCAATCTTGAGAAAAATTAATAATTGCACAAAGGCCAGCAACGAAACGGAATGGAGGACTCCCAAAAACATCATAGAGATAGCTGAAGTCCTTAACTTGGACATATCCAGTAAGGAAGGTAAAAACAAAATATTCTTATTGGCCTCGAAGCAAGTTGATAACATTGAAAAATTTCAAGATTTGAGAGGGGAGAGTCAGAAATGGCAGAAAAGAATAGTAGAAAGCTAATTTGATCAAATAATGAAAAATAAGAGAGAGGTTGCCATCTAGAGCAGTGAAAACTCTAGAATGGTCGTGAACTGCTTCTTGATGACCTTTAACTCATCTTCATTATACTTGAGGAATTGCTTGTCTTCTTGGAGGGCAATACGTAGAGTCGCCACCTTCGTATCTCATGTGGCTGGAGTGGCCGCATGGATAGCTTGTTGATCCTTGTAAAGTTGGATTGACTGAGCCAAAAGATCTTTGTAGTACTAGGTGCACTTTCTCTGGAGCTTTTGAGCGGCCGGTGTGACTTCTTCTATAGCATCGATGACTTGATCTAAGGCGGCCTTGAGTGTTTCCGTCTTCTGCTCAGCCTACTAAACTTGGAGTTCTAAGACATCCTGTTTGGATAAAAACACTTCCTGCTCTCTGGCTGTCGTTAGCCTTTCTCTCGAGATGTTGTGCTCCAAGTGATAAATGAGATCTTTAAGAGATCTCTTGGTGGCTCGGAGAGTCTCTACCTCTAATCCTTGCGCCATAGGCTTGCAAGTACAGTGCACCTTCTACGGGTGTCTGACATTGCATTTATGATAGATTTGATTCTTTTTCTGACTCGACCATGCTTTTATTCCCGTCGCTGTAAAATGTGGTTGTGAGGCACTAGGCTTTGTTTTCGCTCATTGGCCGATCCGCTACTTGTCGACTTTTTTGGTATTGGTGCTCCCGACAGGTTTAGATTATGGAGCTCCCTTGTCGGTGATTTGTCGACGCTCTTTGTTGTAGTTTGGTGGCTTGATTCTGCATTCTAATATTATTCATGCAATTATTATAGCTGGAATCTGTTAGAAGACTATTGTATTAGTATTAGATAATAATCTTCCATTTTCAAGACCAATGTCACTTGACAATGTTGAATTCTTCAGTGGACTATTTTATAGATTTCAAGTTGTAGTATTGAATGTCTTGCTCTATTGAGCCTGACATGGAGATAGCAAAAAGTGCTAAGGAGCAACCCGATATAAAGGGTAGTTCAAAATGAGTAGTTTGGAGGTAATGAGATGAATATGCTCAGGATTACAATAAAATCAAACAAACTTGAAAAAAATGCATTCGTACTTTAGGCTTTGGACTCAAACTACAGATAAGGAGAGCTATATGTATAGGGATTCATATCATTTCAATGAGCGTGTAAGTTTGAGTGAGTGGGAGGTGGCAAAAAATCCTTGGTGGATTGACTTTCTAGTAGGTTCTTGCCTAGAGGAAGATAAATAGACCTATAACATGAATGCGGGGCACACTTTCTATCCCAATGCATGACATTGATGGGCCACATTTGAAGATGGAAATGGTAGTTGCACTTGAGTCTGTATTAGAGTTTAGACTAGAAAATGGAGACCAACAAATTGATGATAGAGTGCCACGACAATGTCTAGCAAAGGTCAAAGGAACAAACGAGTGTACCTATCATTGACACAACTCTTATGATGGCACCTACTTCAAAGCAGCCACGTGGATATTTTGAATTCAACAAACCATCGATCATCTCAACCAAGTTTGACAACAAGATTCGGTTAATGTTATTTGGACATTTGCATGTTGGCATTGGTATGCTCATATCATTTCATGTGTTTTTTGAGTTCTAATGTGCATCTTCTCATTTTGTGACAAATTTTTATCATGTGTGGGGAAATATTGAATATTGTTAGTTGTACTGCTTCTAAAACAACAACAGGCAAGATGCTTTCCATACTCTCATACTTGAAATTAGTTTGCATAGGGTCCAGGATCAGGAGAGGCAAATCCATTTCTTATATTGCTGACCTTGTGCTGCTCAACTTTGCCACGAACATAGTTCTTGATGGATTATCGGCAATGTCCCTACATGGAGTAAATTGGATATCGATTGTTTGACAGCACTATGCAATTTACATCTGCAATAGTTGATGATGTTGGGTTGGTCATTTCAATTGTTGGTGTGCCAAAAATTCCATTGATGTTTAGGGTTACAATAAATGTGGCCTGAAAGTGCTACGTCATGTTGTTCTCTAAGGATTTGATAAATTTGTGTGATGGGTATTCATGTATAAATATGTTGACTTGCATCATGGGTAAAATAATTTTTCTAGGTATTTATCATACTTGTATCGGGATTGGGCAAGTTACTATTTACATGAGAGTGGGATGCTTGATCTCATCAACAATGAAACTACTAGCTAGATTTTACATAATTTCTTATAACTTTAATAATATACACATCAAATTGTAAGTTTATGATGTGTAGGTAATTATAAAAATTATGAACATAATATGTTGATCCCGATTATCCTAGACCTTAGATTGATATTCAATGAGAATGAAACTATACATACATTTTAATCCTATATGATAAAAGTAGTATCATTCATTAGAAAATTTGTCTCATATAATCTGAGGCTCATCATCTCATTTGAGGATATTTTACCTTGTGAAAAATGCAAATATTAGCGTGATTAATCATGTAGTTATGTACATATTTTGATTCCACATATGTGGGAACCTATTTGCTAGAAAAATTGGTAGGTGATTTGCCAATCCTAGGTTGGCATACCTAATCATTAGGTAAAGTCATGATGAGTAGATCAAACTAGAGATGGCAATATAATCTCTACCAACAACCTCAAGGTCCATTATTATATATTTGCTCATTTTGGAGCCATAATCATCATTGGAGTGTTTTCTATCAAACTTGTGTGATTTCTCTTGCTGCTTTGCAAAACTTTGTGTCTACTGTTATCAGCTGCTTATGTACTTTGTTTTCAGGTTGGAGGCTGTACTATATAGTTTGTATTTCACATGTGTGTAAGCCCTTTTGGATCACTGACATCTTTTTTTAGATTGCCCTTGCTTGTTAAATCAAAAATTTTGGCATTTCCTCAAGGACTAATGATGGAGATAAATCAATGCAAACAATAACTCTTGTGGATTGATTAGATCCATTCAAGGTCCTAAAAGTCACTTTATTCACACACCTTACATTTATGATTGCATCAATCTTTATTGCTACATCACTTTGTGAAGCCTCAAATCAAACAAATCAACTAATTGTTGAATACAATGACATAATATCATCACATAAATCCAACTATTCACATCTTAGAGGAAGGGCAAAACATCTATTCACATGCTTGCCAAAAACTTATATGCTTATTATGATGATGTAATTTGTTGTACAATTGTTGAATGAGGCAAAAGAAAACCTTTTGATTACTATATATGGATCTTAAATTTTTTGTTCGGAATCTTATCCAAGAACTCAGTAGGTGACAATATCTATTATATATGAATGCAAGATAGACGTGTGCATAATTCAATGCACAAAATACTATCTAAAATGAAACTGTGAAATTGAAACAATGAAAAACAATTTGCAAAAATGAAAACCTATATCGAGGCAAAGGCTTACTCATATATTAGAAAGCTGAAGTCTTTTACTATATGTGAGCATTATATTGTTCATAAAAAAATATGAAAAATGTGCCGCTCTAGTTTTTATAATAGCCTTTCAAATGGTCTAAGAATATGAAACACAAAGTTAGCTTTATGTTGTGAAGACATCATCATTAGAATGTAGCAATTACTTATGTTTTTTTTAAAAAAAGTCCCAAATCAACCATTTAGTAAGTAAAATTACAAATCATATAAGAAATACATTTTACTGTACTTAAAAAGCTAATTCATCATTTCAAATCCTAAAGATTGAAATTTTACTAATAAAGCAACTCATGTCATGGCTCGCTTATTGAATAAGGTTGGGTCAACTAGTTAGTTAGCTTGGCAGCTAAAATTTCTTTGGTCCCAGCTTCAAGCCTCCTTGGGAAAGCAAGATGCATTTCATGGCTCTCTTACCAAATCAAAATCAATCTTACAAATTGTTCACAATTCAAATTAATAAATAAAATAAAAAATTGCTCATCAGGTTATTGTCATGGCTTCTAATACTAGTTTTAGTCCATACAAGTTGGAAGTTCAATGGGAATATTCTATGCCATTTTGTGAAATAATCTCATCAGGATATTGTCACTGGGATTCTAATACTAGTCACTGGGCTTCTATGCCATTTTGTGAAATAATCTCTATGAACATTTATGATAATTATGAGGAACCATATTTTGATAAAATCCTTCTAAAAAGCATATCTCAATTGACTCCATTACTAATATGATCATCCTAGGTCTTCATTGAAAGATATCTTTTTGACCTAAAGAAATGCTTTTTGGTATTATCAACTCGTGTGATCACATAGAATAGAACTTAAGTGGACAACCCAAACTCAAAAATGAAGTGCTGCGCACCACAACTCACCATGTGTGAGAAGACGGGCCCAAGAAGGACACTCGAAGGCTAGTGACAAGGGTCCTCTCTTAGTAGAAGGCTAGTGACAAGGGTTCTCTCTCATTGTGAATGCACTCCTATTGTGCTACTCTCTCTCACTCAAAGGCGTTTCATTTTAGGGCCAATTCTTCCTTCCTATTGGGCTACTCTCTCACTCAAAGGGCGTTTATTTGATTTTAAGGCAAAGGCATTTATTTAAAGGCATTTGGTTTAAGGCTAATTCTCCTTGTGAGAGAGAGAGAGAGAGCGCGATGGCGCAGGCTCTGATATGGGCGATGCCTGTCTTTCCTTGCTTGAGCTCATCATCAACATCATCGGCAGCAGCAGCAGCAGCCTCCTTGCCTGCTTCTCCCTTGCACCATCGCTCATCTCTCAGAACAGCTCGCGCGCTGCCCACACTGCTCACTATCACCACCTCCACTACAGACATCGAAGCCGAGGCACTGTGGACGTGGCTTGCACAGAAAGGAGCAGTCTCAGATGAAGCCACAGCAGTGCGCCCTGCTTGTGTGCACCATGGGCGGGGGCTGCTTGCACACAGAACCATATCTCAGGGGGATGAGCTTCTAAGCATACCTCGTAAGCTTTGGATCAACTTAGAAACAGTGAAGGCGTCGGCCATTGGGCGGTTTTGCGAGGGATTGAAGCCCTGGGTGGCCATTGCTCTGTTCCTTGTGCGAGAGAAGGCGCAATCCAATTCTAGCTGGCGGCCATATCTTGATATTCTACCTCAAGCTCTGGATTCCCCTCTCTTCTGGTTAGCTTTCACTAGCTGTCTCTGCATTGGGATCAGAGGTAGAAGCTTGCTTGTAGTTGAAGCCAAAAGTTGGTTGAATGCCCACTTTTAAAGTGTAAAATTTAAGATTTTTGCAGTGGTATGTCTAAAAGAATGAATATTGCCAGTTATACTACAAAAATAGTTTCTTTGTGATGCAACTTAGCTAAATTAAATCATTCTAAGTTATTCATAACAATGATAGCATTTAGCAATAGAAAATCACAGAACAAGACCATACAAATGTAGATCAAAAACGTATTTAACCAATTGCGAGTTAGGACCACAAATCCTCAATGTACTCATAATCGGAGAGGAGATTACATGAAATTCTGGATTACAGGTCCGTTGTCCACTTAGCACTACTAGGCTCTAGCAAAAAGTAGCAAAATGCAATAATCGACAAACCAAAAAGGATGGTGATGTTGCATGCATATGCTATAGTATGTCAGTAGCACCAATGCTCTACTCAATGATGTCGTCGTCGTCAATAAATACATGCTCGGTAGGCTCGTGCTCATCATCGTCATCATCATCATCCAAATCCCCCAAAGCAATGTCAGTGGGATCAGATGCACCACTTGCCCCTGGAATGTCCCCTCTCTCCTGAAGTTCCTCTCTTTCAGCTTCCAAACCAATCAATCTATCCACATCATCTTCTGCCTCCAAGTCACTTAGTTTGAGTTCAAGTTTTTGAAATTCACGATCTCTCATTTTTGATAACAACCGAAGATTGAAATGGATATAAACCAATTTCTCTTGTGTCGCAGGCGTTAATCTGTTTCTCTTTTTTGTGTGCATAAGGGAAAAGGTACTCCAATTCCTCTCACATGGAGAGGCTGTAGAACCCTGTGGAAGATTCCTAATCGCTAGACGCTGTAGCTCAGGTGTGGATGATCCATGTGATTCCCACCTCTTCACTCCCGATACCCTTTGTGAAGCCAATCTTGCAAGTGGTCGTCCAAACAAACCCTCCATGTTCCTGTATGTGTCCAATTGATGTGCTATCTTGGCTTGCTCCTCAACTTCCCCTCTAGTGTACCTTTCCAAAACTGTGATCCATCCAGTTGTGACTTCCTCATCACTCTCTTGTCCCATCCCCAACCATTGTGGATGTAACACATACCCTGCTGCATGGAGAGGTGAGTGCATCATATTCCAACGTTCCATACAAAATTCGTCAATAGTATGACATGATGAGGGGTCGATTACATCACATGCTCTAATACCCTCCACCATACGATCCATCAACTCATAAATGAATCCCATGGTGGCTCCCTCTATATCAGCGACCCTTAGCAACTTCAAGACAGGTTTTAGCAAAGTGATAATCTTTTCTGCGTCACCCCAAAATGTTGGAGCAAGCACAATGCTCTCTACTTCTTTTCCTAGCTCAGATCTGCATGATTTTAATCTATGCCACTCCTCACTAACCACTATTCGTCGAAGGGCTGCCTTTACACGCACCAAGTTTGCCAAAACAATATACATATATGCAAACCTTGTTTCACTAAGTGGTGCTGAATTTACGAAAGAGTGCAAGTACTCTTGATCGAGAGGTGATGAATGTAACAATCTTTCGTGCTATCTGCAAAACAGGTGCAATCCAATCCAAGCGTCCAATATCCTCGAATAACAAGTCCAAGCAATGACATGTGCAACGCGTGAAAAATATCTTAGGATACTCCTCTTCTAGGATACGACCTGCACTAAGACAATTAATGGCATTATCCATAACTACTTGCACCACATTTTCAGCTCCAACCTCTTCGATTACCATCTTCACATGTCGATAAATATACTCACCTGTCTTGGTCAAACCACTAGCATCAATATTGCGTAGGAAAACAGAACCATAAATACTAGTGGCTAGGAAGTTTATCAAAGGCCTCCTTCGAGTGTCTGACCAACCGTACATACAATACTACAACCATATTTAACCCATTTCTCTTTTATTACTAGCAACTCTTTGTGAAGGGCAGCTACCTCCTCTTTCAAGTCAACCACTCCCAAAGTCTCGTAAGATACAGGCTTGCAAGTAGGCCCGACCTCTCCTGCAGCAGTAATCATCTCTGCAAAATATTTGCTCTTAATAACATTAAAAGGAATGGCTTCTGCATAAAAGAACCGCCTGCATGCAACTCTAAATTTGGCTCCTCGCTTGACACTCCAGCTTTCTTGCAACTGTTTTTGAGAGCCTGAAATGGCCTCTCTCCCCCTGTTGCTTGGACCCCCGCCCTCGACGAATGTTTGAGCATCTGTTGTTCCTTCCTCCACTTCTTCTACAGAATCTATTCTTTGTGACTCAAGTTGTAATGATTGCTTCACATTTAGTGGTGTCTTTGTACATGGTTTCACACCCTTTCCGCTACTGCCAAGTAAAAGAGAAACAACTCTTTGCAACCCACCTCGAAACACATGGTCACAAAACTTACATTGGACTTTCTTCATCCCTGATCCTCCTGATGATTTTCCAGCCTCCCCTAGGATCAATACATGTGCCCATGCCTCTGACCTTGCCTTAGGCATCGTAAACTTGAAGTTCTTAGGTGAATGAACTTAAAACCTGAAAAATGGTGAAAAAACCTGCTACAAACACAAATGCAAAGCAACAGAACTCCTGATTGCCCAAGCAGCCTATCCAATATGGGGTGCCCTAGTCTCTTCAATAATGCTGCAAAATTTCAGAAGGAATGGATGAGTAACAATCAGCCAACAAAACTTGCAAAAAAAAGGACCAAGAAGTCGTTTTTGGAGAAGACAGCCCATATATCTCAGAATAGTTTCATTTTTAGCTTGATTTGAAGCTGCCATTAGCTTCAGAATGGGCCAAAACCCTTACCTGCAAATTTTTACAGCAGTAGGAGCTCTAACGATGTACATAGTACACCCCACTTGTGCTAAATGTAGCCCAAAGTTTGGACGCGCGATCCACCATGCTCACCTTGAGTATGAGGCTTTTGCTGTTGTTGTTGCACTTGATTCTTGCCCTTGGAATAGTCTTTCTTCTTGGTGTATAGAGCCATGGATTTGTCTTTGATAGACAGGCTGCTAGTCTTTCTCCGCATTTCTTTTTGAAGTAGGTGACCAATCACCTTTTGAAGAGTGAGGTCGGGTTGTGTGGAGATCATTACCACCAAGTGTTCATACGACTTTGGAAGAGAAGAAAGCAAGGTCATAACGACATTATCATCTTGAATAGAACATCCTACGGCTGATAACTGATAGAGTCTTATCCTAGTGGAACTAACCATTTGTCAGAAGATTCTGGTGAAGATTCTTCTAATGGATTCCATATGCCGAAAGTGCCTAATGAATCCACGCCCTACTACACTTTTAATAATCATTAAAGTTGTGTGAGCTTTGAAGTCCTCTCTCTCTTGCTTTTGTGTTCTACTCCATAGCTGGTTTTTTCAAGCTTTCATAGTGTGCTTACTATGCTGTTATTATACTCCATAGCTAGGTCTTGGAATTTGTCATGGTATCATTGCCTGTGGTGTGGTGAAAACTTGGACTTGTTTTGATTAGATTCCTGCCATTCCTGGAGAGTGGGGTTGGCTCAGTTGGTTGGCTTGGCATCCAAAGTTTCTTTGGTCCCAGGTTCGAGCCTCCCCTTGGAAGCCAAGAAGCATTCCTGGAGAGCAGCTTACCTTTGAGGAGGGAGCACTTTTTGTAGGGGCATATGATCTCTGTGCTATCTGCATGATTGGAGTACTGTTGGCAAGGGGAGTACAGGGAGCCAAAAAGTTTCTAGTTTGGGACAAATTTTTTGAGTCTTTTTGGACAGCCAGGACTGTAGGAGGGCGCTTTCTACAGTGGGGACTTCAGTGAAAGTTTTGAGTGGATCTTGGACAAGGGCTAGGACAGGGATAGTTTCAAATGAACTAGGCAAGGAACTTTTTGCAGTAATTCATGCTTTAAAAATTTGGAGACATCATTTATATGGATCCAAATTTACAATAGTATCTGACCATCAAGCATTAAAGTACATTAATGATGCAGTTGACCTGAGGGGTCGTAAAGCCAGATGGTCGGAAATGCTCCAAGAATTTCATTATGATATTGAGTATCGGAAGGTTACATCTAATAATGTCGCGGATGCCTTAAGCTGGATTCGAGATAATTAGTTAAGCTTTTGTAAGATCCACTCTGAGTTATATCTGTCCTTAAGAGATTTGAGTAAGACCGATAGGTACTTCGGTCTTATTTGGCTAGACTTCTAGATCTAGTGGTGACCTTGGAATGGAGGATTCCAAGATTTCTCCTCAAGACAAGATATTAAAGGAGTATTCCATAAGGAATGAGGACTCTAGCATCTAGTATACTGTCTACTACTCCCGAGTCCTAGAGGCTTGTAAACTGTAATGTGCATAGTGCAAAGTCAAAGATGAATCATGATAGATCTATGTTGGAAGTCATCTCCTAGTCCTCCTTAGAAGCTATTGTGTAGCACCAGTAGGCTCCTCCTCATCATCACTAGAGTGAGAGTCCTCATCATTATCACCACCACCTGAGGAACCATCATTCTCGGACTCTTCCTCAATGTACTCCGACCTCAGATGTCTCTTCATCGGAGGACTTGATAAGCTCTTCTTCCACAAGGCTCAGTGGGAGTTGTGCTAGAAGCATGTCTTCCACCCGTCCTGCATGCGCGTGATATTGCAGCCCGCATGGTAGGTCCTGCAAAAAGAATCGAGATTCATCATTCATCATTGAAGGATCTACTTTCAAGTTTCAAGACTCAAAATAATAGTCCAGTGTAAATTGTAAAGTTTAAAGAGCCATGTACTACTTAGAAGTTAGTACTCACTAGTATCTAGTGACTAGTTAGTAGTGACCACTGACTAGTAAAGACTCAATGTTAAAAGCTAAAACTTTTAAGAATGTAGATACTCATAGTTAATTCTAGCCTCTATAGTTTATTAGCATATACCTGGCTGCAGCTACGCTAGTATGGTGCCGAACTCCAGGGTCTCACCTCTAAAAAGCTCAAGCTCATCCATGAGCGAGTCCTAGTCTGCAAGATCGGGATACACCTTACTAATGTATTCATTCCATACGTTCCTGAGCTCCCTATCGCGGAACTACTGCAAAGACCTCCATAAAGGATGGAGAACATTTGCCACATGTAAGGGATGGTGAAACCACTCCCTTCGAGACTGCCATAGGTCTCATATCTCCTAGAGCCTGGTAAATCTATAATGATTCAAGAATCAATTAATTTATCAAGATTCAAGAATCAAGCAACTTAGTAACTACTAACTACTAACTTGAAACTTCCATCAACAATGAAGTTTGAAGTTTGAATAGTGAACAATGTTACAACTTCAATATATATATATATATATATATATATATATATCATAGTACCCCGTGGTACCGCTGGTATGGTACCGCCGGTACCATATCAGTGGTACCGCCGGTACGGTACCACCCTCAGACCCGCGGTACCAGGGCGGTACCATTTTTAATATTTTTTTGTAAGAAAGTTTTTAATAATTTTTTTTTTGCATATTAACTACCAAAAAAGGACAAAAAAAAGTAAAAAAAAGGGGTTCTGGGTATAAAAAAAGAGGGTACAGTACACGATGCAGGGGACTGGTGCAGTGGCACATGGGCACTGCGGGTGAGCAGACCGAGGGGCCGATGGGAGACCAACACAGGGGGGTAGCATCACATGGGAGCAAGTATAGAAGCACATGGGCACTGTGGGTGAGCAGACCATGGGTCCAATGGGAGACCAACACAGGGGGGGAGCATCACATGGGGGCAGGTACAGAGGCACATGGGACAAATCCGGACAGGTACACCATCACATGGGCACTGTGGGAGAGCAGACCACGGACCCAATCGGAGTGCAGCATGTGGTATAGGTACATGGAGCAGGTACATTAGCACATCACAATCAATGGGGACAGGTACAAGGGCACATGGAGGGATCATCAACAACTGCACATGGGGGAACAGGCTGTGGGGTTAAATAGGCACTCGCGAGGCTGTGAGAGCCAGTGAGAGGCTGTGAGAGAGAGGCTATGAGAGGCATTGTGAGAGTTATTGTGAGAGGCATTGTGAGAGCCAGTGAGAGCCAGTTCGAGAAACAGGGTGTCGTGAGATGGCAGAGCGCATACCACCAAGGCCTGAGGGCGAAGCCAGGAGGAAGCTCGAGGAAGATGTCCGAAGGCACAACAAAAGGCATCGGAAGCAAGAGGCAGACATTGCAGAGATGCTGCGACAAACTTGGGAGAGACACCCAGAGCTGCAGATCCCCGCCCCCACTGTGGCCCCTGCTCCCGCTGTCGAGCTGGATTTGGATGAGCAGATCGGAATGAACTTTACACCACGGCAGCTCATCATGGTCAGGGAAAGGGCTGCCCGCCGTCGGGCTGGCCAGGAGGCAGCTTGGAGTAACCGGGAGGCAGAGCGAGAGCGACATAACAATGCTCCTGACGAGGGCGAGGAGTCAGTGGAGGATCCATAGGAATGTTTAGCATAGATGGGGTCTAGCCGTATGTGGCTGACTGTTGTTATGTAATGTTCATCAGTAGATGAGGCAGCATTTAGTGTCTAGCATAGTGTAAGCCCCAGCCGTATGTGGCGGGAATACGTATTGTTATTTTGATACATCGGATGAATTAATGTACGGTGTGTTTTTTGTGCAATGCGTGCCTTGTTTCTTCTGACCGGTCTTGTTGGCCTTGTCGGCAACCCGCCTGACAATGTCTACCTCGTCCCACAGACCGGAAAGGTCGGATGGCACCATTGTAGATGAAATGAGGGAAAAGGGATTGAAGTCTCTCGGAGACACTAATCTCAATGATTCAAGATGCCCAGTTCTTGGTGAGCCCTAAAATAGCGTGCAATTGAAAAATGAACACCATTCATTCGACCTTCCATCATATGAATGCATTTTATAGCTCTCAAAGATGACAATACTTGAGGTGATGTAACAGTTCGTCCAAGGTTACCAAAAGCAAAAAACTTGTCTTTCAAAGAGAAACGGGGTTGGATCAAAACCAAAAGATCGCATGTGTTAGGATTTCAGAGGTAGATTGTCACATCCATTCCTGGCAAGGTACTACGGGAGCAAGAGGAAAGGATGGGACATATTGATCAAGCAAACTTGTATATCAAGAGAATAAAAAACTACAGAGTTGGGAAGAAAGAAAAAGGAAGAACCCTAAACAAAGGAAAACTTCGTGTCAAATTTCCATTTCAATTTGAATAAATAAAAAAATGTCTAGTTTTAGATATTCAACTTCTGCTATTTCCCACAGTCGTTGCAAGGATGGAATTAGCAAATATGTTTTTCAATAGAGCATGGATGCTAGACGGAGAAAAGAACTTTGGGTAAAACTTTCTGTTCATGATCTATGGGTAAAATTTGGTAATTCAAAATAAATACGAAAGCCATATTGGAAACTAGGGAAGTTCTTTATGCTTTCAACTCTTTCCCACGAATCATCATCCTCAGTCCGACCCTTGCACCGAATAGCACCCAGAGATAGAACGATTTTGCAATTGTTTATCTCTAGTTTTGAGTATTCTTTCCGGTTACACTAAGTGATAAATCCTCCAAATGGGTAAGATCCTCATCAGATCCAACTGAATCACCTTCATGTAAAACTTAATTTTAACCGGCTTACATGAAAGTTTGAAACACTGGATGAGCAGTCGATTTGTCTTGAAAATCAAGCTAGTAAGCTAAAGAACCAATTTTCTTTATAATCCAAAACGGTCTACAATATCTAGTAGACAACTTATAATGCTTCCCAGTATGCATAGTCCTAGAATCTTTTGGAATTCTAAGATATACCTAGTCATCAACTTTAAAATCTCTGGGAGATCTCTTAAAATCGGCATAGTGCTTAGCTCTGTCCTGAGCACTACATCGATGATGTTTTTTCCTTCCAAAGGATAAGATAATGTCAATGAACCCAATCAAAATGGATAAGGAGAATAATGCGCCCTCCCACAAGAGGGCCCTTACTCCAATATCATATGGCCAAGTGAATAAATGGGGCCAAAGGTCAATACATGAATAAAAAGGGCCCAGGGGCCTCCTTATGCATAACAATAAAGTAATAAAGAAGGACATGGCGAATGTAATGAGCCAAGTCCATAACTCGACCAACTATGCCTCATCCATGTGTGATCCAAAGGGAGCAGGAGAGAGAGAACACGTGATAGTAGTTTTAAGTTTCTCAATCTCAGATAAGCAAGTGTCTAGGAATTGAATTGAAGGGCTGCATGAAATCTACAAAATGGGACTAAATCCTCTCCTTTCCTGAAATTGACTTCCTCTATGATAGCCAGTGAAGTGAACATATCATTAGAGGTAGAATATTGTGCTCTAGAGCCAGCATGTCCCAATGTATGCAATTGTTTGATCTCTGCCTCAATAATAACTTCCTTATGAAAAATGATACCTTTAATTGTGGCATGACATGACCGATGATAACAGTAAAATTTCTGTTGTCTCACAGGGTCACTGGCTTTATGTAGAGGATGAATAATATATGTGCACCATGACTTTGGAAAGCCAGAGATGACTGCTAAATTGGGAAGTTTGCTATAATAGGAAATGACCTTTGAAGCATCAATATTTAACTTTGGATCCAGATCTTCTACGACTTTACATATATTTTTCTTGAGTTTGTTAATAGCATCATGAACCATAGTTGCAGCAAAGTGCGTTTCGCTGGGTTCGCGTTTCTCCGAAACGCATTTTTGAAGCCTAAACGTTTAAAAACAGAATTCTTTTTTTTGTTTTATGGAAAAATGCCTTATGGCTGAAACGTTTTTAGGGGAGCAATGGTCAAACCAGCGTTTTGCCTCCCAGAAGTGCAGTAGATAGGGCACAAACAGATCTTATTTTCAGTAGCTATTTGGTTGTTATTTGCTCTGGTTCTCAATAATTGTTAATGCTACAGTTTGGGCTATCAACTCTATGGATGATGATCACTTTTGCAATCATTTCACTAGAGATGTGAGTGCAATGTGCTTACAGTTGGGGGCATAAATATTGGGCCCTTATCGGCGCACATTTGGACCCCCATTTTTATCTATGAGGGGGTGCAGGGGGGGCACCACCCCCCTGCTACTGTCGCTGGGGCGGTCCAAGTGGGGGGCCCTGGCAAGGGGATCGAGTGTTCATAAGCAGTCTTCTTTCTACGTAACATTCACTTGTATTATTTATGTTGAGTTTCATGTACAAGACGAGAACTATTAAGAGATGGAGATTATGGGGGTCAAAACCATACCATTTTTAATTCCGAATTTTGCTACATTTAAAGCTATAAGATTTGAAAGGAACTGAAAGAAAAGGCATTGAGTGAAGCAAACAAATGAGAGAAGTAGGTTGGTTTGCTAAGTTTTATTAGAAGGAAAGTAACAAGCGAAGAAAGGAGTGTGTCCTGATATGAGGAAGTATAAGTGGAACTAAAACCACTCCTTGGAGCTGTACAAAAAGTAGAAGTGATAACAAATGCATTAGTCATAAAAGAACCCATCTGGAACATCATAAAAGATTGGTTAGATAAAATAGTGGTGTACTTTTCCCACTGAGTTTGCTTATTCCCAATAAATGCCCTAAGCATATCCTTTAAGGTTTGGCTGACTTTCTCAGTTTGGCCATTCGTTTCAGGATGCTCTGTATTGCTCATTCTCAATTGGACTTCCCGTTTGGCAATAACTGCCATCCAAAAGTTCCCAGTAAATCAAGTATCTCTGTCAAACACTATGGATGACGGTAACCCATGAAGTTTGAGCACATGCTCGATAAATAGGCTAGCTACCCCAGACACATCAATCTTTTTCCGCGTTGGAATAAAATGAGTCATCTCAATTTTTCTGTCAACTATAACCAGGATAGAATCATATTGTAACTGCGTACGAGGCAAGTTGGTGACAAGTTCCATGGAGATGCTCTCCCCAACAGAAGTTACATAGGATCAACTCATCAATCTTATTCACACCAGGATGACCTGCAGTAGGGCTATCGTGACATAAATGGACAATCTTCTTACGCAGCTCCTCACAAGCTGGAATGAGAAGTTTTCCATTTCTCTTGACCATACTATCATCTATGGTATATCTAAGGTAAGTGTGAGCAAAGAGACCAGAACTTTCATCTTGCGATTCTACTTGCGCAAGATTTGCCTCTCTCACAATTCCTTGACAATGAGGATCCTCTTGTTGAGCCTGTCTAATCTCAGCAATTAGGTCATTCTCAATGACCACAAAAGACATCTAATACAATACACGAGATAATGCATCAACCACATGATTTTTTGCACCATTCTTGTACCGAATTTCCATGTGAAATTCTTGCATCAACTCATCAACTCAGAGGTCCGGCGGGTCGCAGGAATATCTCAAAGTGTTATGGTTGGTGTACACATAGAATTCTGCACCATACAAATAATGCCTCTAGGCCTTCAAAGTGTGGACTATGGCTTACAACTCCTCATGAGGTGGATAATTCTTCTGTGCAGGGTTGAGCTTCTTGCTCTCAAAGGCCACAGGCTTAACTCAATTTTATGTTCCACATTTCTTTTAGGGGGTAAAACAGATGGGAGTTCACTTGTGAACACATCCATAAAGTACTCCCTAATCTGACGATCTAGTTTTTGAGTAAGGTTAGTTTGTTCTTGACATACATCATATTCACAAGCAAAAATAGACGTATCATATAGGAAACAAACACACATACACTTACAGTGAACCTTACGCAGCTGCGTCGTGTGATCAAAGGTCCTGGAGGCATGTCAGGCTCACCACGCAGGGCATGAATCTTGCCATCGCGCTGAAACTCGTATACATGAGTATCCCAAGTGATGTAAGGTTATTTAGCCACATGCCAAAGGATTCCAAGCACCACATTGAGACGAGCTAAACGGGTAATCTCAAAATTGAACTCTTCAATATACCTTGAATGGTCAGAGGCATACCCACAACCTTGGCATCCCATACTTCCACACCCTCTCCATTAGCCATTTCGATTGTGTATTGGTACCGGGATGGTTGTGTGCTCACTCTTAACCGTTTAATCAAAGTCGAGTTAATAACGTTTTTGAGGACCCAGTGTCAAATAGAATCAAGACATCTCTACCACGTAGCTGCCCACGCATAACAATTAAAGAAGTACAAGGAAATTGATACCCGTATTGCGCGGCTCTAGATAATTGTGGTAAAGGAACCAAATCCACCTCTCGAATCACCGACACATTCATAAGTTTTGGAGCACCCTGAGGTTCCTCTTGCTCAAGCTCTTCAATGTGCATTGGAGTAGCCTCTTCGACTTCCATGTTATATGAGGTTCGTGAATGGTTACGTAAAAGGTGGGCCTTAGGGACCAATATTGTGAGGCATATTGAGAATTAAATTAGCCATATCTTGCATGAGGTACAGTGTGACGATCTAATAGTTGCTTTACATCCATTGGTTTATGTCCCTTCTGTGCTTACTATGGACTTGGTAGAGATATGTGCCTCTCCTCTTGTTCCTACGGTTCTACTAGAGATTCATGTTCTTATGGTTGCTAGTATACATGTCGTCATCCTACCACATCTGTATTGGTGCCTAGGTCGTTATGCTACTTTTTTATCAGAGTAGTGCGATTTCATATGATCTGGGTTATTGTGATGCTGCTACCTTTTCTATGATTGTGGAACTAGTTCATGTTTGTTCTTTACGTAGTCCTTGGTCTATATATTCACTAATGGGATCCATTTGAGCTAGTCCTTGTGGATGGTTCACATTCTTGGGCTTTATCGATAACTTGGGACCTCTATACATCCACATATCCACATGTTCCTATCAATAATATTTGGCAATCCTAGTCTATTTGACTTGCGTGGGATGCATTGACAACATATTCTATTGATGTTGATAGCTATTAGCCATCGTTGGTCCTTGTGGATTGCTTGGGGCATGTGTATGGTTCTACCTCCATTATTCCCTATAGGTACGTTGCATTGTTTTTCATCGAAGGGTCTTCTTTTGTGATGGTCTCTATGTGTCAGTGGATTAGATACTTCAGCTATGTGCAGCGGCCATGTTCATGTTAATTTTATTTTTATTTTTCTACTCAAATAAGGTGGGAGTCTTGGATAATTGGGTTAGAATTTCTTTCTGGTGGAGTTGCATTAGAGATAACGGTTGTGCTTTCAGGTCGGACGAGGAGCTAGCAGAATTACAAGGTAATGACCATCATCGCTGGAAAGCTGAAACCTGAAAGAGCTTAGCTATATGTATGTTCTCTCCAAAGCACAAATTCTCATGATGATTTGAATTTTGGAGTCATGAGTGGTGTTATATACTTCAGGCACTCAGCTGCTGGGATCCACGCTAGGGTACCGAGAATATGTTGAGTCTGAAGTCAATGAGTTGTTCGACAAAGTGATCAAACCCAATCCTGACCTTTTTGATTCCAGCTTGTTCACCTATGATGCTTTCCTATGGGCATTTGGCATTCTCAGATCTCGCACATTTGCTCCTCTGACTGGAGATGAGCTTGCTTTAGTTCCTCTGGCAGATCTGGTAACTATTTTATTGAGTGTGTTTTATTATTGTAATTCAAACTTGAAATGTAGCTATTTATTTCTGTGATGTTGAACGCCATGCCATGTTTCTTGACAGGTGAATCATCTGGCTGGTCTGGAGGTTGAGAAGCCTTGCTGGGAGAAGACTACTGCCGGGATCTTTACTCGGCAAGAAGTACTCCTAATGCGGGCAGCAAAAACTTTTCATGCTGGACAAGAAGTTTGTTTCTGCTACCTTATAGTTGTAGTATTTCCATACCTGCGTGTGGAGCTGGATAAAGGTTTTATTGAAGTTTCTTGTTGCATTGAAGTCTTCAGCTTGGCTGCTTCTTTGTGATTACAATCCATTTTCCCTCCGATTATGCTTTTTCAATGTTTTCTGAAGCTAAAGGTTCTTCATCCAGGTCGTTATGCAGTATGGGAAGAGCAAAAACAACGCTCAGTTGGCATTGGACTATGGGCTTGTTGAGTATGACGCTTTCTCTGGAAGCAACAACAGGGACAGTTTTATGCTCACTCTTGAAATTCCGAAGTCAGATAGACTTTTTGATGACAAATTGGATATAGCTCAGTTGAATGGTCTAGATTCTTCTGTTTACTTTGACTTAACAAGAGGGCAGGGCCCACCTGAGAGCATGCTCACTTTTCTCAGACTCACTGCCCTTGGTGGGTCTGATGCTTTTTTATTGGAGGTAATATGTACTGTTACTTTCACTGACACATGTGGTCATGCGCCAACTGTGGTTCATAGTGGCATATTCTTTTCTGGCCTGCACCATTTAGGTTGGAATTTGTAGATGATACATTTTTGCATCACTTTAACACTTGTTGAATGAGTTAACCAGATTTGCGTTTGTGATACAAAAGTCTGCTTGCTGTGCTTGGAACCTGCAGGCATTGTTCAGGAACACTGTTTGGGACCACCTCAGTTCACCTGTAAGTCGTGATAATGAGGAATCCATCTGTGAGGCAATGATCGAGGGTTGTAAATCAGCATTGTATGGCTACCAATCTACAGTTGAAGAGGTAAGCTTTTCTAGATATCTTATTCTAGCTATCTTTACTCTACAGCAACATTTAGTGAGAACGAATAAGTCAATGAAGCAGAGCTTATGTGTTTGTATTTTGAAAATCCTTCTGTTTTTTGACAGGAGCTGGTTTTTACTTAGCTAAGGTCGTAGCTTCTTTTGTGCCTGTTTTGGATCTGTGCTCATGCTTATTTTGTGTTGGTGTTTTGACAGTTGTGCTATCTGAAGTGTTCTCCCTTTCAAGTTACACTCCTTAAAACATTATGATCAACTTTTTAATTCAAATGTGATTCTGAGCACAGTCAAGTGTGCCGACCTTTTGAACCATTGTTTCCTGGAATCACAATTCGTTGGTGAACAAACCACGATTCTACTCCAATTTGAGTTTTGAGCTTATGCGATCTTTTGAAATTTGGACCAATGTTTTCTTGCGATATGTTTGTGAACAAATCACAATGCTGATTTGAGTCTGAATAGGAGAATCAGTTTACAATTTTCAAAAACGACATCTATATTTTTTACGGTTATGGACTCGGCTCATTACATTAGCCGCGGCCATTTACATTTACTTTACTTTATGCATAAGCAGGCCTTAGGCCCTTTTTTATTCATTAGTGACACTTAGATTATATGGTTGGCCTTTGGCCTTATTACTCATTATTAGGCCATTTGGACATGTTACTGGAGAGTGGGGGCCTTCTTGGAGGGCGCACTATTTTCCCTCCCAGTTGGGCCCTAGCCACCGGAAGTTTCCTTTTAGGGCTTCCTCTTGGCTATAAGTAGGGAAACTGTGTCATTTGTTATTCAGTTGATGATATTGATCTCTCTCTTTAGCCTCCTTAATCTCTCTCTTTCCTGCTTTCTAGGGTCAAGTCTTGCTTATGTGCTGCTTTCATAGCTTAAGTCTTGCTTATGTGATGCTTTCATAGCTGAGCTCTAGATCAGCTGTGGCTCTATTCGTAACTTGGTATCAGAGCACTTTCCTGAGTACAATCTGGAAAAAAAATTTTTGCTGCCTTGCCTTGCTCCTCTATCGCTGTTCCTACAGCTCCATTGCTGCCTTGACAGCCCTGCTCCTTCCACTCCTTCCTGTCCAGCACTCCCCCTGCCTTGCCCCCTCTCTTTCTTGCTGCCCAGCGCTCCTCCTCCTTCCATCGCTGTCCCTGCCTTCCGACCTGTCACTTTCATCCGATATTTTTCCAGTTTGCAGCCATCTTCCACAATCAGTTCCCAGACTGTCCAGCGCCCATCCTCATCCAAGAATTACCCAATTCCGACATCATTCCCAGCACTCCCGACTTGTCACTTTTGCCTATTTTTCTCTCCGTTTCCAGCCATCTTTTACAGCTTATCAAAAGGCTGTCTAGCGCCCATTCTCCACCACATTTCACGGAATTTTGACTCCGTTTGATCTTTCAAATTGACATTTTTCCCCTGGCTGTCCAGCGCATTTTTACAGCCTTCGTTTCCCACTATTTCAATTGTTAATTGCTGCCCTTTCTTAGTTGTGATAATGTTGGTTGTAATAGGCTAATTTGGGGTGACGACAAGAGTCCGCTCCCTCAAGTTTTCGTCTATTCCTTCCACCATCATTATGGCACATTCACCTACCCCGAGTAGACTACTCAAGAAACCTTATCCGATCAGTTTCGTCGCATGGATGAGACCTTTTCTGGCCTCGTTCATCGCTTCGATACAATTATGACGGGCTTTGCTAGTATGCAATCACAGATTGATTCTTTACAGCCTCATGGTCTTGGTAAAGCTCTTGTTTTTCCTTCATTTGGGACTCCTCCTCCATTGGGATTTCCATCTTCCTCTGCTAGTCCGCCTGGTGGTGGACCGTTCATTCCACCTAACCCACCTCCTGGTTTCTTTTCACGTCCCCCACTTCCTGAGCCACACTTTGCTCGAGACTTTCGTGATAAGGTACAGCTTGCTACCTATTCTGGTTCCTCCGACGGGAACTTATTAGAGTTGGTTTGCTAAGCTTGACACATATTTTCAGATCTACCCTAAGACTGATTCTCAGAAGATCCAGTTGGCCGCTTTACATTTAGATGGATGCGCCGCCACGTGGTGGCAAGTTTATCGAGCTGATCCTGATCGGGAAGGGCTCCATTTATGGCATATCTTTCGCCGTGACCTCCATCATGCTATGATTGATCCTCAGTGGCTCGACCGCCAACGTGATACATTCCGTAGTCTCACTCAGACTAGTGACCTTGCTTCTTATACAGATCAGTTTATGGAGCTTTCTTATCTTTTCGCAGATCTACAGCCCACTGAGCTTATTTCTCGTTACATTGATGGGCTTCGTGGTGCTTTACGTTATGATGTTTCTTCGTCTCCTCGTCCTCCGACTCCTCGACCTGCTTTTGTCCGACATTACACGTCTGCAGAGTTCGCTGACCTTCAACAGAAGCGTCTTTGCTTTCGTTGTAAGAGTCCTGACCATTTTGCCCGTGATTGCCGTCAGCCTCTCCCTACTACTACTGCTGTTTTTTACCATGAGGGCACTACTCCAGATGATTTTGATATCTACATTCATATTTCTGATGAGCCTGACCTATCGTCTGAGCCTTCCACTGATTTACTTCCTGCTACTTGCCATGCTCAGCTTGCCTATGCTACTTGGACAGGGCGTCCTGGTCCTCGTTCCATTCGGTTACGTGTACGTATTATAGGTCGTGAGTATATTGCTTTAGTTGATACTGGCAGCACTCATTCTTTTATTAGCAGTTATATCACTAGTCGGATCCGTGCTTCACTTGTTCCTGCCTCACATCCTCTCACAGTTTAGGTTGCCAGTTCCCATTCTTTTCCTAGTTCTCAGATGTTTCAACGTTTACCATACCGCATTGGAGATTTTTTGGGACAGGCAGATCTTTACATTATTCCATGTGTGTATTGTTCACACTTTTTGGCAAGAAAGAAGGGTTCCGGAAAAAGCTTTGTTGGAGGCTAACCTAATTCTTTGCTTGCTAGTTTTTTGAGTTTGTAATGCAATTTCAGGCTGAAATTTTCAGCACACAAGGCTTGTAGGAGGGCGAGTTCCTACATCCATCTAATGTGTGGTTTCGACACATTCCAGTGCTGATTTTTCAGATTTGATATTTGCTGGCTTTTGTGTCTTTTAGGGCACATTTAGGGTTTGAAAAAGTTTATCTTCTTGGCTGGTTCTTATGGCAAGAGATTTGGGAGAAATTCGTACTTGTTCGGGCGAAGATATGTTGGATGGCACCAACTATTTTTCATGGACTTGCAAGGTGAGGTTTGGCATCGACGTTATGATCAAGCTCTTTCATTGATTTATCGGTAACAAGATCTATCTTATATCATTTGAGATTTTGCAAGACCTCTAAAAGTGCTTGGGAAACACTTCTAAAGATGTACCAAGAATAAAGGATTCATCATCATGCTTTCTCCTCTCTACTTCATCCTCTTTGAAGGTAGAAGAGCAAAGGCATGCAAAGTTTGATCTTTGCCTTTCTACAAGTACAAGTTTGCATCGGAATGTTGGTATGGTCGAGCATTCTTCTTCTCTTGAGCCATTTGTTGCAAATGATGGATGCATTAGTGAAGAACTTTATGAGCAAGCTTCTCAAGTTAATGTTTTGGAAAGGGTTGAAGTCAATCATTCTTTGAAGCCATTTTGTACTAATGGAGGAGGGGAAAAAATCATGTCAATTAGTAAATTGGTTCAAAGTGGCGTGTTGCTGGATTTTTTGGGTGTTTAAAGTGGCAAGCTGCTGGTTTTTTTCTTGAAGATGGTGGACAATAGATTCAGCCATGGTTTATTGATCATTTTCAGCCTATGTTACATCGTGAGCATCCTATTATGCATCAGGAACGGCCTGTAGAAGGTTTTTGGACAGCAGGGTCGACATTTGGAACACCTTGGACAGCAAAGTGTTGGTGATTTTGTGGCTGTTGGACAGCCTGTTGTTGGTTGTCCGAGTCTTTGCGGGATAGCAAAGCATTTTTTACCTTGGAGGAAACACACATGCCTCACCAAAATCAGTACCTTATGCTGATTTTCCTGTTTTGATGCTTACTTCTTATAATGACGATGTTGCCTTACCTAGTGTTGGTGAGCAGATCATTGATAATAAGATTCGGGAGGATGTGATGGTAAAAGAGTATCATACTTTTCTGCCAACAGCTGTTCAAAAGTAATGTTCGGACGAAGAGATCCAATATCAGTCACGATGTCATAGTCCTTCGTCTTCGATTTCGAGATGGGCTTATCAATAACAGCACTAGACAATTTCGTCTTCACGATTTCTTCGTCCCCTTCCTCGAAAGTGACCACCTTCGTGGTAAGAAGACTTATGGAATCATGTGGGAACCATTGATGGATTGCAAATTCATATTTCGGCTTGTGGTTGGTGTTTTGGTTACCTACTTTGGATGGAGCATGCTTGTCTTCACTCTTCGACTTGATGCTACCGCACTTCGTATTCTACATCTCTTCTACATCGGCCATGATTGGGGCTGAGATTTCGGCTACTTCGACTAGTTTGAGTTGGAGTTTTTTTTTGGCTACATGAAGTGTTGGGCAGCAAGCAACATTTTGCATTTTGTTGCAATTTTTCCATTCTACTTCATGTCATGTTATGTTTTTTACTTTATCATTTAAGGAGGGTGTTAGAAATAATAAATGATAATGTTATTTTTTCATAGGTTACTTTGACCCAAAGGTCGAGACTTTTGTAACCATGGGTTAGGTTTATTATTTATACCATGTTAAGTTAGTTTTAGCTAAGTTGGATCCAATTTGGGTCTAGTAAGGGTTTGGAAGGTTCTAGGCCCTTGGAAGGCCTATTTATATGTACTCATTATTCATTTGTAATTCATTCTCTTTCTAGCATTGCTACTACTTTCTCTCTCCTTGAGGGAGCCTAATCCTCTCCCTCCTCTTTTTGTATATGGAGATTGAATGTTGTGTTGCAGCGGATCGCGATCCGCTGCAAAACGTTCCGGATCATGCGATCCGGGACGTCAGTGATCCGCGACCCGGATCGCAATTATTTTTTTATTTTTTTATTTTTTTTGGTGGAAAAAGGAGTAATGGCCAGTATTTTTTTTTTTTGAGTTTAATACTAACTAAATCAGTTTTGAATGGTGTTTTGATGCCAATGGTTTGCAGATCTACTGATTTTGTTTTCTGTTAGAAAATGATAGAAAGAGTTAGAAGGAGCCTTCCTTAGATTGGCGAGAATTGTATACATTTTTTGGAATAGCTGAAACAGGGGGTTCGGGGGGCGGTAGCCCCCCGAGAAACAGGGGGTCCGGGGGGCTACCGCCCCCTGGTGGAGGGTTTGGGGGGCAATGCCCCCCAACGGTGGGGCCTCTTCATGATTTGGCCTTCCAACTCCTTGAGTGAAAACACACTTTTTGGTGTTTCGCACCCGAAACAGTCGGCAAGCTACACAGTCATAATGCTCTCAATCAGAGCTTTCATCTAATACCCATATTGCCTAAAAAACTCCAAAAAAAAAACACGATTCTGCGCGATTCCGGGAAAATCCCGAAACGCGATTCTGAATCGCGCACGATTCTGATCGCGAGTCAGAATCGCGGTGCATCTAGCCTGAAACCATCTACTGATGTCCAAATTTTTTGAAACCATATGAAAATGCAGCCAGTTTTCTTAAACCATCTACTAATGTCCAGATTTCTAATCAATGTAGCCTGTAGCCATCTGAAACCAAGCAACAGATCTGCATAACAATTGCTTTTTTGATTTCCTTTCACATGATACCCATATTGGCAACTATACAAAAAAAAAAACAAAATTGCGTTCCGGGAAACCCTAATGGGAAATCCCGGATCGCGTTCCGGAACGCGGACTGCAACCTTGATTGAATGTTAGAAGGATCTTGACACTTTGATTTCCTACAATCTCCACTGGAAGCCTTTTTGAGTGATGAGGCACTGCATCGACACCTCAGGGGCATGGCATCAGCTAACAAGCAGCCAACCCTCATTTGCAAGAAAAAGTGCTTATATACCAACTTGTGACCAAAATAGCGCTTGTCCTATAATAGAACTGGGGGAACTGCAAGCAAATAGAAAGAACTGCTCTTTAACCTAGATGTAGCTAATTGATGCTGGTACATAAATGCTAGTGATTATGTACGTGTGATCAGAAGAGTTTAGCTTTGTGTGTTACATTGTTTACATTTTGGAGATTTAGTTGTTTAAGCAACATTAACTGTTTCTAAAACAGATTTTCATTGTCTTTTAGGACCTTTTGCTGTTAAATAACGATAATTTAGATCCAAGAACAAGGATAGCTGTTGTGGTGCGACAAGGCGAAAAATGTGTTTTACAAGAGGTACAAACATGGTTTGAAGCACGCATGAATGAACTTGATCAACTTGAATACTATGCTGAGAGAAGGCTACGTGATCTTGGCCTGCTTGATGAGAAAGGCAACATGACTGCATGGGCTCGGGTAGGTGGAATGGAGGTTATGATGCTTTCACCACTTCTTTACAAGCGCCTGTTAACTGCTCCTTTTTTATTCCTTACTATGCAAGCAAAAAGCAATTTTTTAGCACGCACTTGTCACATGCTACTTCTTTTGATTTATTAAGATGCAAGCAAGAAGCCATACTATTTTCTTAGCAACTTTTGTGACACTAGAGCTGACAAAACACACTTTTCTTGCTACGTTGAAGGATGCAACAAAATATCTAACAGCCTGTCCTTGGTTTTATAGGTGTGGAATTAACTCAGATGTGTATTGCATAGTCCGAGGTCATTCACATCTCTCTGCTCGTTTTATGTCTCTTCGTCTCGCTTCACCATTCATTTGCAGGGCAGGCCTCTTTCATTATATGAAGCTGGTATGGTGATCTTGAAACATGAGGATACAACCTAGGTTGGTTAAGTGATGGCATTCTCCTTGGTGCCTATTACTAGGCTTGAAAGAAAGTGCTGGGAAAAGGTAAGGAGTTGTCAGAAGCAAAAAGATCTATAAGGGAAAGGCATATCTGCACTGTATGCAAAGAGGTGAAGAGTAGGGCTGTTGAGATCTTGGATGTAGGACAGGGTTTTCTGGAGGGTGTAGAACCTTGGGTATATATGCTGATGTTCAAAAGGAAAACAGGTTTCTTATGTTTGGATCAATGTTAACTCTTCTGCCGCTCATGCACATGTAAAACTATAAAGAAGCAGCATCACAAGAAGTTCTTCCATGTTATTCCTGGGGATTGGTGGTCTTCCAGGTTTTCTGGAAGGATTGTGGACCATGCAGCAACTAAAAGTTGTAATCTAAAAACCAAGCATCATTGCGCACAATACAATCTCAAATGAAGTGAATAGACCCTAATGCTAGCTAGATTACTCTACAATGAAGCAACTTTTGAGAGACTTCCCATAATACAATCATTTATTTGAAAGAGAACTATTTACTGTCTTTTGCAGTTTGCTGTGAACTTGCTCATCCACAAAATTGAGTTGTGGAAAAGTGTAGATGCTTCTAGAAGGTAGCTGATTCCATATTGGAAAGTTGAAGATCTTTATTGGGTCAGTTATGCATTATTGTTTACTCAGTGTGTAACCCTTGTTGCAACGTTCACAAAAGATGATGTGTCATAGCCAAACACCATCAATTTAAATATTCCTATACAATATGGCTTGCAACTAAACCACACCAAGCACAATAATGCAGAGGAGAAACAAAAGGTTAAATGATCTAATAACCAAAATGAAGAAAAGCTCATTGGAGTTTGAAGCAATCTTTTGGTCTTTGTCAACTAGATCAAGAACCAGATCATCATGCAAACTCTTGGGATTGAGATAATCACAATGTGAGATAAAATGAAAATAACTAATAGTTTAGTTACCAATGCACCCAAGTAATACACTTGTGAAGGAATAGGATTGGAGTTGCCTAACCAAGCCATATAAGACATAGAAGTTGTCTTTTGTTTATTTTTGTTTAACTTCACCTGAGTTGCAGCAGATTGCGATCCACTGCAACAGTGATCCGGGACCAAAAACGTGGTCCCAAATCGCAAAAAAAATTGCAAATTTTTTTATGTGGGCTGCAAGCAGGCAGCTCACGGCCCACATAAAAAAATTTGCAATGAGAGAGAGAGAGAGAGAGAGAGAGAGAGAGAGAGAGAGAGAGAGAGTCGCAAGCTATGAGATGGGAGGTCATGCTTCATAAATGCTGTCAAGTTTGATGTTGTTCGGTACAGTTCATATGATTTCATTTCACACAATACATATTCGATTGTATACCAGGACAGAAAATCACTTAACGGCCCAAAACTGGACATCACTAGTCTTGAAACTCTTGGCAAACTACATAAAAGAACTGCTCTTAAAAAAACCTTTCATTTGATACCCATTTTGGCACCAAAAACAATTAAAAAAAAAATGGGTCTTCCGGGAAACCCTAATGGGAAATCTCGGATCAGTTTCGGAATGTGGCTTGCATCTTGTTTTTAACCTAGAGTCGTAGGAAGATGCACTCAAAAGCACGCATTTCACTAGTCCCAAGAGAATCTAGGTTCTTTTAAAACCCAGGTAGCAACTTGTGCTTGGTTATCGATGAGACGTGAACAGTGGTGGTTGGCTATGATTATTTGTTTATTGAATTCCATATTATTGTTTTAATTTGCATCCTTTAAACTTTTTGGTTGCATGTATGCTTTTCTAAGCTAGACCTTATGACATCATTGATTTCTCAATATAAAATTTGTGAAATTGGGATATATTCCAATTACACACACACACACACACAAAGGTGTGGAACAAAAGGTGACCTTTTTCAAGGTGGGTTGCAACAAATTCAAATCCATTAATTATTTATAGACTTTTCTATTTATTTCAATAGACTTATATGTGACCCAATATTGCATGGCATGTTTTGGAACGCGTTTGTTTAGCTCTCCAGAATGTTGACGTTCTGGAACGAGCGTTTTGGAACGTACATGTATGATGTGACCATAACAATAAGTACATAACATTTTGGGGAGCTGTGAAGAGATGTGTACTAGTATCAAAATTTGTATACCTTGTGTGCTGAATTTTTTTGATTCAAATGCATTATTGGCTTTTGTAGTGGATCTCTTGATCATTTATTTTACTACCAAAATTGTAGAAAAAAATTACTACATAATATCGCGTATAACTCCTACTTCAAAGGTATGATCCATTGATTTTAAGCTGATGAGTAGTAAGCTATAATGTCTAGTTAAATTATGTTATCTTCAATTGTGGATGGATATACATTAACTTAGGTACTTATATAAATTTTATTGCTGTGTATTCTAAATATCTCTATATGAACATCTAATATGTCATTCCAAAGTACTTTAGATCTATAGTTGTGTTAAGATAGGTATGATTACTGAAAGTTACCTATGTCAACTTGGACGTAACTATCAAAACTACATTGGGGATTCTTTAATTAGCTTTATCCATCAATCCAAGAGAATGTTTACAAACACTCTTAGAGACCAATGCAAAGATGAGCAATCTTTTGTAACTATTGGTAGCTAGATTGTGTATTATTTGATCCAGTTATGATCCAATAACCATGAAGGGGTTCTAGGCACACAAGTTCCCAAAAATGTTTTTGTTGTAACTCTTTAAAGTAGTGTGAAAGTGAGTCATCTTCAATGTCAAATCACGCTTTTTGACCTAGTCATGGTCCAATCATTTGCATTGAGATTTAAAATAGACTTTGTCAAATGTGTTCACATTACAAGCTATAAGGTCTTTTGCCTTTGATGTCAATATTATTTACTTTTCCAAAGATAATATCAATATTGTTACTACTACAATTTTAAATTGCTCCTTTACTCATGATATAAGCTACTACCATTCTACCTAGGAGTCTACAATGCCACGTTGGGCTTGTCACCTTGTTAAAGTTCTACATCAAATTGATTCAAACAGATGCCATAGTTTCTCTATGTATGTTAGTATAGGGTTGATTTGACCATATTGATTGGGCACTTGTGAGATATAGAGGGGTGGACGATCTAGAGGACGGAAAGTCTAGGTACCAAGACCAATAGGACTGAGATCCCCCGTCGGGAATTTTTCCCCTATCATTGGTGCGTCTGCCGGGAGCTAAAATGCCCATGAAGATCATGCAAGGGAATGAAGGATTTAGGATCGGACAGACTAGTGACCAAGTGGAACTAGTTCGGACAGACATAGCAAAAGGCTGGATGACTTATGGAACGACTTGGGAGGGTCATGGGACCCACGTACCACACCAATTGATGGCTATTCGTCGGGAGACAAGGTACCCCCCTAGGTAAGACAAGATAGGGTTACCACGAAAAACTAGAGCAAAGGGAGCACCCCCGTCGGACCGAACCAATCGTAGTACCCCCGACCGTGGGGGCACTACCCAAATTAAGTGGATCTACACCAGAATTCCATGGGACCCCCTCTGAGAGTGCCGAGGAACACATAGATGCCTTTTGGACATCATGCTTCATAAGCCACATCATGGACCCACATCATGAGATGATGTTTTTTGCAACTACCTTAACCGGAGCCGCCAGACGATGGTATCATAGTTTGCAACAAGGGACGATCCACACCATTGTGCCCCACCACTTCATCACTCGCCCAATCACTCTGTTATTATCTAGATATGTGTGTAACAGTTGCTAGCATCACTACTACTGAAGGTAATTGGTGGAGTGGAACTAGCAGTTATTAGAGGAAAATCAATGTAGGTCAAATGCACAACCCTACATCCACATTAGCTTTTAATGTATTAAGTTTCTATTACTTCTATTATCAAGTTATGGACACAATCACGGATAAAGAATCGCACGTGGATCAACTAGACAACAAGTGATGAGCATCAAGAAATCTCCAAATAAGAATATTGTTTGAACATCAATCACCGCAAGGAAGAAGAGTTGAAAATCTCCTATAGAGAAATCAATAGAGCCTACTACAAAGGACTTCGGCAGCAAGCTGAATTCTTTCAAAAAACAAGTTGGGGGGGATTAAAGAGACCATGAGGTCAACAACAACAACCTAGAAATCTTTGCAGACTGTGTAGAAAAAGTATATGAGCCAACCATCACTGATAAACAGGTCCTATTTTTTAGGACATTTTACTCATACTCCAAGCACAACTACAACTACAAAATAGTGTTCTATCTTGCTTCTCATTCTTAGTGCAACTGCAGTTGTGCATTGTAACGTAACTCTTGCTCATAATTTAAAGAAAAGTGCACCTCGTTACATACTTCATTCAATCAAATGGAGATGAGCTTGAGAATCAGCTGGCCAAATTAGACATTAAGATGTATTCCAAAAGTGACCAGTTGAAGATCCAATAGCAGCTACACACCTTCATGGTAGGGCTTCTACATGTTGACATACATATGAATCGAACATGTCAAAATAAGGCTTGATCGATCAAAGGTTAGCAAGATGTTTAAGATGTTATGATTGATCCACACCGGCTGTCACAATAGAGAGATACTTTTCGAGGTCTCTAGCAGATGAGACTTTATCTAACTATTTTCATAGATTCGCAGAAAGATCGGTTTTTTTCTTCGATCTTGCCAAAAACAATATTAATTCATGATCTATGACAACATTGAGTGAAACCCTCAAGTATGATGTTGCCTCTTTTCAATTGACATCACTATCTAAGGTCGTGTCCCTTGCAGCAACCAAAAATCAACGACATTTTGATTAGCAAACAAACAAAGCTACAGAAGCCAGAGCTATTGCAACATGACATGGCAACGTTTATCACATCAGCTTCAGTTGTGCATAGAAATGATGCATTCATTCCATCAACCACATCAGTATAGCCCTACCATGTAACACCCTCTCAACTGATTTCAATAGAAACTATACTCGCGTGAAGATGCTTATATACACGAAGAACCTGTGTTTCAAGTGCAAAAGTATTGATAATCAAGTTTATTGTACTCAAGGTCTTAGTTTCAATGCTCCGAAGGCGACGATGAGTTTGTTCACAAATCATTGATGAGTCACCCAACATCACTATTGTTGAAGTCCATGTTGTCATTCTTCACTTTCTCGTACTGTATGAACACGGATGATCACTGCATATTATTGCTTTATGCTTACATGTTGCAACTTTTGGCTTGGTGGCCTACTACCTTAGCCCATCCACTTTTGCGATCAAATGCACTACATTGACATTGTACAACATACTCTTTAAGTTGCAATTGTTACTTTATTGAAACTATATCAGCTTTTGTCATTATTTTCAATACATCTCTTTTTTATTGGGACAATGTTTTCAAAATTAGGAGTGTTATAGACATGATACAATACATTCATAGGAACCTTTGTCGATCCTTAACAAAAGTAGAAAATAAGGGACTCTAGCTTAGTACAGTAGTGGCTCATTTGTTGGATCCCTAAGTTCTAACTCACGTGTACTAGACGAGCAGGTCCACAGTCATACAACCTTGGAAGAGATGCTCTCTAAAGTTCATAAGACTGGTATAAACACAACAATTTTAAGTGGATGTATTTAGTTGATTGAAGTGGTTCTTTTGCAATTCTTTGTAGGAGGCCATCTTCAAACTAATCATCTATCTGCCAAGTATTTTGTCCCTTGGAGATACAAAACACTGGAAAAGGTAAATACGCATTGCTTGCACTCATTTCTTTCGTAGACATCTTCCTTGGTACTCCGCATATTGGGCACAATTGGTATCTCTATATCACATTTTCCTAAGAAATATCATTCTTACATTCAGCATTCTATCTATTTTGTTCATAGTATATGGTTGGGCCCATCGGGGGTCAAGTTTAACATCTGCAAGACATTTTCTAAAGTTGGATGCCGCTAAAAGTTTGCCACTACTTTAATACCTAGACTCAGGCCTCTCAAATAGGTTGTAAATTGCCTTGGGACAACTTCATGTTTCCTCTCACTTGCTGCAGGTAGGATAGGTTGCTTCTGGCGATGCCTCGTAAACTATAGGTTGAGAAAGTGGATGAATTTTGAACAAACAACCAATCGAATGCAGATTCGGTAGTGTGAAGAATTGTAAAACATATCTATCTTACATATGTTTATTTTGGGGGTTCTACCCATGTAATTTGATTGTACATATTCAAGGTGTGTAAATTGAGCACATATCCTTGTAGAATAGGATGAGTTTGAGTTAGGTAGATCAAGTTCCATTGACATGCATAAAGTCTAGTTGGTCTAGTATGACATGCAACAATGTTCACAATGTCTAGATTGACATGCATGTCGATTTACACATAGAATTGGTCAAATATGGACTTGAGCCATATCAAATCCATTGTGTCCTAAGTTTCTATTGAGACATGCATAGCATGCAAATGTTCTAATGGACACATGCAAGTATAATTGTAGGTTCATATTTGAGAAACTGACATATGGAGAAAGTAGGTAGAAGTTAGGTGCAAATTTCTGCATGCAAGCTGTTAGGTGTCAATATAGTGGTAGTTTACACTTGAATAGGTGTAGGAAATGAATTGAATTCTAGTAGTACGACGAGCTAAGGCTCTCCTATATATGTACATATGGTTCTCATTCATTTCTAATGATGAATCAAGCTTTGGTAAGGTCATAATGTCAAAATTGGATCTCATGTTATTTTGCTTGTTTTTGGTATTCTCTCTCTAACTCGAGATTGGTGTATGCTTCATACATTATTTTGCTTGTGTACTTTCCCTATTTGTGAGGAAATAATGTAGCTTTGATCTGTAGCATTCTAGATTGTGCTCTAGCCTCAGATCTATTGGTAGATTGTAGTATTACTCTGCAGGTGATCTGTGTGCCACCATAAAGCATGGTAAAGATCGTTCACACTTTTGTTGTGGTTCCCCACACATATGAATATGCTGGATTTTTCACATGGTATCAGAGCCATCAAACCATGCTTTGAATGCTACTAACATCAAGTGTATGAAGACTTTTTTGACAATTCAAGCTAGGAAGCTGTTTAGCACTTTTTTGCTATGTATTCTTGAATAGTTTTTGGATCAATGAGGTTAGAACTAATATTCTCAGTCCAGAACAGAGGATGTACAGATTTCTGACTTTTTATGCATGTGAAATCCAGAATACATCATTTCATTCTATTTCCTTGATGCTAGGTCCAAAGGTACTAACATTATAGCTTGTTGAAAAGCTAGAAGAGTCTACTTTCTAGTGCAATTGGTTTCAAATCATTTTGATGACCCTAGAGAAAGTTATTAGCCTTTTAATAAGGGTAGGGAGTGGCCCAAAATCCGAGTGGACACTTTTTTATTTGAATATATTGCATGTATGATTCATCATTCACAGTTTTTGGTATTCAATCAAAGATAGAATTGGATAAGACAAGTTTCTATTGTCATAGTCATATCATTTCACACAAAGGGTTGTGTTTGAGTTGAATGTGTGTTTCTAAAGTGTTTTTCATTCATTTGAAGCTCGTGGAAAAATTTGACATCTGACTTATAAGTGCTTCATCAGAAGATAGAGGCTAGATCCAGGTTCAAAGTGATTGATTTTCTGTTGTGAGCAAGAACTCACATAGCTGTTGCAAGATTTTATATAGGATTTGGTAGTGCACCCAATTGTTTTTGGTTCCTATAGTGAAAGAGTAGCAACAATTCAATTCCATTTTGTTGTCCAATTTACAAGGAGTCTTCACATTCATGGCATCTATAGGAGGTTATCTCTTAGGAGCTAGTAAAAGACTGAATACCTCCAACTATTCAATTTGGAATGATAGAACAGAATCTTTGTTGGTTCTTTATGGTGTAATGGACATTGTATTAGGAATTGAAGTTGAACTTGAAGCTTATGATGAGGCTCAAAGGTTCAAGAAAAGAGCAAGAATTGCTCTTCATATCATTAAGATAAACATCTCTGATAAGATGTTGAGAGAAATAAGGTTTTGCAACTCGGCCAAGCAGGCTTGGGAAATGCTTAAGAACATTTTTGAAGCAAAGATCACATCAAGACTACTTACTCTTAGAAATCAGATCTTTCTAGTTTCCAAAGAGTTGATGAGAGTGCTTCAAATTATGTAATGAGAGTTAAGGATCTTCATCAAGAGTTAGCTGGCATTGGTGATGCTCTTTAGAACAGTGAACTTGTTCAACTAGTCCTTGATTGACTTATTGAGGAGTATTCAAATTTTGTGAAATGCTTCAGGGAGGAGCTACCATTTATGGAGGCTCTGCATGATGTTCTTATTGCTGAAGAACGCAGGCAAAAGAACTAGCTGCTGAAGATCAACACACTTTCAAGGAAGGATGGTGGTTATGGAAAAGCTCACTCTGCCAAGGACAAGTCAAGAGGGAGGAGCAAGAAAA
The DNA here is from genome assembly GCA_029204225.1 of Diphasiastrum complanatum. Classification (NCBI taxonomy): domain Eukaryota; kingdom Viridiplantae; phylum Streptophyta; class Lycopodiopsida; order Lycopodiales; family Lycopodiaceae; genus Diphasiastrum; species Diphasiastrum complanatum. The sequence goes on along the minus strand of CM055103.1, from coordinate 25,483,786 downwards.
ATTTTCTCAAGCCTTCTCCAAGGACAAATCAAAGGACAAAGACTATGGAGGAGTAGAAGATGACTCAACTCATTCTTCTATCTTCAAGAAGAAGACTCCAAAAGATCAAGCCAATTTTATCATAGAAAACTCACATGCAAGTGAAGGAGAAGCATCTCTCATTATGTCTAGTTTCTCCTCTACTCCTTTTAAAGATGTATCTTGGTATATTGATAGTGGTGCATCATCACACATGAGTAGCACCAAGAGTTCTTTTATTTCTATTGAATCTTATCAAGAACTTCAAGAATCAATATACAGTGCTGTTGGTGATGTTCAATTGAAGGAGTTGGAATTTGTTCCTTGGATCTTGCATCTTCTATGAGTTTATCACTTTCCAATGTACTTTATGTTTCTAATCTCACAAAGAATGTGATTAGTGTTGGAAAGTTATTTGACGATGGTTTTAAAGTGGAATTCAATGTCAATAATTGTTTCATAAGAAAGGTGATGAGATCCTAGCAAGTGGATCTAGATATGGTGTCATTTTCAAGTTAGATTTACAAGAGAATGCAAGTACTTGTGATTTTGCGTTGATGACTTGTGTTTCTAAGGAGGAAGTATGGCATAGGAGGTTGCATGTTTCCAATTTCATATCTATGTCTTCAATGGTCAAGGAGATCAAGCCAATAGTGGCTTGTTCTATGGCAAAATCATATGAGGATCCATATTTGATGTCTTCTACCAAGACAAAACATCCTTTGGAGTTGGAACACTCGGATGTTGACCTTTCTTCATCAACAAGCAAGAAAGTTACCTCTTGTTTTTTTACATTTTTATTGATGGTTTCACAAGTAACCAAAGGCTATGTCTTGTCTCTTCAAGTTTCATGATGCATGTGTATTTTTCATTATGCAAAGCTTTTTGGAGTTATGGAGCTATTGGAAGGAATGCACTATATGGAGTCTTGTTCAATTATAAGCCTAAGGTTGTGTACCTTAGTGTTCTTGAAGGTTATTGCTTTGCATGTGTTTTCTTGGAAGCAAGGAAGCATGGAGATCCAAGGCTATGGATCATGGTTGGATGCTTATCCACCAAGGAAGGCTACATAGCCTTTATACTCTCTATTTCGAAGGTGTTTAAGCATGGAGATTTTATCGATTTTGAAGATCTATTTTCAATCTTGGAAGGGGCCGAGAGCATAGTATCTCATTTTGCATCACAAGTTATTTCTGTTATGAATGGTCAACTTATGATGGGGTCGAGGTTTGAGGAGGAGTATCCTCAACATGCATATCCAAGGAGATCTTCATGTTACAAGGCCGAGTCCTTGTTGTTCTTATTTTCATGGAAAAGAAAGGATAAGTGAAGGTGGTATTCATTCTATTGTACTCACCTATGATTCTCTTTCTTTGGTTGATGTTGTATCTTGCTTAGTTGAGATTTGTTCATCTCAAAGATCAAGTAAGACTATTCTAGTTTTGAATGAAGTCTTTAGTTTGGAATTATTTCTTGTCATTGGTGGCTTGATTATGTTTTCAAAATATCTAGAAGGCAAGATATGGTACCATCATTTGTATGCCATTAAATTGAGTAAGAGCAAGAATGAGTTTAGTACTCAGTTTGAAAAAAGGAGTTTTTTCATGTTTTGAGACATATTGTGAACTTCTTTTGAGAGTAAGCGAAACATCCAATGAGGACACTTAAATCCTGAAGAAAGTATTTAGCCTCAATGAGATCAAGTTAGAGTATGGTTTCAAGATTTGATCCATTTTGGATAGAGTTCATAGTGTTTGACATGTACTTTATTTACATAGTCGTATTGGGAATGGACATTGATAACAACATGATAATGCATCAACCCCACCTCACAACCTCTGAGTTCTTCCAAATATTGGCTAGGGAAAAAAATGTGTCCCAATCATGAGAATTCCAAAAAAGTTCTACAGACATGTACCGGTTAGGTTATTTACAACTCGCTAGATTTTTTGGTTGCAAGACATATTTTGGCCCTATGCTAGTATTGGATTTTCGGACTTGTTTATGTAGCATGTGTTATGTATCATCTTTGTTATGGACAACATTATTTACTACTAGTTGTTGGCCATCTCTTGTGGGCCATTTGTTGCTGGCCATCTCTTGTGGGCCATTTGTTGTGCGCTTTTGGAAGTGAATGTATGTAGAATAATTATGAAAAAAACATTTTCTATATTATATAGAATTAAAGCTTGTTTTGGTATCTAGTATTCAAAACTAGTAATTTGGCCATCTCTTGGAGGCCTTTTATTAATCACTCCAATTGAAGATCTAAGCTTGACAAATGAATCTTTAGGTAAAGATTTAGTAAACAAATCAGCCAAGCAACTTGATGATGACACATGTTGGAGCTTGATCTCTTTGGCTTGCACTTTTTTCCTCACGAAATGATGAGCAATCTCGACGTGTTTGCTCCTTACATGAAATGTAGGATTAGTTGCAAGTGATTGGGCTGATTGGTTGTCACAATAGATGATAGGGATCTCCTCCTCCATGACATGAAGCTCCACCAATAGCCTTTTGAGCCACAAGAACTCCTTGCATGTTGATGTCAAGGCCTTGTATTCAGATTCTGTGGAAGATAAGGAGATGGTATTTTGCTTTTTTGAAAGCCATGATACTACTCCATTTCATAGAAAGGTGACAAAAGCACTTGTTGATCTTCTATCCACTTTGTCACCTGAAAATCCGAGTCACTATAGGCTCTTAAGCCAAGATTAGTCCTCTAGTTTCACATTGGAAGATATTCAAAAATGATTGTCAAAGATGAGTGCTAGCTCACGAAGAGATTAGACTTGAACAAATGTATATCAACAAAAAATAGTTCTACATGAAAGACAGTAGTTTTATGTGGTTGCTAAAGAGAGAACAAGCGTTCTACATTTGAAGTTGAGCATGGAGTATTAGCACTATCAAAATGTATCGCAAAAGAATCAAAATTTTGAGAATTGGCATACATTGTTCATACAAATTCTTGCTTTAACTAGCTAAACTCATTAAGTTCATATAACGTGCCAGAGAGAGAGAGAGAGAGAGAGAGAGAGAGAGAGAGAGAGAGAGAGAGAGAGAGAGAGAGAGAGAGAGAGAGAGAGAGAGTCAATATTTGAATAAGTATTGATACACAATTATGATAAAAAAACCTAAATTAATTGGATAGCACATTCTTTGTAACAGGTCAAGTACAGTATTTCCATCCTAAAGCACACTTTCAACATGGAACAAGGTCGAAAACTTGATGCGTTAAGAATTCCGAGAGTCGCCAATGCCTATGGATTTCCATATATTCATGGACGGGTAGATTTTGAATAACCATCAAAATAGTGCCAATGAATAAAATGCTTGGGCAACAAGATGTTACACTATACAACAACCTATACCAAGTAATGTGAAAATAAGCATTGTGCACTCTAAGCTGAAATGGTTCGTCCTAACAAAGAGAACTTTTTTCTCGACCTACTTTTTGTTAATGATGATCTTTCCAATGAAGATACGAACTTGCGCAAGTGACGAATATATTGTGGATAGAGCTCAAGGTCACAATGACCACCTCCTTTTATCCAAAGTGGCTCATACTTGTTCTTACAAAGGTCCCATAGAAGCTTACCATGTGAGCAATCCACAACTTCATCACGTGTTCCCTACCAAACATGAAACATTCAAGCAATTAGGATTTGTTATCCAACTCTAGCCATAACATCCTAAAGATAAGTTACAAAGTGAATAGTGAATATTGCTACAATACATGCATTTTGCAATAGCTCTAAAACTGCAAATTTATCTGTCAATATAAAAAATTTCAAACTAAAAAGGCTTATATTGCCTATAATCAAGCCTTCTTGGATGAATGAAAGCATGCATAAAGTACACTCGATTGACCTAGATATTGGGAACACTTTCATATATCATTCGTGTTTCATGTGAAAGACTATTTGCCTAGCATTATTTTCGTGAGGTGTTTTACTTAGTGTTTTAGGTTGAGTCAAATTATCAAGAAAGCTAGGTTGACAATATTGTTATGAGCTTCCAACCATAGATCATAGCGGACTAAAGGATCATTCACCCTTTCTTCTCTAAAAATGTACTTGATTGATTGTTTTAAATAGATTCATAATGTAATAATAAGTAAGCAAAAACTAGGTGAGTCTTTAGAAGGTGGAATCTATAGATTCTTCTATCTCAAAGGTTCGAACAAAGATGGTGTCTCTATAACCTTCCTATACTAATCTAGAGCGTTAGTAGCTTTTTTCTAATTATGGTTTGTTAGCTTCTTTGTAGGAGAATTCAAACTGGCAAAGTTTTGTTTTGTTTGGGCTTGCAAGCAACCTATTGTCACTTGTATTATGATCTATGTTAAAAAGTAGTAGTTTTTTTAAAATTGTATGCTCTCTTACTTTGTCTGCATTGTTATCTTGTGTATTTGTTTGCAGCTTGGTACTTGAAAACGTTCTACAACAACGAATTCAATTTCTCAAAATAACAACCGGATTTTGCTTTAAGAAACTAGCTTGAGAGGAGAAAAACTTGTTCTTGTGTGAATCCCTTGTCTTGTGCAAGGTTCTAAGTTTTTGGTCCAAACAAATCTAGCCTATGACAGTAAATATTTTATTTCAACTTCTCATCTTTGATTAAGCAACTTTGTATTGAGAATAGCAAGGACATACAAATATTTACACAATGCACAAAAGCACAAACATGAAAACATGTAGTATTTCTATAATTCTGTTGCATATGACTGCATTGTTACACATTTATACTTCACTACTTGATCCTAATAGTTTCACATTATGTGATTAAAGGATCTCTTATGAATATAGCTATTTCTTCTATAATATCATAGTAAAAGGCTAACATATATCTTAATATTTCCAGCACGCAAATTGTAGGGGTGACTATGCTAAGTCAGTAAGTGCACTTCAATTTCCATGTCAGTTTATTCACCACCCATATCAAGTTAATAGTTGTCCTCTTTTTGGTATGCATCAATTACAACTGCTTGTACCAAATAAAAAGTTAAAAAATAATTCCTAGCACCACTCAACAACTTGAAGAGGATGATATTTAGAACAATTATAGGAGGAGTATTTGAAAAGGTCTTGATAACTATCATGGGCAAAGCGGTATAGTTCCTGTAGATCTAATACTACCGTGAGCCCAACCGAGTAGCTGAACACCAAGGATAGGGACATGTGAACCACCAAACCCAACCATAGAGTGAATCCATGCTCACCCCTAACTTGGGACTTCTCCCATACACAACATTCTAGATCTCTCCCTTTGACTATAGTTATGGCATCCCATACAACTCACTCACCTCACCTATGTTTTGAAGGATCTACGAGCTCATCTTATATTTCAAGCACTTACGAATGATGTCGACGAATGTCCAAGCCCACTCTTATATGGCTACAACCCAAGCCATATTCTCAAGAGTGCTTATGGGATCAACAACTCTCCATGCATCTACTGGTTTATGATTTGTCCCAACCCCCTAGACCCAAGCCATATTTCCCAGAGTGCTTATGGAATCAAAAACTCTCCATAAATGTCCATTTCTAGTGGTTCTATGACTTGTCCCAAGCCCTAGACCAAGAGTCATAGCCTTACCGCTAAAAGTATCCTTTAAACCTAGGGCCAATACCAACAATTTATGCTACACTAGCCTTAGGTCAATTTCTCTTGAATAACTCTACTCACCTATGGACCTAAAATAGAGTATGTATAATTCATCATCCTTCTCTTCCTCATCTGAAGTCTAGAAGTCAACAACAACAAAAGAGAAATAAAAAGACCCAAAAAGGGACACTAAAATGAAGAAAAAAAAATTACTGAAGATATCAATCCAAAAGGAGTAAAGACGTGTTGTATCTAGAATCAAGAGGGGCATTCTACTTGTGATTGTCAACAAAGTTATTGCAGTTTTCGTGACTTGTGTATGATCATTTATCATGGAGATGCAAAGGACTTCATGCAGAAAAACAACAAGCTCATGCTTATGTTAGCTCAGCCACAACAATAATTACTCCAGCAAGTCACACCTCCACAGTGGTAGCCTCTACAAAAGAAGAGATCAACTAGATAATGTACGTAGACATTTAATGCCATGAGAGTTCATTACTTTGAATTTCTTTAATAACATCAACAAGCTGCTCATAATTCAAAGCAAGGTGCATCCCCATCGAGGTTGAACTTGCAAAATTGGGAACTAAATAATGCATCAACATAGTCAGCACAACAAGCTCCACAAGTTCCCTTTCAAATTGTTCCAGTAAAATATCTTGACATTTTGGATGTGAATGAACTACCTGGATGCAACGCTAAGGGAAAATCAAAAGTGACCAAAATAAAGCTCGTATAGCTTTCTCATCAATAAAGGAAGGAAATCACTAGAGTGGTGATTTGACAAAAAATTACTGATCAAATATATAGTTTTATGTGAACAGTTGCAAAGAACAAATCAATGCCAGACAATTGATACATATAGCTTGATATTTGTCTAATTTGGTTAAAGTTGAACTGCCATTGTGATCTACTAACCCAGTAGGAACTGAAGATTTGCTTGCACACGTGCCAACCGAAAGGAAGCCATCAACATTATTGCATCAACTATACTATAATATACCATTGCCAAGCCAAAGAACTAAAATCTATACTTCCTCACAAAAAGTTCCCCATTTCATCACTTTAGCTTGCTCAAATTCTAACTAGAATGCATAGCTAGTGGACAAAAAGCTCCAATAACGATAGAAAGAAATAACACAAACTAGCAAGTCGTAACTTGGACAAAGATCTCAAGTGAGAACTGCATGTCTGTATGGAAAATATATAGCAATGTCATGGCATAACAAAGGATACATGCAATCTTCAACCCTATGAAGTCCAACCAAACAGTCTTAGACCATCAATTTCATCATGCAGAGTAATCGCACTATCTTAAAATGTACTCCCCCATCACCACAATGCCAGCCTCAATGTCTCAATGGCTCTCAAGACCATCATGCTCATGCAAGAAGACACCAATATATAATAATATGGCACTTTTGGGCACTGCTCTAGCCATCTAATATTATGGTGTAACCAAACCTCTCCCAAGTTTTCCTAAGGGGCTCTATCTTTTTCTTCATGGAGTCACTCTCAATAATCAACTCCCTAGTCCTCAATTGCTCCATGCCAGGCCCCTCTCACTTTGAACCAATCTTTGATACAACTCTCATCATTTTCTCCCACACAAGAGTCTTTGTTGGGTGAGAGCAGATGTTATGTACTTATATTCCTGCTTCACTGTGAACACGTCGGACTTGTAAATTGTAAATTGTAGATATTAAAATGGCTCACACCGGCCTGTGGTGTTTTGTAAAAAATGTAAATAGCAGGTTTTTGGTAACTTGTTGTCCTACTTATATTTAGTATAGGGGTACTGGGTCTTAATTTAGGGGCTGCTGGACTAACCTCCTAAAAAGTAGGAGAGTTGAGCGGTCAACGAGACACGTGCCATATGCTCATTGGGACACTTGGTCCAGTGCATGAGTGAACATGAGTGAACCCACTTGCCAATGTGTCAGGGTACTGCCAAGTGGCAAGTGTTGATTTTGCAAGGGGCTCGCCATGTGTCGACATTAGGAAAGGGTCAGGGTTAAGTGGGTGCTTGAGGATTATGTGTTTATGCTGGAAGCTTGCCATGTACTTTGAAAAGAAATCAATAAAGTGGATATTTAGTGCCTACTTTGGTGTGCTTTGAGTTGAATTCAAATAGCTTCAAACTCAAAAAACCAGCAAGCAAAGAATTAGGTTAGCCTCCAACAAAGCTTTTTTTTCTTGCCAAAAAGTGTGAACACACACGGATAGGGCTGTTGCAAACATCCTACAAATGGTAATATGTTGTCCAATTTTCAGCCTTGGAATGTGATCGGATCATCACAAAAAATTAGCGCCTTCTTCCACACCTAGAAACAAGCAAAAAAAAGAGGATTATAAAATCAGCACCCTTGCTGATTTTTCAGCCAAATCAGAAGATAAAAATTGCTTGTAGATGGGCGCCCTCCTGCAAAGGAGCAAATCTGAAAAATAGGGCAGCAACAAACCAACGGAAGTAGGATAAACCTACACGATGTGGGCGACCTAAAAGCAGCCCTGAAGAAAATAATTAATGGCGCCTTCCTGCAACCTGAAAAATCAGCAAACAACCAACTGAGTTTTGCACGCCCAAAATCCTATTATCTCCTTTGATGTGTGGCACCCTCCTGCAAAACAGAAAAGAGTCAAAACTGAATGGATCTTCACTCCAAAAAATCAGCAAAGGTGCTGAATTCTTGTGTCCCTAAGTGAAGACGATCTCTTTTGGTATGGCGCCCTAAATCAAGCATAGAAAATCCATGGCTCTGATACCATGTAGGAAATCAAAGTGCCAAGATCCTTCTAACATTCAATCTCCATATACAAGAAGAAGAAGAAGAAGGAGAAGAAGAAGAGGGAGAGGGTTAGGCGCCCTCAAGGAGAGAGAAAGTAGTAGCAATGCTTGAAAGGGAATGAATTACAAATGAACAATGAGTACATATAAATAGGCCTTCCAAGGGCCTAGACTCTTTCAAACTCTAAGTTCTAGAACCTTCCAAACCCACTACTAATTATAGGGCACTCCCAAAAGTCAAGATAGGGTCCCTTAACATAATTAGACTTTACTTGGACCCACGAGTTAGCACTAGACCAAAATTGGGTCCAACTTAACTAAAACTATCTTAACATGGTCTAAATAATAAACCTACCCCATGGTTACACAAGTCTCAACCTTTTGGGTCAAAGTAACCTATGGGAAACTAAAAATACCATTTATTATTTCTAACATGGACTGACCTTCTAAAAAGTAGGACTGAACCGGTCAACGGGACACGTGTCATATGCTCATTGAAACACTTGGTCCAGTGCAATGAAGGTCATAGGAATAAAAACATCTCCCAACAGCAATGGCAGCTTCGTCATTGATAATTTGTTGGTAATGATGGACGTACAAATTTCTTCTCGCACCGCATAAGGACCAACCACCCCACTACAACTGGCCCCAGTCCTAGCCACACCCTTAGTTTGATCCTCACCCTCAACACTCACTAGCATCAGTATGTGAAATGGGCTCTACCAAATCTATTAATGAATGCCAGTGACAATTGTTTCGATTGAAATTTGTAACTTTAAAGCATAGAACCCACGGTTCCCAGAACCGTGGGTCCTGGGAACCGTGGTACGGTTCATCTAAATAAATAAATAATTAATTAATTAATTAATTTCCCCCCCAAAACCCCTTCCTGCCAGTGATGAGGCATGATGGCTGATTCGCCACACTCACAGACGGACGATCCTGTTGCTTTGGCTACGATCATGTCATGCAAATTCGAGAATCCATTTCACATGACTTCTTCGCCTAAGGCATTCCATCAGAGGAAGGATTCCGCCCGCTGACTTTCCACTAAAGGATTCTGCTGCATGACTTCACATGTCTTCTTCGCCTTATGCATTCCATCAGACTCCAGAGGAAGGATTCCGCCCGCTGACTTTCCGCTGATTCCGCTGCATGACTTCCCGTTGACTTTCCACACAATAATATATAAAAAATAATTAATTAATAACTACACGCAGTTCACCACGGTTCAGGCAAAAAAAAATTGAGAACCGTACGGTTCACTGTACGGTTCTCAAAACCGTGGTGAACTGCCCACGGTTCATTAATTCTATCCTTTAAAGTCAATCGAATATCAATTTTAACATTCTCCTTCAATAATAAATTGCACTCTTCTATACCTTGTAGAGTGCAAAATTTTGGAAATTTTATTCAACCTAATGACTTAGTAAAATATCTACCACTTGATCTTTAGAATTACAGAAAACAAGATCGATGGCACCTTAAAGTGAATATTCTTGAACAAAATGATACTGTATCTCTATGTGCTTCGTTTGAGCATGTAGCGTAACACTTCTAGCCGTTGAAGCCTTTGGCGTGCGGATCTTATAGTGGCCACAGAATTGAAACTTTTTTTTTATGCTAAGCTCCACACAAAATCTAACCTGATTTGCCCACTTTCTTGGAAATTCCGTTTTAGGTCTCTCAACTTCTTGGAGCAAATATTAGAATCAATATAGAGTTCCAAATGTCATTTAATAAGTTGGAGAAGAACCCAAATGATGGCTCATCTTTGGCTGTTCTCAAGGATGCAATAATTGTATATGGCCCTAATAACTCACCTATAACTACAATGTTATGCCAGTAATCTGTACCACATATACGACTCATTTTTTGTGATTATTGACACAAGGGTTGAGTTTTTGGACCAACTTTTCATACGAACGATTCATGAGCCAGGTGATTTGGCAAGGATGGTTGGACTAATCAGAAGCCAAATTGAAATCCTAAACAAACAATAACGCCATCGTATTTGTGAGAAGGCGTAATAGACTTGAAATCTTTCAGAAAGAAGACGTCCAAATGAAACCTGATATCTCAAGCTTTTAAGATAATGAGGAAAAGATTAACAGACTTACATGCATAACAAGAACAGGGCAGTTTACTTGTCCAATTTTATCAATGTTCTGCAAACAAACCCAATGCGCACATTTCATAAGTCAATAGTCCAAACAATCTGAACGCTTGCAGAAGCCTAAAGCTTATAAACAAAGAAGTCACAAATATTTTAACTAACCAATCACCTTGTAAATGTCAAACCAGTAAGTGCGCTTCACTGGATACATAACCCTTAATCCTGACAATATTGCACTATGGAGGACCACTGCTCTCAATCTGGGCAACCGAGCTGCTAAATTCAAAGTTGGGCCACTTCCAACAGACTGACCGTAAAGAACTACATCTTCCTGTTGGACTCCATATTCACGTTCTAAACACTCGTAGGCTGCTGTTATGTCGGCATAGGTATTTGCCTCGCTTGGCTGTACAGAGAAAACACAAAGATAAGAAGTGACAGCCCACATTTTGACAATGACGATGTCCTCTAAAGCACAAAAGCACACATCGAGCTCAAATTATAAAGAAATATCGCACAACTTTGCTTCATCCAGTGAACATTGCAATGGAGTTTAAAATCATAAACACAATGCACTCTACCTTCCCTGTAGAAGCTCCATATCCTGAATAATCATATCTGAAAAATACACCAAACATATCTTCAGCTATAAGAGATGAGAATGGGCTTGGTGGAAAAACTTAGAAGCATAAGCTTTCACTGACTAAATAGCAGATTGTGGAACTTTAACCAAAAACGCAATACTGGACAAGCATTAGCTGGAAACAGTTGCTGATAAACCATTTTATTGAACACTGGACTGTTATGAAGGCTAGGTGTTACACATTTCACATTCTAACGTGAGGTAAGTATCACAGCTTTTGTAGAGAGAACGAATCCCCAAGTTCAATCGTTAATTATTAGGCCACTATAATACACACATTGGAGGTTTCATATGACTTTTATTGTATAAACAAGGAAAATATGCTCATTATCATAGAGGCAACTTGCACATTTCTTCCTGATCAACCAGTGTCTCAATTTACATATTGTGAGCTTAATTTGTGTTCAAGAATTTTCTCAAAATTTAAGTTTAGATAACCTTATAAGCAATAGTGAGAGTCCCTGAGCCATAGAATTCATTACATGGTGTTTCCAAACTGTATAGTAGCTATAGTATGAAAATAGTTCATAGATATGACTGTGAAGCTTGAAAACCCTATCAAAATTGTTTTTGCACGTAGTACTGGGTGATGCTAGTGGTTTCATACACCCTATGCCCTCTTCGTAGAGTCGTATTGCATGGAAAATGGACTTATATTGAGCAAGTAGTAGTGAAAAGCAAGTTCCAATGCTTTCTCTGGCTATTTTATGGAAACCTGTAGCTAAAATTGTAAAATAGCCAATTTTGCTAAAATTGTGTTGATAAATGTAGCTCTATTTTGCTTTTTGCAAGGTGTACGGTGTTTCTTGGAACCATTTTGCAAAACATAGAATAGTCATTGGTAATATATTGGAAATCTATTGAGTCTATATTGTATTTTCCACCGCAAAACTAGGAATTGTTGATTCCTTTTTTTCACACTATTTTGTTTCCATCTAGGCTAGTTACTCTGATAGGCCACTCATATTGGTTTTGTTACTTGCAGTTTACTATGTGGCCAACAATTAGGCACGTGACAATTCTCCGAACTACGCTTCATCACTTCAACAAATGCAATAAGCTTTACTGGCTTTGCAATATCAGAACAAGATGTGAGAATCTCAAATCCAGTAGTTAATACTTAATAGTTATATCTGTGTTGCAATTGCTTACCACTAATTACTTGACTTACCAACCCGAATTTTTTTTGGCTGAGCGTGAAGACGAAACTAGAAGTGGTTGATGATTGGTTCACTCGATGGTCGAGTCGCTTTGAACTCCAAGGAACGTAGTAACTAGGAAGAGAAACAAATTGTGACTGTTTTACTCTTTTGGGAGGACAATTCTTCTTCAAGCTGGTGGGATTTCCCAGTGAAACCAAATACATGGTTGAATTTCAACAGGTTTGTAGCCATGGATGATTCCGACAACTACAAGACGCTCGTTGATAAATGGTAATCGCAATTTGGACACTTATATCCAATAATTTATACATTTGTTGACCAAAGTCCTGACGATGGTCTCTCACAAAGTTGTGGTTTGTTGCAGTGCTACCTGCAAACTATCAAACTGAGTGCTATCACAATGTGTTGTCGTCATTTGAGAATGCAATTCGGATTGCCAAAGTTTATGACTCTATGATAGTAGCCTCAAGGAATCAGCACCAGCAATAAGAGATAAAAAATGAGAGAAAGAAGAGTTTGACAATACAAAATATTTTTATAAATTGCATGAAGCTGCATTTGAGAAGCAAGAACCATTTTCTTGATCAAAATCATGAAAAGAAAACTTGTATTTTCTTTGCAAAAAGCTGGGACATATTATGAAGCAATGCCTTGAAAGAAGACATCGACATTGCATCCGAAGATGGTGGAAATTCTTGCTCGGGGTAAACTTTCTTCTGTTGAGTTCGCTTTGTCAAAAAATTGTAGTCGTGACTGTTACTTTAACATTGCCTTAAGGGATACATATCAGCTTAATGTCTTCTTAGACTCGAGATCAACTCATAACTTTATTAATTCTTGTTTGGTGCAAAAATGCTGGGTTGCCACTAAAGAAGAGACCCTCTAGTGGTCTCAGGTTGTCAGTCAAGCTGCTAGGCAATAGGGCTGGAACCAGAAGTTGTACTTGAGCCTTCCTAGCAAAAAAGAGGGATTGCCACCTCATGTGCCACATAGTGGTAATTTAAGCCTACCTTGAAAGGGGTAAAGGCATGGATCTTAAATATGAATCAATGCAGGACAGCCACGCCGAACAGGCACTTGCCTTCAGTTTGAAACAATCCTCAATTTGTCCAAGGTTGCCTAATTGATTCATCCTCGATGTTGATCAATATACATTACAAAGTTGACGCAAGACCTAGAATTTTTATCTTGCTTGTGACTTCCTTTTTTACTTCTTTATTCTTACACCATAACATGGGACCACCAGTTACAACATCTCTTGTTTTCTCACGAGAACCTACATCCGGAGCTTTGACCCTGTTGTCCATTAATCCTTGCCACCGTTCTCCAACATTTTTCTTCAATTGTATGTCCTCGTTTGTGAAGCCTATCAGCAGTTGTCGGAGGACCACCATTTACACCACCAAACTTAAACAGTCCTAATCTAATCAAACTAAGTAGTCAGTGCCAGGCTCACTTCTACAGGTCTTTCCGGATTTCAGCATCCAGTTTGAGTCTGTAACGCTATTTAAACTAAAGAATTTGAAACCTTTTGTACACTTATGCATTCATGTATTGTTTTATGTGACTCAAGAAACATAATGCATGTCTCTTTTCTTGTGCTCTGTTACTCTATAAATGCAATGTAAGCCTCTTTTCCTGTTCTATGTTGCTCTATAAATAGAATGCATGCCTTCGTTTGTTAATTTCACATCTTCTATGACAATCAATTCTATAATCAACATCAATCTTCTATCAACACTGAAAGTCGGAACTGGAAGCAACTAGTGCTACACTATCCAGTACAAGAAATGAAATCTCCTTGGAAGCGTAAATTACCTGGTATAGAAAAGAACAGGCACTCACCCCATCACATTCACCCGGAGGTGCATGCTGAGTTCCACAAAAAGCTCATGCATCTGCCCAAGATCAGCTGCATTGCCGTGAGAGTAGAGCAAGGTGAGTCTAGCCGAGGGGTGGCGCACATACAGAGACACTATATCTTGCCCACGCTTTGTCCTCAGCACATGTATGTCCACATGGTCCCGGTTGAGCACATCCGAAAATATGAGCTTTCCTGTAATTTGATCCTTCACCACTTTGTAAGATGGGGGTGTGGGAGGAAAGAAGGCAAACCTTGCTGCCACAGTTGATGTAACTGCTCCCATTTCATGTGGATCTTGCCCAAAGCTTGCTCAATGCACTGTTTTCCTTTGCAAACTCACATTTCTGGGCACAGAAGGGAATGCAGACACACAGACAAGTGTGGGAAGCAAGCTCACTGCAGCAAAGTCTTTAGCGAAAACAGATCAGAACCCATCTCAGAAATCATGCGAGTGATGGAAACAACAAGCCAAACTTCGATCTTGCAGATGGATCGATGGGTAGGGGGCACTGTCCATCCAGTCTGAGAGGGGTGGGGAGAAGAAGAAGAAGCAGGCAGTTGAAGGACTCTACTTTTGGATGGTGCAAAAGGTTGCTCTGGAGCCTTTTTCCATCGTTCTTTCTCAACAAAACCCTCTTTTCCAAGTAAACCATTCATACCCTCAAAATACCATGGAGGTAAATCACCCTCTTTTCTTTCTTCTTTTTTTTTTTTTCTTTTTTTTCCCCTTCTAAATGCCACATTCTAGAGGTATTGAGAGTTGTTTCTAATGTAGGTAGAAGTGGAAAAAATGATATATATAATGCCCTCGCATCTTAAAATCACGCACAAGTTTCAGCCAGTAGGTGCACATTTGGCCACGTTATTCTTTTGAACTTGGATGTGCAAGAGTAGCATGGGATATTATCCTTGTTGAGAAGTCGAGTGGCAATTGTTGCATGAAACGAAACCGAAAGAAATTCGCTTTCGCACTCTCTTCTCTTCGAACCTTGATTGCTCTGATACAACTGATGTGTGCTGCTAGATCATATCTACAATCTTCCAGAGTGTAGATAGACACTGCTGACCTACGTTTTGTGAAAGATTCAACTAGTTTGATCATGTAAGTACATTTTTATATTTGGCAAATTGAGGCCAACTTTTATTTTAGACTTAGAGTTTGACTATTCAAAGTTCATTAGTCTAAATTTCATTTGAATAAACACTTTTTGAAAGTGTGGGAAAGTTAGAAGTCGAGTTTGAGTAGATTCAAATTTAAATGTTGGATACATTGAATCTAGACCCATATCTTCTCTCTTCTTTATCTCATTTCATACTTATACATGATTCTCTTGGGTTCTACTATCCATTGGTGCACTATAATTGTGATTGCTTGCAATTCTATGTGATCTATATTTGCTATTTCAATCAATTTTTTGTGATTTTGTCAAAACCCTAATTTTGATTGAAGCTCTAGATAGTGAGGTTGCTAGACTTCATTTGAGTGTGCTTCAATCTTAGGAAGTGGCAAGAGTCATTAGATTGAGGATAGATCATAGGTTGATCAAGATTTCATGATTCTATGTGTTGATTTGCTTGGTATAAGTGCTAGAAGAGAATTTTTGAGTAGTTTCAAGTCTTTGTGATTTCTTTTGAAAACATTTGTTGTTGTTCAAAAGAGTGCTTTGTGCATTGAAACAGATTGAAAGAGAAGATCAGGTCATGGATCTTCAAGAGATCTTGATCAATGAAGAATATAGGCTAGTGGATCTACATCAACACTTCAAGAGGAGGCTATATTCACAAAGGGCAAATTCAAGGGCAAAATATCGTAATATACCAACATAGAATTGCTAGATTTGTGTAGTATTTATGTCGTTCCCCAAGGAGATAGCACTTAAAAGCTATTTAATTGGTACAGTCCTGACTTAGTTCGAATGAAATGGAGTCATGTGTTAACCTGGTTGTCAACAGACATTTAATAAGTAATTAGTATTACTTTTGTTGTGGGTGTGTGATGATGACAAATAGAGAACAACAATCTTCCTCTATCAAACCGAATGAAAAGTGTTCTATAAGTGAAATGTTATCAGAGTAGCACGAATGAACTACACTCTGGCTGATTAAGTTTTCAGCAAGGATTTGTGTTATGTTCGATGCAGACGTGTATGAACAGACAAATAGTTAATCTTATTCTTGAACTAATGTGTTCTAGATAGAAGTCCTCAACAACTAAAGTCCAGTTATGGTTAAAGAACTCAAATAGTTCGCGAATATGTTAGAAACATATATCTTCGTTACAAACACGAATACAGATCAATAACTCAATTCCTCAGGCAGGGACTAGCATTTCACATTTATACATGAGTGACTATGGAAAACTGTACCAAATTGATACTTTACTCGGGTGCTAAACACAAAGTATTCGCGCGGGTGTGATTTTTTGGCGAGCTTTTTGTGGCAAGCTTTTCCGGGCGAGCTTTTTGAGACGAGCTTTTTCGTGTTCAGAGCGAGCTTTTTACTATTATTCGATTTCACCCACTATGACATATAGCATCAACTATCGTGCAAACTTTGATATCATATGCAAAACCATGTACCTGCAATACTGCTATTTGGCATTGTGCCTCTGCAATTTCGAGGCACGAAGCAAAAGTGCATGGTTCATCCTCTATGCATTGGGGTAGTGGGAAAGGGTGCAACAAACACACACGTGCAAGATCCCAAAAAGCTTGATCTCAAAAAGCACACGCAACAAATGAAAATAAGACATCTCTTTCCTTGCCATGAGTAAACAACAAATATACGAAGTATAACAAATTGTGAAAATAAATCATCAATTTCCTTGCCAGCCTGGTATAATGAATGGACATGGTTAAATGTACATTGCATGAATAAACATTGCTCTAATTAACTGAAGGAGGAGTCTGTTGACATAAGTTTTGCAATAGTTTAAGAAGAAGACACCAACTGGTATGTTGTGCCTGATGTAGAGTCATTGTGTCTTGCTGAGTTTAGTTTTTTGCCCAATGCCTGCTTTATAATTAAGGATCAGCTAGATTAAATAATTGATTTCATTTCTTGCATGGACATGATAGGAAATTGGATTCAAGTTTTGTTTGGTAGATTTTTTTAAGAATCTGTAACCTAAATTCTATTGTTCTGACCTTCAAAAATGGGCATACACATTGAATACATAGATCAAAATCATTTTCCAACAAAGTTTGAAATTCTCACGTGCGCAATTGAGCTATGTGAAAATATTGTAGTTGAAGGTGTGCCTCGTATGATGCCTGGTGTGAAGGATAGTCTCTTTCACATGTCATATTGTTGTTTTATTGGCCTTCTCGTGAGGTGTATTCATAACCTACAAAACTTTGTTTTTGGTGCGATGTGTGCTTGGAATTGGGTCGTTTCTTTTATTGAGTGAATGTAAATGTGTGTTCCAGGCCCGCATGGTCACCAACGTCCTTAGCGCCTAGCTTCTATTGCAGTTTTTTGACCAAACTTTGCCTTCTAGTACCAGTATTGTCTTTTTAAGTTTGTTTTATACAGTTCTGGGGTCTGGCCAAATATATAAATGTTGCTCAAAAGTATGCATTGTGGTTATATGCAAGGGATTCGGATTCGTCAGTTTGAACTCATGTCTACGTCAACACTCATGCATACAAAACAATGTGAAGAGTTTCCATCTCAATCCCGTAAACTTAACATTTACATACTTGTTTTTTTTCAAATGAACAATTGGCAAAAAAATATAGTTGTTCCATTCATATCAACCTTTGCCAGTGGACATATGCAAACTCATGGAAATGTTCTATCCCGAGTTAAGGCTTGAAAGACTTCGACATCTTGTAGTATGGGCTGGTGCACAAACATGCTTTTATTCTGGTCAAGACCCATCACTCTAAGAAATACAATATACAAATGTCTGCAAGCCAAATACGATTTCCCTCCAAGTGTCGTTTCTGAAAATCTGGACAGGTGCAGAGGGGATTTGTGGCAATGTGCACCTCATATTGAGTGTTTGAATCAACCGATGAATCTGTCTTTATTACAAATATTTCATGTTTTGCTGGATCCAAACCTTTCACATGCACCACCGTTGAGTTAATGGTCAATGCTCTGTTAATGCGAAGAAGTAGTGCTACTGTAGATATGCCAGTTTTGAATTTGAATCGCCTACCATCTCTGTCTATGGTTGAGTGTGAAGCAAGATTTTGTGTCACTCCATCTTGGCTGGTGTGTGCTCTGGTGCTTTGTCCTGCACTGATAGGCTTTGTCTCCAATTGGAATTCTGCATTCACGAGTATATCCACCTCCAGTTGTGTAAGGTTTGTCCTTTCAGCCACAGGCCATATATTGGGGGTCCTTGCAGGTCTAGGAGATATGCCTCTTTCTAGCTCTCAGGCATGCATGAAATTGTCATTGCAAAAACCACATCATCTGTTGTGTTTTTCCATTGGGATGTTTTCTTGCACCATAGAAGCAAGGCGCAGGTGTCCCCTTGGATGAATTGGGTATCATGCGACCACACTTTCCTGTTTTTTGTATCCATCCTAGGCATTTGACTCGACTATTCAATGAGGTTCTTTTGATAGCCCAAAAGGCATCGTGCACATATCGTTCCACAATAGTCTCTCCATTGAGAAGACATGAATGTTCAAAAGGTTGTGTGTTCATCTCATGTCCATCTACTGGACTTGCACAAAAGTTGATCTTCCACGGGCGTCCTTTGTTTTTTTTATTTACATATTAAAATTGAACTTCGGTCTGTGGCTGCTATTGTCGTCTATTTCCACAACCAATGAAGGTCGTCTTTTCTGACGTACAGTTTCCATGTCTCCTTCCAAAGTAGTCGGTTGTCAGTGCATCGGTGTTCCAGTCACAGTCTGGTTTACAGTCCTTAGCACCTCCCTTGGTCTGGTCAGATTCCTAGCGGCACTTCTACTGATTAGCTTTTCTAGGCTAGGGCCTTCTCCCACGTGCCTACCCAGAGTGTAGGCATGTTGCTTGGCGCTTTGTAACAATGCATTTGCCATGTCCGATATGCATGCATTATACAAAGATATCACACTTTTGTGGCCTTCTCCTGCTAGCCAACTACCATGTTTTGATTCTGACAAATTGGTATGTGGAGTGTTGGCACCTTCCACACCATCCAACACCTGCATACAACATTTTGAGTGATAACTTAGAACGTTGTCCAAGGTCCGATAAAATTCTAGTGAGGTCATTAACAAATCTATATGGTTGCTTTGTCAAAAAGCCAAAGTTAACAAAGGATTATTAAACTACATATGCTATCCAGGTGAGGGCATTTTTTGGTTATGGTTTGGTTTATTATCTATTGGCATTTATCAACGTCCTTAATTGCTTTTTTAAAAGTGAATAGAAAAAAACATTAATCTACGAGTGTTTGGAAAGTAGCTTTCGTGTAAGCCATTGAACAGATACTATTGACTTCTAACATACTTACTACAACTATATACTCTCCCCAATGGGTGATGCGGATGTTCCACCAACTCATCCAATTGTCCATCAAGGGCAAATCGGAATCTCTAACCTTCCCGATCCTCCACCATTGGAGAATTAGTCTGCATTGGGCAAGTGTCTCATCTCTTGACCCGCACAACCTCCACTTTTCGCATCAGTCTTTGTGTTCCATTTGGTGATCCTTTTGTACAAATTTATTGGTTCATAGCCTTTGCTCCCAATGGAACAAACATGACCGTTCCTATCCAATCATCTCATTGTCTGGGCCTCCGTTGAACACCACGCGGATTGCTCTCCAATTAGCTTGTGCTTCATCTGCCATGAATCCATGAAAGTTTGCCTTCATGTGCCCTGAACGTTCCACCACAGAGTTCAACAAGTTCCAAAATAGTACCTGAGACACCGGATTGGTCTCGCCAGGAAGCCCTACAGGGGAAGGGCCCACACTGCCCTTACGTGAGTGATTGGGGAATGCCACTTCCAATCTCGAGGGCCATCCCAACCACCCCGTGCTCCCCAGCCGATGAGGGTTTTCCAAGCCCCCAAAGACACGGCTGCAAGGAGGTGTAAAATTGATGTAAGAAATAGTGAAGCATCCAATTTGGACACTATTCTCTATATCAATTATGAAAGATACTTTAGAACCTTAGAAAGGAGATCTATACTTAGGATGGAGATCATTCTAAAGTTGGATCAAAGTTCTATTGTCAAAACTATGCCAAAACTAGTTGAAGAGGGAGTGTGAGAGATTTCAACTAGTTTAGTTTAGTTTAGTCATATTTTGGTAAATTGTCAATAAGAGGCCAAAACTCATTTTAGACTTGGAGATAAACTTTTTGAAGTTATATTAGTTTAAAATACATTCAATAAACACTTTTTGAAAGTGTGGGAGAGTTGGTAGTCGAGTTTGAGAGAGATTCAAATTTGAACTTTGGGTACATTGAATCTAGACCCAAAAATAGTAGGGTTTACATTTTGGAGGGAAAGCCAAGTGGCCAAATAGGGTTTGGACACTCTATAAAAGGATGTAACTCATGGAGAGACACATTTTTTCTCTTCTCTCTCTCATTTCATCATTGTACATGGTTCTCTTTGGGTTCTACTACTCATTGGTGCACTCTCTTGACGTTATCTTGCAATCTTGTGTATAGAGGGCTCATTTATTGCTATTTTTGGTTCCACACGTGTGAAATACAGTAGGGTACTGTAATTGTAAGGACAACAAACATATTTTATGTTTGGTTCATATTTGATCAATATCTCTTAGAGTTTGCATCTCATTTTGTATGTAGATGCTGTTTTTTCTACATTGGCAGAATTGTTGGTTTGCTCCTTTTTGTAACCAAAGGTCAGGGACATGGATTGGATCTTGAATGATCTGAAATCCTTCACACCGGCGACGCAAAAAGGTTGTAGTAAGGGTCCTTCCACTTGGACCAGTCCCGGAGGCGAAACCGAAATGGTAATCATTCCCAAGGATCAACTTTATTAAATTTGGAAGAGGTTACATTCATACATAGACTGACCGGTCTCGGGGCCACCAACACGTGCTGGGCATTGTGCCTGGCTCGTGCTGGTAGAGGGAGCTGAGACCTAGCGACTAGATTCTTGGCGCTGGTTGAGCTGCCCAAGTTTCTGTATGCCGGACTCTCCCTATAGTTCTGGTGTGATTCGGCGCACCCCCTCTGTGCTGGAATATAGTGCTTTCTGGTAAAGCACGCTTTTTTGGACTTAGTTTTTATTTTGCTAATTAAGTCTGGCAAGCCTGGCAGAATCAGTCTGGCTCCCGAACATGGGTCTTGGGAGCCGTCCCGACGGCAGAATCAACTTGACTCCTCACTAGGCCATGACTCGAGCTCCAGAGCTATCTCATGACTTGTGACTACTTGATTGGCTCACCATAGGTCGGAGGCTCAATCCTTGACGTTCTAACTTGCTCTGGGACCTTAGAGAGTGTCACCCCTTAGAGTCTTACAGGGCACGCTGGGTGCACAAGAGTCAGCTTTACAACATCCTCCCCTCGTACTTTATTCACATATACAAGGGCACGGGCTTGATTCACCGGCCAAACGAGTCCAACTGTAAAGAGAAGTAAAAACATTGTGTTTGCACCCAGCACAGGAAAAGTGTGGATCTAGTTCACTTATGTAAAACTGTGTAAAGCTACTGCACTTAGACGTTAGACTGAAGCTCACTCCTCGATGAGAAATGCGGCTTACTTTATTAATATGAAAGAAAAAGGTACTTACGGCTCCCTTAAGTCTCAGATTTGTCGTTTTTGTCATACGTCTGGATGAGTCCCTTAGAACTCTAGATTTTTCGTTTGGTCGCCCAGGTTGAGCTCCTTGAGCTCTGCATCGGCACTTAGATTCACCTCTGATATAGAAGCTGTAGGCAATGTTGGCTCCATTTGACCTCGCGTTAGCTGGTTTGTCACTGTTGGATGTCCTTCGTTAAAGAGGTGAGCTTTCGCTTGGTCACACAAGTTGAGCTCCTTGAGCTCTGCATCGGCACTTGGATTCACCTTTGATGTAGAAACTGCAGGCAATGTTGGCTCCATTGGTCCCGTGTCAGCTGGTTTGTCACTGCTGCTGCCCTTCGTTAAAGAGGTGAATGAGATTGGGAGGGGTGGTTGGCTTAGGTTCATTTGTGTCGTTCTTTTCTAGTTGGTCCCCTGGCACAACTCTGACGACACAAGGTCTCCTGCCATTATATAATAACACAAGGTTAACCCCTTTTGCCAAGAAGGCCACCACATGTTCGTTAAACCAGCTTAATCCCAAAATAGCATCAAAGGCACCCATCTCATCAAGTCCCCTGTTTTGCCGACCACCCCGACCGTGGATGCACCCGTGCTTACACTGTGGGCAGCACCTTGCACAACGGTTGTCCTGACAAATCCCAAGACGTGGCCATCCCTGTGAGACTTGCGTAGCTGACCGGCTAGTCGACTTTGATACCACATGTTGCGTCGGCGCCTCAAAGGGCGCTGAGACTTGAGCGATTTTTCCAACACGCACTTAAGTCTAACATTCATCCATCATGCACTTACGTAAAAGCCAACTCAAAAACGTAACAAGCTTAACCATTCAGACTTAAGAAAACTGGAATCTCAACCAACCCAAAAGCCAACTCAGAATCCGTCCCCAAAAGGTAACCAAAGGCAAAGACAAGTCACACATGAAACCCAAGGCATAGTGGTCGCCAAACTGACCAATTGGCATAGCGGCAAGCCACACGTCGGTGACGTGGACCCTTAGGCGCCGGCGATGCAAAAAGGTTGTAGTAAGGGTCCTTCCACTTGGACCAGTCTCGGAGGCGAAACTGAAATGGTAATCATCCCCAAGGATCAACTTTATTAGATCTGGAAGAGGTTACATTCATACATAGACTGACCGGTCTCGGGGCCACCAACACGTGCTGGGCATTGTGCCTAGCTCGTGCTGGTAGAGGGAGCTGAGACCTGGCGACTGGATTCCTGGCGCTGGTTGAGCTGCCCAAGTTTCTGTCTGTCAGACTCCCCCCATAGTTCTGCTGTGATTTGGCGCACCCCCTCTGTCCTAAAATATAGTGCTTTCTGGTAAAGCACGCTTTTTAGGACTTAGTTTTTATTTTGCTGATTAAGCCTGGCAAGCCTGGCAGAATCAGTTTGGCTCCTCATTAGGCCATGACTCGAGCTCCAGAGATAGCTCATGACTTGTGACTACTTGACTGGCTCACCACAGGTCGGAGGCTTAGTCCTTGACTTTCTAATTTACTATGGGACAAAGAGGAGCGTCACCCTTAGAGTCTTACAGGGCACACTGGGTGCACCCGAGTCAGCTTTACAACATATCCCGCACTGGCAGCTAACCACCCGTGCTTTACACCCAAATTCGAACAACATCTCTGTATCAATGGTTAACCCGTACAGTTCGAATATGTCACCTCGCACCCCACAAGGCACAGACCGTGCTTTCACCTACCTAGGCAGCACTTTGCCTCATCTGTCCTACGTGCAGACGATGCCATGTTCGAACCACGAAAACTGACCGTGCTTACACCTCAAGGGCAACACATTGACTCATCAAGTCCCCCGTTCTGCCGACCACCCCGACCGTGGACGCACCTGTGCTTACACTGTGGGCAGCACCTTGCACAATGGCTATCCAGACAAATCCCAAAAATTGGTCCTCCCAGTGAGACTTGCGTAGTTGACCGGCTAGTCAGCTCTGATACCACATGTTGCGCCGGCGCCTCAAAGGGCGCTAGGACTTGAGCGGTTTTCCCAACACGTGCTTAAGTCTAACATTCATCCATCATGCACTTATGTTAAAGCCAACTTAGAAACGTAACAAGCTTGACCATTCAGACTTAAGAAAACTGGAATCCCAACCAACCCGAAAGCCAACTCAGAATCCATCCCCAAAAGGTAATCAAAGGCAAAGACAAGCCACACATAAAACCCAAGGCATAGTGGTCGCCAAACTGACCAATTGGCATAGCGGCGAGCCACACGTCGGTAACGTGGACCCTTGGACACCGGCGACGCAAAAAGGTTGTAGTAAGGGTCCTTCCACTTGGACCAGTCCCGGAGGCGAAACCGAAATGGTAATCATCCTCAAGGATCAACTTTATCAAATTTGGAAGAGGTTACATTCATACATAGACTGACCAGTCTCGGGGCCACCAACACGTGCTGGGCATTGTGCTTGGCTCGTGCTGGTAGAGGGAGCTGAGATCTGGCGACTGGATTCCTGGCGCTGGTTGAGCTGCCCAAGTTTCTGTCTGCCGAACTCCCCCTATAGTTCTGGTGTGATTCGGCGCGCCCTCTCTGTCCTGGAATATAGTGCTTTTTGGTAAAGCACGCTTTTCTAGACTTAGTTTTTATTTTGCTGATTAAGCCTGGCAAGCCTGGCAGAATCAGTCTGGCTCCCGGACATGGGTCCCGGGAGCCGTCCTGGCGGCAGAATCAACTTGACTCCTCCTTAGGCCATGACTCGAGCTCCGGAGCTAGCTCATGACTTGTGACTACTTGACTGGCTCACCACAGGTCGGAGGCTCAGTCCTTGACTTTCTAACTTGCTCTGGGACAAAGAGGAGCACCCCTTAGAGTATTACGGGGCACACTGGGTGCACCCGAGTAAGCTTTACAACACATGTTACATGGTACATTGTAGTCTGGAAACCATTTGGACCAATGATAGTGTGTGAGATGAACACTGCCATAAAGCAATGGCTGAAAAGCACTTCGAAATCCCACCTGGTGTACCAAGTTAAACATATAACATGGTAGCCCCTTGGTATCTATGCCTTAGAGGAGTGTCTTCCTCCATGATTTATCAACCGAACTGATAAAAGCCAACTGAGATGAGAAATTGTGGTTGACAATTTGAAAGAAAACATGGAGTGAAAGGTGGGTTTGAGGTACTCATTACTTTCTGATTTTGTAATATCAAAATGTATTTGACAGCGTCCTGCTCCCGCTCCAGAGGCGTCGTTTTTTTGGGTCAATTGATAAAAAATGATTTTTCCAACTGTGAATCTTGGCTCAACGCTTCTCTTTTGGTTAAAACGACCAACAACAAAGCAAAGAGAATAAAGAAAAATGATTACCAGCGCCCTGCCAAATGAATATCAGAACACGATATATCCAGCGCCTTGCCAAACGCGATCTTAATCCTTGTTCATCTCTCTCTCCATCACAATCTTGCTCTCACACACAAATCGCAAGCATCACAATCTCCTCCTCTCTACACCAAAATTAGTCTTCACATATCTCTGCTTTGTTGTTGGCCATTTTAACCAAAAACCAGGATTCACAACTGGGAAAAGCTAAAAAAAACAAAAAGCGGATTCTGAGGGCGCTCCTGGTCTGGGGGCGATGGAGCCCTCAGAATCCGCTTTCATTATAGTAACCAATGCTGTTTCTGATTTTGACAATGAAGCCCTGCAATGGAATGGATGATGATCAACCCACCTTTTTTTTTTTTGTTTTCGAAGCACAGGCTGCATTCAGCAACTAGTTTTTGATTTCCATCTAGACCCATCAAAAAGTTGGTCGTTGAGGATAACCGATTTCGATATGCACGTCAATCTAATCCCTTAGATGTATATGCTGACGTTAGTGATCAATATTTGAAGGTTCGATTTTGTCGATTCTATCAAGCACAATGCTACCTTGTGAGTTTTAGACCCATTTCGGAGGTTATGCTGTGTTCCAAAACATGTGAATTCTGAGGGCTCCATCGCCCCTAGACCAGGAGCGGCGGCGCTCCTGGTTTGGGGGCGATGGAGCCCACAAAATCCACATTTATTTTAGTAGCAAACTCAAATTCTGATTTCGGTAGCTATCATCAGCTTCACCATAAGCGTGCTTTCATCAGTGTGAGGATAAACTGGTTTTCTTGAAAAAAAAATCATACGTTTGATCAGATGGAGCGCCTCTGGAGCAGGAGCGCCGGCGCTCCTACTACAGAGGTGCTTCTTTGTTTTGAGAAGTTCATAATGGCTTGAATGGCACATATGACCAACGGTTGCTATCTTTGCATACCACCTCTTCGAGCTCTACACACCAATGTTGATTTGTACCTTGCTTGCCTATGAAGCACATTTCTTTCCTCCGGTGGCCGAAAGCACATCCCTGCTAAGGATGCATACCATTATGCTCAAAAGCGCGTTGTCGTAATTGAGATTGAGAACAGGGAGTTAAGAGATTAAAACACACCCCTAACAACTATCTTTAGTATTTTGAATGCCAAAGAATGGGGACATGCTAAAAGCTTTATTGAGTATTCTTAGGAATATCCCTCACCCATATCCTCAAAAGTATTCCCTAACATTTCTTGGCTAACTTTTGACATTGTATGGGTATGATTTTGTAAAAGTTTGTGCAAACAGTTGGTGAGAAGAAGCTAGTCATCATATCTTTTATTGCGTTTATTTGAAAGAGTGCACTTACATATACTTATTTGAAATTACATATACTACTTCATGTAACGTTATTTGAAAAAATGTTTGGGTGTTTTGGTAACAAATAAAACCATGTTTTGCAATTGGTTTTTGGGTCCATCTAACATTTCTAGATTTTCTAAAGTCTATATTGTTTGGAATGTCTGCTTTCTTCGGTATACCTCTCAAAATCTTACAGATTCCTACACAAAACCTTGGACCTGAGGCTCTGCATGAATACAACAATCAACATTTGTAACAAAAGAAAGACTGTGCTTCCATTTGTAGGGAGTGGAATAATAGTCATGGCCAAGCCGTTGCTATCGTCACGTGTAATGTTGACATAGAAGTAGCTTATCATTAAAACTCGCTTTTGATTTAACTGAATTCTAGGCTATTCTAGCTACATGGCCATATATGCTCGTAATGGCAAAGGTAACAATTCCAATAAGACTGGGTGTCCTAGTTGTCATTCTTGCTTTAGAAAGATTCTTTTTTGCTATTATTGGAGTTGCATATAAGTTGTTGGAAACCCTTGTATGCTTCTTGATATGGCATAGATGTTCATGTAAGTTGACACAAATGTTTGTTGGCTTTTAAGTGGCAAGATTATGACAGAAGGCTTTCAAGGTATTTCTACATCTATAAGTGAAGATGTTGGAGCATATCTTGTTTTCCACCAAGACAATCATTCAAGTACATCCATTCTAAGATTTTATTATTGTAAAAAAAAGACAACTGGTTTGAATAACACTCAACTTTTCCAGGTTAACCTACCAAAATTATATTCGGAAAGGCAAGCAATTTATGTGTTCCGACCCACCTCCAAATCATTGTTTATCAATATGTTTCAGCTGTCAAAGGTGACAACTTTCCATTCATACTTTAAGATAACCCATACAATAGTGAAAGCCCAATGTTTACAAGTTGTGAAATCACCACAAAGTTCAAAATAGTATACCAATAAAGATAACAATAAAAGAAAATAACTGTAAGCAAAAAACGGGAACACACTACTACAAATCAATCAACGACAACTGCTTGGCCTGTCATGACATATTGTCCTCCATTCTTCTTTCTCATATCCTTGGAATATGTTTCGATACATTTCCTTGGTTAGTGGTTTCACTGGTGTCAAGCTGCAAGCAACGAACGGACAATTATCAGACAAGTGCATTTGGCAAATCGTCTACACTAGGCTGTAAACCACTGAAAGAACTACTGAAAGATTTCTATAAAACTATTTATAGATGTTGCATGCTGTATTTAGTGGATTAACAAAAATGATGGTCACCTTCCATTACTGCAAGGAAGTTTGTACTTAAATCTTCATCCCGTTCCACACATATGCAATGTCGATTCATCTGGGTGGCTGCTCGTGCCATGTTGCTTGTAGCCCCAAAGAGGTCAATGACTACATCCTCTTCTTCTGTCAGCATTTCCAGCATGAAGACTAGTTGAGACAAAGCTGCCATTGGTAGATTATTGTACTATGGCTTATGATGTGTCTTTCTTTCATGCATGAGTTCAGTCTCCAACCACTTCCTATCTTCGGGCGCAATGTTAGCCAACAGTGTTGCCTTGTCCGATAGGCCAAACTTATGCATCATGAATACTTCATGTCCAAGAGTACGCTCCATGTGCATGCCACATATTCAGTTAACAAAACATCGTTGAAGTATTCGAAAAAAAAAAATGTATTATACATACCTGTTGACTGCATTCAATGCTAGCAAAAGCTCCCCCTCTTGTGGCTTTGTCACCTCTAAGAATGTGCAATCCACTCGAACATGCATCGATCGCACATGAGGAAACTCTGGAAGGAAGCATAATCATTTGTTACAAGATTCTAAAAAAATACAAAAAACATTGTTTGACACAAAACAAACACTTGACACTAACGACATGTACCTTCTTTAATGTGAGCCATCCATGATTTGCAACGGTGGTTCCCATCCCACACTATAAACTTCTTGTTTGAAAGATGTTTCCACTCAGAAAGATTTAGTAACTCATCTTCAAACTCCCGATTCACTCTACACCAAGTAGGGCCCCATGCAGCCTCATCAAAGGAGGTAACCTCGTGCTCTAACTCCCAATCTCTTGGTACAAATACCATGAATTTGCCTTGCTTAGGCAGATAACACTGGGTCCTAAACAATTGGATTGTGTCCTGCAACACCTCGGTGTGTATCAACTTACCCAGCAAACGAGGATGGTGGATGTTGTCACCAGAATCCTACGATGTGTCCACCTGTGCGACAACTATCGGGGATGAAGGCCCTTCAATGTCTTCAGGAATAGGCTCATGACTCTCATCAACAGTCCCATCTAGCACTTGAGAAGCAACCGGATCTGGTGTAGCCATGGGATTGTTGATTGTTTCCTCACTAGCAAGTGAGCTTCTACGCACATTGCGAGTAAGTGATCGAAGAGGGTACCTGGCACTTGACATTGAGCCTCCTGTAACAATGATGCAAACCAGCAAAATTCGTAAGTGTAATAAGTGTTAGTCATAATAACAAGGTACTTCAATTCAACTGAGCAACTCGAGTGTGTAAATTTACCTACAAAAATCCAACAGAATATGCACTTCGAACGTATCCCCTCACTAGAAAGAAATATCCTTGTACCCAAATTAACTCAAAGAAAGGATCAACAATCACCTGCAACCAATCTGTGGACCACAAAAAGAAAGCAAGTTGTATGTCAAGAACACGAACAAACTATTGAGACTACATACCATACTACTCCCAGCTGCTCTCTCCATTTCTAGAGATGCAATGTAAAGACAGCTTGATTTTTTAGGACTCGACAATAACCTTTTCAGTAAGGGCCAATCTTCGTAAATAGAGGTGTGTCGCCTCCAAGCATGACATAAACCTTGATATGCAATCTATTAGCCACCACTTAGGCCTTTCCAATGATCCAAAAATCGGTCAAATGCAACATGAAATGTGAGAAATGAGAATAGATCAAGATTATAAACCTATATAGGGTTTTGATCTACAAAAGATCCAATCTACAAAGCAAGAAACTCGATTTTGGTGTAGAATCCAATCTAGCATGCTCTAGCATTGATATTTTCTCCAAATCATTGATAGAGTTCAATACTTGACATCTGCTAGGCCTATGTTAGTATTGAAAGCATGAAATGTGAGCACACATTAATTTTGAATATATTGCAGAAACAAAACAACAAATATAAAAAAACCACACAATAAGTGTTTACGTGGAACATCACTCTCCTATCAATTTTTGTCAGCTCTTGCTGCACATGGAAATTGCAATAGATACGATTTAAAAGGTGTCTGTAATGGCTCAAGTTATCGCAATGGCTGGATCTTAAAATTTGTTGCGTTTTGAGCAATTGGCCTTATTGACAAGTCAGGGATATTACTCAAACCAGACATTATGCACGAGTCAAGCAGAGTTATCGAGATTTTTTGAACAAAAAAATCAACCTCCCGGAGCCTCTTGAGGAGCAACGCCAGCGCTCCTCCGTTAGAGGCTCTGGGAGGTTGTTTTTGTGATGGATGGATCTTAAGATTTGTTGTGTTTTGAGCAATCATCCTTATTGGCAAGTCAGGGATACTACCCAAAATAGACATTATGCACGAGTTAGACAGAGTTATCGAGATTTTTTGAAAAAAAAAACCTCCTCCCGGAGCCTCTGGAGGAGGAGCGCTAACGCTCTTATGTTAGAGGCTCTGGGAGGTTGTTTTTGTGATGGCTGGATCTTAAGATTTGTTGTGTTTTGAGCAATCAGTCTTATTGACAAGTCGAGGATATTATCCAAAATAGACATTATGCACGAGTTAGGTAGAGTTATTGAGATTTTTTGAACAAAAAAAACAACCTTCTAGCGCCTCTGGAGGAAGAGCGCCGACGCTCCTAGGTTAGAGGCTCTGGGAGGTTATTTTTGTGATGGCTGGATCTTAAGATTTGCTGTGTTCTGAGCAATTAGCCTTATTGACAAGTCAGGGATATTACCCAAAATAGACATTATGCACGAGTCAGGCAGAGTTATCGAGACTTTTTGAACAGCAAAAACAATCTCGAGCGCCGACGCTCCTAGGTTAGAAGCTCTGGGAGGTTGTTTTTGTGATGGCTAGATCTTAAGATTTGCTGTGTTTTGAGCAATCAGCCTTATTGACAAGTCAGGAATATTACCCAAAATAGACATTATGCACGAGTCAGCAGAGTTATCGAGAACTTTTGAAAAAAAAAAAAACAACCTCCCGGAGCCTCTGGAGGAGGAGCGCCGACGCTCTTATGTTAGAGGCTCTGGGAGGTTGTTTTTGTGATGGCTGGATCTTAAGATCTGTTGTGTTTTGAGCAATCAACCTTACTACCAGGTCAGGGATATTACCCAAAATAGACATTATGCACGAGTCAAGTAGAGTTATCGAGATTTTTTGAAAAAAAAAAACCTCCCGGAGCCTCTGGAGGAGCCTCGACGCTCTTCCTCCAGAGGCTCTGCTCTGGGAGGTGAATATTTTTGTTTGATGAAACCTTAAGAAAGAGAGAAACAATGGAAGACATGGAATGCAACCTATGTTTTTTTTATCCAACTTGAAGAAGCCTAATCACATATTTGTAGTTAACAAATAAAAAATAATAATTGCACCACCGCCCGTGGAGCCAAGGTACAAGAAGTGGCAATCCTGCAGGAGTTCTTGACTGCCATGGAGCTGCTTAGTGTCTCAAGAAACTCTGAGATTGATTAGAGCACAAATTCTTGTATCCAAGAGTACATAAAAAATACAAATGCCAACACAAATTAGAAATACAGTTGGAAAGGGACTGATGCAGCACCTCATCAGTGACTGCATATATCGTCTACATATACCGATCAGGCATACATGTTGTGTAGAGATAGACCTTCAAAACGATCCATGTTTTGAAAGACAGACCTTCAAAACGTTTTTTTTTTCTGGCTCCAACGCCTGTGGAGCAGGAGCGCCTCCATAGGCGTTGGAGCCAGAACTGATATATAGCCTTTGTAAATAGAACTACAGCCTGACTGGAGCGAATGAGTAAGAAATGTGTTTCATAGGCAAGCAAGGCACAAAAGCATCACAATAGAATGTCAAGTTTTCTCTGGGTCTCCCGATCAGGCATACATGTTGCGTAGAGACAGACCTGCAAAACGATCCGTGTTTTGAGAGACAGACCTTCAAAACGATTTTTTTTTTCAAGCTCCAATGCCTGTCACAAGCGTTGGAGCCAGAACTGATATGTAGTCTTTGTAAATAGAACTACAGCCTGGCTGGAGCTAATGAGTAAGAAATGTGCTTCATAGGCAAGCAAGCTACAAATCATCACTGGTGTGTAGACCCCGAGAGCCAGAACTGATATTTAGCCTTTGTAAATTGAACGATTTGCGGATACTTCAGAGACTGTAATGTACTAATTATTTATTATATTCATCCTTACCTTGCTTAAAGTCAAAAAAAATTAATTATTTGTTTTGTACATCTTATGCTAAGCATAGTTGCATTCTCTCTTCTTTTAGTCGGTTGAAGACAAGAAAAATTAAGTCCTTCCGGAGCAGTTTAAGCGACATATTCTTAAAGCGAAGGCAGAAAAAAGAGACAGAGAAAGACTAGCACGGTGTGAGACTATTGTCAAGGAGGATTCAACAGAGACTTTTCTCCCGCAATGTGTTGATGATCAATCGTGTTTTTACATTGTGGAAGAAGGAGATTGTAGGGAGATTTCAAAATTTTAAAGAAAAGACCCTAGACTCTTTGCATAGCAGACATCCCCTACGAATTTCAGATGAAAGAATCTCTAAATGAATGAAATCTAGGGTCGGCTGATAAAGCAATAGCACTCTAATTATCACAAAAGACAATTGTCAGATCATACTATTTTAGACAAATGTCCACTAGTAAGTTTCTCAAGCACACTACTTCCTTTTTCACTTGAGAAGTAGTGATATACTCTGATTTTGTAGATGATAGCTATTGAGGTTTGCTTGCGATTGTTTCATGAGAATGGACCGTTGTTGAGAAGAATGTAACTCCAAATGTGGATTTACGCCTCTTGGAGCATTCGGATGCAAAATGTCCCTTCTTTTCACAAAAGAAGCATTTTTGCTTGGACTTGTCCTTTGAGCTTGATGCATCATACTCTTTTTTGGCCTCCTTGGGATGTTTCTTCTTTCCATCGGTATTCTTTTTGCCCTTGAATGAGAAATTGGCTTTCTCATCTCCATCCTGCAAAGACAATGAACTCATTCTTGCCTTGGTGTGGAGCATCCTACACTTTTCAGCCACTAATACACTGTGAAGTTTTCTTATAGTTGGCAAAGTGTCTTGGATGGCAAAACTTTGGACCAAATTTGCAAAGTCATTTCCTAGACCATCAAGAACAATTTGTACAAGCTCTCCAATGGAAGCTAGCTCCCTATTTAGAGACTTGATTCCGGGTACATAATCATATGCACTCTCCTCACTTCTCCTCATGCTTTACAAAATCTGATTTCTAAGCATGAGTACTCTTGAAGTGTTACTAGATTCATAGATTAATTTTAAAGACTCCCAAGCCTCTTTAGAACTAGTACATGCTGATACTTCTCTCAACAAATCATTGCTCACATTCATCTTCACACAATGAAGTGCAAGCCTAGATCTCTTCTTGTATCTAGCTAACTCCTGTGCACCTAGAGGTTCATCTTCATCTTCAATCAAGAACTCATAAAGGTCTTGGAGAACCAAGAGTGACTCCATCCTAACCTTCCAAATAGCATTATTTGTAGAATTCAATCTCTCACTAGCTTTTAGAAGGTATGCTCCAGCATATCCCATCTTACTAGTGACTTTTACAAACAAGAAATAGATTTGATTGACTTGAAACTCACAAAGGTCTCACACTTGTAGTGTTTCACTCAAATTTGATTTCTAATCCAACAAATGGACTTATAATCACAGTTCTATCACTCCCTCACAAAGCGGAATGAAGATAAGATGATGTAAAAACTACTTTCAAACAAATCTTGCCAAGAAATGGATTTGATTGTCTCTAGAATCTCACTAAGGTCTCTCTCTTGTAGTGTTTCACTCAAATTAGATTTCTAATCCAACAAATGGACTTATAATCTCAGTTCTAGCACTCCCTCACAAAGTTGGAATGAAGATAGGATGATGTGAAATCTACTTACAATCAAATCTTGCCAATTTAGGCTATTCTGGACAATAACTTGACTAAATCTCTGTCACACTTTTTGATGTACTCTCAAGACCTGTAAAACAAGTTTAGAGGACCTGATTTCAGCCTAGATTAATTAGATTTCATGACCCTATGTCAAGTCTGTGCAAAAAGTACAAAAGGACCAAGAGTGGATCCTAATTTTATCCTCAAGAGATTGGTTGTCAGATTACTTGATCTATCAATCTACTTGAGCTTAAGATCAATCTAGATCAATTCTAGACACAAAATCCTAACAAGAACAATCATTAATTGAAGGTACGTGTACTTTCTGATTTCCCACGTGTGAAACCCTGTCTGAGTACAGACTCCAACCTGAAAATCAAGTACACATTGATAGCACCTCAAAACAATCAAAACAAATGTAGACAAATGGAGAGAATCACTCAAAATTGCTTCCAAAACCAAGATTGGTGTCTCACATTGATTATGACCAAATAAGACTCTATATATACACTTTTGGAGCTTGAGGTACTGATCATGCACCAGATCTCACATGTGTGAGGATGCCTTGTCACCATCATGCAATTTGACACTTGGATCAAAACTTTCCATTTTGGGCATTTTTGGTCTATTTTTCTACTATATGGAGATCTTCATGGAAATCTTCTAGAAGCAAAAACTCGCCTACTTCAGCTATTTCCACACGTGTGAGCTGTCCTCTACACATGGGATGTGACACCTATTCAAAATATTTGGCTCATGCAATTATTAGATTGGTGCCATGTGTCATATCTCTAAAAAACTAGTTTTTGGCCATTGTAGCCACTAGAACTTGAATTAAAACATATGTACAACATATATGATTATGGTACATGGAAAGTACACTAGTTTCACATGTGGGAACAGGCTCCACACATGTGTGTCTATCCTATATACAAGATTTTTGGCCTCTACCAAGCCTATTTTTGCATTTTTCACACTCCTAAAAAATCTAGCTTGGTAGATCTAGCATAGATCTATCTATAGCTCCAAGAGCCAATCTTAATTTTATAAATGGATCTTTAGGCAATGCCTTGGTGAGTATATCAGCAATGCAATGTGATGATGAAACATGAATAAGCTTGATCTCCTTTGCTTGCACTTTCTCCCTCACGAAATGATGTACAATCTTGATGTGCTTTGTTCGAACTTGGAAGACTGGACAAGGAAACTTTTACATTTTTGATGCCATCTAGATCATTTCCTGTGAGTATAATGTCATCAACATATAAAACTAAGATTATGATCTTTCCATCATTACACCTGTAGTACAATGATGGTTCATAAGAACTTACAACAAATCCAATGGAAATAAGATAGGAATGCAACCTAGAGTACCATGCTCTTGGTGCTTGCTTGAGTCCATAAAGACTCTTCTTCAAGAGACACACCTTGTCTTCTTCTCCATCTTTGATGAAGCCCTCGGGTTGGCACATGTAGATTTCCTCTTCCAAGAATCCATTCAAGAAGGCATTTGTCACATCAAGTTGGAAGAGCTCCCATTTGAAAGAAGTTGCAAGACATATGATTAATCTAATGGTCACAAGCTTTGCAACAGGTGCAAAGGTTTCATCATAATCTATGCCTTTGACTTGCAAAAAATCTTTTGCTACAAGTCTAGCTTTGTACTTATGAATGGAACCATCTTGATTATAGTTAACATGAATCCAATAACAACAACAACAATAGCAATATACCCCACAACATAACGCTAATTAAACATAGGTAACCCATTGCAAACTACTGTCCATATGATAAGTAAACTAATTATATGCAAATATTCAACGACCATGTTCATAACTCTCAACACATAACAGTGTAGTGGTTCATTGCAGAAGTAACAGCTGACACACAATATTAAGTGCCTACATGCTAGTCACTTGAAAGGTCTTAAGCAAGGTAATATTCTCTTGCTGCTTGCAACTCGCATGAAGGCTGGAAACTAAATGTAATCAGTATTAAAAAATCAGCTCTCACCCTTTCTCTCTTGAATACATTACTGCATAAACAGCCCAACATTCAAAAGCCCCCCTTTCTGACTTCAATTTCCCTATTTATCTTTATGTGAAAACGCTACAATTTCCTATTGTCCTTCATCGTAATGACCATAAATGGTCGTTTCATCTTCCCATTCAATACCGTAATCGACGGTACTATGGTCACTTACGGTCTGTTCACTTCCTGTCGAAGACCGCAAACATTACTCCTACAATTGCTTTCCGATCGTTCAACTTCTCCTTGAGTATCACTTAACATAACCTTTTACTTACAACGACGTTTCCTACTTTACACATCTAACTAATTGTGCTTATCCACTTCGTAATAATCGATTTGCAATCTAAAACTCTAAACACAATTAAGCAAGCAAATTTTCCGAACTTACCGCTAAAAAGATCACACAAGCATCACAATTCACATGATAACAAATAATAAGAAAAATGACGATCGTATAACAAACCCTAAACCCAAAACACATACCTGATGTTTCTATGCAATAAGAGAGCATCCACATGCAAGCAATCAAAAGTCTAAATTGATCCTAGGTGAAACTCAAAAAGATCAAAATACTCTGTTACCAACTATCCATAAAGCTGCAAATAACATATACATGTGAACTGTGGCTTGCAGCATACTTTGGGTCATCAAAGATGAATTTATACTCAATAGTAAAATCTGGAATTCCTACCGGTTGCCAACAGTCGGAATGCCATTCCGTACCAAAGGTACAAAACATTTCGTTCTGTGCGTGCCAAAAACAAAATTTGAAGTTTTTGATTTTGAAATCAAGCCCCAGAACATAAATATGATACAAAATATTTAAAGCTCTCAATTTTACATTCAAGGCTTTGTAAACCCGATTTCTAACTAGTAACCCTAAACCCTACCTAAAGATTCTTGCTAGAAATGGAAGCTATCTGCATCTAGTTGGAAATCAGCTTCTAATATATATCAACCTAGATATGGCTGATCGCCTGCCTCTTCCAATGATCGTCTGCTGTATTGAATAATTGTTAAAAAATCACCTAATATAGTCGTATGGACAATAAGCAAGGTTGTCTTGAGTGACTTCAATGTAAGAAAAGATTATGATGTTAATAATGACAACATATCATCTTTGTGCCATCTTGTATTTTCTCTTGTATTTGGCTCATCAGTAGAATTGAAATGCAATTTAAATATGTATGATTTGCTTTGCTTTATGTATTTGCTACCAAGGTTAATAAGTGCTTTAAAAGTTTTGATTTTTATGCACATCTTTTTATTATTTGCAAAATGTATTCTATGTGAATGATTTTCTTACACAATTTTAGTATTGATGCATTACAATTGCCTACTATTGTACTATGGAAAGTTGTCATTTAACGGTTCTTCAATCTTTATTGTGCTAAGTCGTGAAAGATAATCAGCATTAGTATGATCTTTTCCTTGACGAAGCTCAACTTGATAAGTGAACTCTTGTAGCAACAAAACCCAGCGAGCAATTCGGCCAGATAAATCAAGTTTATTAACAAGATACTTCAAAGCATAATGATCAACATGAAATATAAAAGCATATCCCAGCAAATAGTGCAGAAATTTCTTTACAGTAAAAATCATTCCAAGTGCTTCCCTTTCTATTGCCAAATAATTTCTCTCCGAGAAACTAAGCTGATGACTTGCATAGTATATCGGATGGTCTTTCTTCTGTTCATCCTTCTGGCTCAGACAGACACCAATAGCAAATGACAACACATCAACATAACTATGAAATAGTATTGTCTAGTTAGGCGGTCTAGAATTGGAGCATTAATCAGCTTCCGCTTAAGTTCTTCAAATGCTTTCTGTTGTTCTGCCATCCAAATATAAGCAACTTGCTTATTAACTGTGTAAGGGCTGCAACAATAGAGGCATGATTCTGGATAAGAACCCAAGAGAACCATATATAAGCATGAAATGAGATAGAGAAGAGAGAAGATGTGTCTCTCCATGAGTTTTCTCCTTTTATAACAGGTCCAGAACCTATTTGGCCACTTGTTTTTCCATCCAAAATGCCAACCCTACTATTTTTGGGTCTAGATTCAAAGTACCCAACATTTAAATTTGAATCTACTCAAACTTGCATTCTCACTTTTCCACACTTTCAAAAAGTGTTTATTCAAATGAAATTTAGACTAATGAACTTTGAAAAGTCAATATCTAAGTCCAGAAACAAAGTTGGCCTCAATTTGCCAAATATGGAAATATAGCAAATATGATCAAACTAGTTGAATCTCTCACACTCCCTTTTCAACTAGTTTTAGCATGGACTTTGATAACACTCTAAATGTCCTATGCTTCATGAACAAGTCCTTTCCCAATGCTTTGGTAAAGATATCAACTACACATTCCCTTCAGGACACATGTTGAATCTCCACCTCCTTTGCAATGACTTGCTCCCTCACAAAATGATGTTGCACCTCAACATGCTTGCTCCTACCATAGTTTTGACCATAGAACTTTGATCCATCATAAGAATAATCTTCTTCCTAAGAATAGATCTCCTTCCTTTCAATGATCATGTAATTCTCAAAATATAAACAATCATAATTGACATAGAGAATAGTGATTACTTGGGATGCCTCACTATTTCTTACATCAATTTTACATGTAAAAATGTGACTACAACATGAAGAATCAAATAGAATGTAAATGAAATGATTCACCATGCGTCCAACTTCGAACTCTATGGAAAAATATAGCAAACAAACAATAAATGTGAGTGATCAACATTTGCTTGCATGTCTCCTCCTTCTTTGTCCTTTGTTGCCATGTATCCACTATGACACTCCATGAATGAGCCTCCATCTTCATCTTGCCACAAGAAACTATCAAGCCTTGGAAATCCATGAGTAAGTCAGTTACTAAAGCAGCACCACATGACTTTATAAACCAAGCAAGTTTTACTAGTCCATCTTCAAGATCTACTTGACACAAGAAAATGACCATGAATTCACCAAAAATTGACAATCTCCAAACATTGGCACTAACACTTGAGAACTTAGCCATGGATGAGTGATATAATGAACCTCCAATAGATTCATTTCCATCAACAAAGCCAGCCAAGAATGCTAGTACAAATCCAACATCAAAATGATGCTCACCAATGTAGCTAGTTATACCATATCTTGACAATTTGACACATCTAGATGAAATTGCTCAAACATGAGATAGAACAAGTAAAGTAGACTTGAACAACAGTTCCTTGATGCTCCTTTTATCTTACTTGAGTCTTCAATAAGCTGCAAAATAGATCCATAACATCTTTGCCAACTTCCTTTTGGCCTTGTTGAAGCCCTTTGAGATCAATCTCTCAATCATTAACTTGACCATCAAAGTCATTGAAAAAACTTTGTTTTCCATATCCATTACTTGATTTTACAGCAAGATAACATCCATCCACTTGCATAGCACCATCTACACAAGAATATCCTCCAAAAGATGTTTCACTTTTCATAAGAGCTTGATACTCAAGATCCATTGCTTGGATCCACTCCTCCTCTTTCTTTGCTTCATCTACACTTGTAGGTTCATCAAAGGGGTTAGGAAAGCAACATAATTTCCAAAAACTACTTGCTTACGCTTTTCATCATATTGAGCCTTGAAGGTACTTGTCTTTCCCTTGATGTTCTCCTTGGCTTTTGACTTGATGAAGGTCCATCATCATTACCATCCAAAGTAGGATCCTTTACATCAACATCAAGAATGTTAGATCCATCCACACCTTTATCAATCATGCTTAAAGACACTTTTGGAA
Organism: Diphasiastrum complanatum; assembly: GCA_029204225.1. Lineage (NCBI taxonomy): Eukaryota > Viridiplantae > Streptophyta > Lycopodiopsida > Lycopodiales > Lycopodiaceae > Diphasiastrum > Diphasiastrum complanatum. The sequence continues at coordinate 25,444,206 of CM055103.1, read as the reverse complement.
TGTTCCCCTCATCAAAGATGGCATCTCTACCAGCAATCACCTTGTTAGTAGAAGGAATGTAAACCTTGTAGGCCTTACTCATCTCACTACATCCAACAAAAATACCTCTTCTTGAAGATGGATCCTCCTTGGTCCTATCATCAAGAGTAATGTTGACATAGCATGTGCATCCAAAAGTTCTTAGAAAGTGACACTTGGCCACCTCTTAGAAAGTTCCCCTCATCAAATATGACATCTCTACCAACAATCACTTTGCTAGAAGGAATGTAAACCTTGTAGGCTTTACTCACCTCACTATATCCAACAAAAATGCCTCTTCTTGAAGATGGATCCTCCTTGGCCCTATCATCAAGAATAATGTTGACATAGCATGTGCATCCAAAGGTTCTTGGAAAGTTGACACTCGGCCTCCTCTTGAATAGCATCTCAAAAGGTGTCCTTCCATTCAAAATAGCACTCGGCCACCTATTGCACAAGAAATTGGCACACAACAAAGCCTGATCCCAAAATGGTTTGTCAAGATTAGCACTTAACCTCATGGCTTTGGCACTTTCACATAAAGTCCTATTCCTCCTTTTAGTCACTCCATTTTGTTGTGGGGTCCTTGATGTTGTATACTCCCTCTTGATCCCATGCTCATCACAAAAGGCCTTGAACTTGGTAGATATGTACTCACCACCATTGTCACTCCTTAAGCACTTGATCTTTGTGAAAAATTGATTCTCCATTGCATTCTTTAACTTGATAAAGACATCATACACCTCATCCTTGCTCTTTAGTAGATATATCCAACAAAATATACTAAAATAATCAATGAATGTTATATACATCTTAGCTCCACTATTGCTATTTGTAGTAAATCCATGAATATCCCAATGTACAAGTTGAAAAGGCTTTGTAGATCTAGATGTAGATCTAGTATAAGGTAGTCTATGTGACTTAGATAAAGCACAAGACTCACAAACATGATTGATGCCACTTAAGAAACTTGGAAGACCTATCACAACCTTCTTTCACGGCCATTACTTCCAATGACTTGAAGTTGAGGTGTCCCATCCTTTTATGCCAAACCTCTTAAATAGGTATTTGCTCCCTTGCAACAAATCCAACTTGGTTAGCGATAACACAAGCATCTCAGGGATCAACAAATCTCCCATCTCCACACTCTAAACACAAACCCTACTACAGAGAGAGATGACACCTTGGAAGCCGCAATAGGAGCACATTCCGCTATGAAGGAACAACTAGTGCAGGTCAACTTCACCGACTTTGTATCTACAACTATTCCTGAGGGAACTCAAATTTCAGTGGGGGTGTATCAACAGTTGGCACAAAAATTAAAGGCCACGATGGAGAAACATACCAAAATGCAGCAATCCTATGCTACCTCCATTGAGACCCTAAACCAACATATTGCCACCATGGAAAAAAAAGTTAAAGACAGCCACACAATCGGCACCTTCCGTCCATGCCAAACACGCCCAATTTCACGACTCCGGACATCATTACGATTGATCCGATGGTGGAGATGGGGCAGGTTTCCAAAGGCCTCCATCAATAAATCAAGGCTCGGCATTCCAAGGACCAAGACAAGTATTGACAACTCCACCACCAACTACATCACAGGACACTGGTGGTACTTCCTCCCAACACCATCTTTTCCACTCTTCTGCTTCTAACCCCATCGACACAACTACTTTCCCTTCATTCAACACCACGTTTCTCCAGAATCTCAACGCATTGCTGAATCTAACCCCTCACCACCTCTCTCCCCTCAACTTGACTCACAAGAGGAACATGCCTTGGCAGCTAAAGCACCCACAACAAGACACAAGATCACGCCCAATGCGCCTAGCAAGGATATGCTTACGTCTCAAGAGTTTGCAGTCAAGTAGGGTGGAAGAATGTACAAGTGAGGGCTTTCGTGGGATAGTGGAATCGAAGCCCATGTTAAGTGTGAATGAAGGGGTGGATGTGGCAGTAAATGGTGGGGGTAGTGGTGGAAGGAGACTTGTGTTAGTAGGCGATGATACCTGAACAGCTAAAGTTACATGAGTTGGTAGGACCACGCCTAATGATCTTGATCAGGAAGTGCCTGCATCCAAAGAGCTGCTTGTTGTTGCTACTGCTTGTATTCTTTGTTGGGCCTGTTGAAGTAGGGCCTCTTGTTGCGCCAAAACGTCCTTTGGGACTTGAGAGGATTTAAAGCTCCCGCCGGATTTAGCATACTCTTCTCCTATATAACTGATAAGATATCATGGGAGATGTCATCGTCTGTGCTAACTTCCTTACCCTTTTGCTTCTTCATGGGTGGTGCAAGTGAAGCAGGTTCGGCTGACACTTGTGGGCTGGCCCGCTTTCTGGTGCTAGGATATATGTCTTCTAGCTCTTTGAGGACCATGACTGTTTGTTGTCCCATGTGTTGGGTGACCAACATGTGTAAAAGATATCCACATTTGGTGGTGGATTTTTGAGATTTCAAAGCCACACATAACTTTTCATAAACCTTCTTTGCCCACTTGTAATTCTGAGTGGGATCATTCATGGTGAGGTTTAAGAAAAATAGATCGCTTGGTGGAATGCAATCCATTTTAACAATGTGAATCGGCCATTGCCATGAGGATTTCTGCAGCTTCTCGGAGCTTAGGATCATTGATAAGCTTGATGGCAATGCCATCATTTGTCGTTCGTCTGCACGATAGTCTTTCCGTCATCTAGCAAGAACTTCGTGAAGTATTTTGCATCGTAGCTGGTACCCTTGCCATGAATCGTCTCGCCCAAGTTAGGAAATCCAATGCATTGTAGACATTCTGGGGAGATATCGATGGCAATATAGCTGCCATTTTGACGTGATCCAGAATGACTGGAACTCGTCAAAATAAGTGGAATAGGCTACTCGGACCAAACTCTCACTTTGCTGATCTGTAAAATAAGTCAGATCAAAGCCAAGGTTAGTGAAAATGTCCTTGGCCAAGATCAGTGCTTTAGTGTAATTCTTGATACAGATCAAGAATAAATCATCCGAATAAGTTTTGGGGGCCTTACGATGATGGAGTGAAAGTGAGATGTCTCTAGAGGCCATGATACTAGTAGTAGGATGATTCTAGATAGTTTTGAAAATTTTGAATTTTTTTGAAAATTTCGGCATGAACTCTCTTGCAACGTCTAGAAAGAACTCATGGAGAGGATGACAAGTCCTATATATAAACTTTTTGGGGTAGGAAATTGCAAATTCACCCAATAATCGTCCTCAGTGCCTATGATGTCTCAATGAGGTTCACGATTTTCGAGGCAATGTTATGAGGTCCGACGAGTTCATGTAAGTGGTTTTTTTGTACAAAATGAGTGAAATTTTCTGACAATACAAAAATTGCTATGATCAGAATTCGTGGATGTAACAGAGAAATCATATAACTAATTTTGAGGCTTAGATAATAAATTAATCATGCTTTATTAGCAAAATCGAGAATAAAGCAGCGATAGTAATTGGCGTGGCCTAGGAATGAATAGACTTCATGGATAGTGCGTGGTTCTTACAGATTTTGAATGATCAAGCCCTTGTCAGGGTCAGTTGCAGTGTCGTTTTTTTTGGAAATGATATGTCCTAAGACAATGCCATGTGTTACCCAGATCCAGCATTTTTCAGAGTTCAAGGAAATTCCGAAGCGTTGACATTGGATAAAATTTTTCTCTAGCACAGACAGATGATGTGTTTCTTCTGAATGCACTCCTGATTCGTCCAAGTAAACTTCTAAGGTATCGCCCATCTGCTGAGAAAAGGCAGCTTGCATAACACGCTGGAATGTGCGAGGAGCATTATAGGGACCGAAGGGCATGACTTTCCAACAGAAGGTTTTCCATTATGTGGCAAAATCGATTTTATGTTGATCTTCTTCAACAATTTGAATCATGTTATAGCCGCTAAAGCCATCTAAGAATGAGTAGGCGTCATCTCTTGCTAGATTTTCTAAGATGGATTGGCTGAAAGGTAATGGAAAATGATCACGTTCTGTGACGACATTAAGTTTCTTAAAGTCGACATAGATGCGGAATTTTCCATTTTTCTTAGGAACGATGACGATTGGGGAAACCCACTCAATATGTTCGATTTCATAGATGAATCATGCATCTAACAAGCGTTGTAATTCTTCTTTGATTTTGGCCTTGTAGATCGGATTGCATCGGTAGGGACGACTAGCAGTTGGTCTCGCACTCAATTTAAGGGGAATGCGATGCACAACTACTTGGGGTGAAACTCCCTTCATGTCTTTATAGGACCAAACAAAGACATGTCAATATTTGCATAGAAGTTTCTCAAGCCTTCTGCGTTGCTCACGATTGAGGTGAGCCCCGACATGAACAATGCATTCGTTATTCTCATTGGGCTCACTCAAGGATTTGTGCAGGGCCTTCGTAAGGTGAATTACCATTCAGCTCGCGTTGAGCTTGTGGTAATTGGATAGTCACATCCTCGATGGTATAATCTTTAAAGTATGCAAGCATATCATGTGCGGGTGATTCGAGGGGAGCCTTGCCTTTCAATTGTCTAGATGAGAATTTGGAAGGTTCTGGGATTGGCGTATGAGCTAATGCAATTTCAGAAACTTCCCCAACAGTGGTAAGATCTCCAAGAGGTTGGATTAGAAGTGGTTTCTTCATCTTCTCCTTCATGATATTGCCACGAGTTGTGGCTTTAGAGGACATGAGGTGTAAGGATGAAGAATTGGTGGCACATCATGGAGGATTTCGAATCAGAATACAATACTCTAAACCCTAAATCCTAAGCCCTAAATCCAAAACCCTAAATCCAAAACCCTAAATCGTAAACCCTAAACCCATGGACTTACAAAACACATGCCATAGTAGAAGTTTATTAACATTTACTCATATGTGGACTTACAATGCACATACTTCATGAAATCCCTACCTGCGTCCTATCAGCCATTGAGAATGCTCATACTGAGCCTACCAGATATGGCATCCGACAGAGCAATCAGTCTTGTCGCTGATGAGAGACCGATGAGGGATGAAGGAGAAGGAAGCAGTGATCAGGAGAAAGCTCTTTTCACGAAGGGAACGAAAGAGAACAAGAATAAGCCCATATTCGACAGGTTGAACACAAAGTCTTCGAGTAGAGGCAACGACAACCAACAATCTTCTTCTTATGATCACTGTCACAAACCAGGACACACAGCCAATAGATGCTGGTTCAATCCAACGATACCTTGCATGCATTGCAAGAAGAAGGGGCACTTTGCATACGATTGCAGATTCAACCCGAAAAGAGAAAACAAAGCTAACAAGGCGAATGTTGCAGAGTCGTCCAAGAATGCAGACAAAGGTGATGAAGCTTTCACGATATTCGATGAAGCTTTAACAAGCTACACTTGACAAGACTACGATGTAGCCATTGATTCAGGAGCAACCTTGCACATCACCTGCAACAAAAGAATCTTGATCGACTTCAGAGAACTCAAAAACAACAGAGCAGTGATTCTAGGCGATGGGAGCCGACACGATGTCAAGGGCATCGGGACTCTATAGCTACAAACACTGTCAAGTCCAGCAGAGCTACAGCACTCTACGAGTTTCACAGCCTGCAAAGCTAAATCTGTAATCAAGGCATATGTGCATGGCTAGGGAATCGGCTTAGTCGATCCAACGACTTCGAAGCTGTGGAATTCCCTGTTGTTGCTCTTTTGCCGTGACAAGCATTGTCGGTTGATCAATATTGTTCGATGTACTTATCCTCATTAATTCCTCTTTTCCTTTTTGAAAATTGACACACAATTATTTGTGCAAGTGATTGGAGGACCTCAAGTAGAGGAAGTATTCACCAACATGCCACTTATTGGAGGATGAAAAAAGAAAAATTGTCATTGAATGTCAACTTTTACTCCTCATTCCATAATTCCTTCTAGACAAACTTCCTAGATTTGTATGTTCTTCTTGTAGTTCCAACTTTCGAGTCTATCAAGCAATAGCAACTGCAAAGTTCATACGCAAATGTATTTGTGATTGAAATGAATGCGAAATACTTTGGCTCAAACATGTTGATGACTTTTGAGAAATTCTGTGTTTGAGGTGACACACTTACTATTGTCTAATTGGAGGTTTTGCAAGAAATGTCTTTGCCCTCAACAAGACAAATATGTTCAATGAAGAATGGCTTAAAATCCAAAAAAACCAGTATTGCATTAGAGTCTCAATTAAAGTTGACACAAAATGTGATTTCAGTTATCAAATGAGGTCATCACTCAGCAACACTCGTAAGGTACCAATGACATGGATATTGGTTTCAGCACATAACAGCCTTGCATGTAGAAAAAGCTCCAATACACAAATTAGGTCAAATGATAACCTTTTTGTGCCTAAACACTTGGTTGGATGTGTCTCTATGTCAATGAGATATCAGCTATGGGCTATTATGCTTTTTTGAAGAATTTTCCTCCTTTTTGTCCCACACCAGTGCCAGCAAAACTGATAGCCAGCACTGATTTTGTATCCGGTCTCCATCTGAATTCTTTCAAAGAAGCAAAGCAGGTAGCCAAAGCTGGGCTTATTTCTGTGTCTTTGACGCCATCACAAAAAACAACTCGTAGCCTCTGAAGCTCTTTCCAAGCCAGAATCACATTCTCCAGCCCCAGGGTGGTTAGCAATGAGCAGCCCTCTAGGGAAATTAGCTTCACTTTTCTGCAATTATCATCAGCAGAAATTAACACTACCAAAAGTGCAAAATCTCGTGTCAGCAAGTGTAATTAGATGGCAGCTAAATCGAAACATCAAGGGTATTTACAGCAAGTATCCAACAATAATCCTTCAATTGCACATAATTGAGCATGGATCAAGTCTCTGTGGACAATACCTGCACTTCATTGTAAGACTGAAAACTTCATCTTCCAGGCCCCAGCAATCCCTGAATTCAAGTTCCCTCACATTCCTGCAAATAGACAGTAATGCGCAAAACCCTTGTCGTTTCCGAAGATCACATCGAACCAACTGTAATTGATCCAGGGCCTTACATGTGCCAAGATACTCTGCTGGACCAGGATCGGCGTCGATTTGTTTACAGCGTTTTAGCTGGAGGGTCTTCAGACAAGTGCAACTAGAGAGTGCTGCCAACCAACCTGGTTGGAACCCGTCAGTGGATAAAGTCAATTCTTCCAGCATGATGCAACATTGCCCAATTGCCTTGATTCCATGATAGCTTCCTTCACAACCAGCAAGTTCTAGCTTCACCAGTCTGCTACACCGGTTCGCCAGAATTGTGAGCCCCACATCCGTGAATGTGCCAAGGTACATGTCTGTGAGTGAGCCAATCAAGGAAACAATCTGCAGATTCCTGCAGGCAGAAATCACTGTCAAAGTCTCATCTGTGCATTGGTACAACTCAAGTTCCTGCAGCATTTGACAATTCTTTGCGATTATCGCAAGCCCTTTCTCAGGAACTGAGACGGCCTTAATGGGTTGCACAATTGCATCTAATCTGGCATCATCCTCAGGAGATGATCCATGTACAGTCTTCAACCAAAGATCTGTATTCTGGTTCAAACTTCGAGGTCTTTGCTTCTCTGATCCCACTTTCTTGTCGCTTTTTTTCGGAGTTTGTGGTTTTTCGTTCTCCATATCTGCTTTCTTGTCACCTTTTCTCAGAGTTGGCAACTTTTCCTTCTCCGGTCCTGCTTTCTTGTCAACTTTTTTCGGAGTCTGCGGACCGCCGTCTCGGATTTTATTTGCTCCTTTGGCAATCCATTGATCTAGCTGGTCGAAATTGCCCTTGCAGAAAAGCTGTGAGCAAACATCAACCAAAGAAAGTCTTTGCAGCCCAGGAAAATCCTCAGCCAGAACTTTCAAGCCCCTGTCAAGAGCCTCTGAAGACAGCTGCTGCTCCTGCATGTGACGCTCCAGAGGGAAAAGATCAATGACATCAGGAGTGAGAGGGATGGTAAGGCTGCGGTGGGTGATCAAGATGGCAGGCCCATTCCTTGCCATCATCACACAAGCCCGTGTCAAATCCACATCGGACAAATTTGGAAACCGAAGTCTCATTCGCCCACTTTCTAGAAAGCTCCAATCTTGCAGCTTGATTGAGCGCCTCAGCAAGCCATGGAGCATAAGCCAGCGCTTGCACACAAGAGAGCAGGGATACGCTGATGGAGGCTGGCGCCGCAGAATGTTGAGCAGCAATTCATCTCCCAGAGCAGCCATAGAATCAGGACCAGCTTTGCTTGGATCAATTCTATTTCCCACATCTTTGTTCCGCATTGGCTTCTGCTATCTTTGCTCCTTTGCTCAACCCTGCTCACTTCACCCTGCTTTTTTGTCTTTTGTCTGGTCTAGCAGCACAAAGCTTCAATCTTTGTAAATGTAGACCCCTTCCGTCACAAGACAAGTGCACGATAATAGGAGCTACATTCCCTCCATAGATGCGTGAACAGCTTTGTTTATTTTGCAGGGGATCTGATTAAATAGCTTTGATCATCCATAGCTTTTTATTTCCCACACCAATGGATGTAAGATGTATCTGGATCTGAGCCACAGGTCATCCACAACAGAATATCTGAGAAATCTGAAACCAATTGCAATGTGGCAATCATTGCTCTGCAAATCTTTCATCAAGTGTCTTCAAAAACAACAACCCACATTTCCAAATTCATCTCATCAATCATAACAGAAACAGGCTTGCATTCCATTCCATCCATCGCAAAGGACCGTACCATTCATAAACATATCTGATTCTAACCAAGACCCAACAAGATGCCTCTTTCTTATTAAAAACAGCAACCCAGTATCCTTAGACTCTACAACTATCTGTGGACATTTCTTCTTCAATTTCAGATCTGCTGCTCCTGCAAACTGCAGGATAGAGTCACAGAATAATCAAAGCACCCCCAAGGCTGAGACATAGGCAACTAGGAAATTATGCATAGTTGATAGTTTGCATATGCTGTAATGAAACGTCTGCAAAACACAAGACAGAAACAACAGTGAGCAGTGACATGTGAGGAGACAGAGTCAGAGACAGATATGATGATCAAAACCATAGGATTACGCATGCCTTTTCCTTTCTCTTATTATTATTTGAAAGCCTTGCTGTCATCATGGCCCATATATCTCAACATTGATTCTCAAGGCTCAGGCTCAGGCTCAGGCATTTGCAAGTTCTAATGCTTGTGAAAAATGGCCTATTTGAAATTAGGCATTTGAAAGGTCTATTGAAAGTCAAAGTGCAAAATGAAGTTATGAACTACCCACCTCTAAAAGTTAAACTTCAAATGAGGGTCAACGTTACAAAACATCTCCACCTAAATTATGTTTTTATTTTTTTTTCAGTCCAGCGCAGTGCGGTGTATGGGTAAAGTTGTTGACTGCGACTGGCAAGGAGGGGAGGCTCAAATCCCAGGCAAAGCGTGATAACATCTTAGGGTGGTTTCACGCTTTAACCAACTTTGCCTGTCCTTTTCACTTGCCACCCATTTCTTGAATCTTGGCAAGTGAGTTGACACCCATGTTTCACATTTAGTTGGTAGGTGTTAAATGAAGAGCCACAATATGATTGGTCCATTTGAATCTTGACATACAATTGGTTCATTTTATTTAAGGTCTTGTATTAAAGGCAAGTATGAAAATTTTCATGTTAAAAGGTTGAAGGGTGCTCTAAGGTTTTCTTTCAAGCAATCACCCTTCAACTAAGCAATCACCCTTCAACTGGAAAGGTCAAAATTGAAATGCATTTCATTAAAAGGAATATTGGCAATGAAAAGGGTTGGGAAAACTTCAAAATGCATGCCAACATGCCAAGGGCAACTCAAACCCATTTTTGGGGCAACTCAACAGGCCCCAAAATGGGTTTGAGTTATGTGGTAGTGGGTCCTTGCCATGTCATTTACCACATAGTGGCAAGTGCATGTTAATGTGAAAGGGTGGGAGGCCCATTTTTCTCTTGGACCAATGGGAGAGCTCTCTTTTAAATTTTGGACTTGCCAAACATGTAGTGTGAAATGGGCCTTAGGAGCTTGCTCCTCACTTGTCATTGCCCAGGCTGTATATGTTGTGTATAATATACTAGTTGCTTAACTTTGTATACAGGAAAAAAAAAAACACAAACCCAAAGGTGCATCCCAATGAGGCAAACTGCATATTTACTAGACTTGAAAGGTAGAGGCTCTAGCCCCAACCACTTCCTGATGATGTTTAAAGAGCTTTGCTATTAAAAAACTCGCTTAATACTTCTGACTTGTGAATGTGTATGCAGGCCACGTTTTTTGGAAAGCCAAATGAATCTACGAATCAACACATCTTAAATAAAAACGTTGGTTTATAAAGCTCCATCGAAAATTTGTCAAAAAACATATTTGAAGGATGAGTAGAAAGGCAAACCTGACATATAATTGTTGGTTGAATGCTAGAAAGGGATGAAAATGCATCCTTTAATCATAAAGAAAATCCCCTTCAATTTCCAAGGTTGACTTCCTTGGATGTTTTCTTTTTTACCTTCACTACTTTTGATTGTGAAATAAGACATCGTGCATAAGACTGGCTTTGCTCAGGGTCTGCAGTGCATGTGTCAGGGGGGAGTGCAACGGTGCACTCCCACTTACTCCCTGGCCAACTTCCTCCCGATGTCCGGCCAGCTGAGTCCCACCTTTGTGTGTTCATGCACCCCCGTTGTCCCAACTGACGCTCACTTTTAAAAAAAAAAAATTAACTCTCGTGACAGACCTAAATATCAAAGTAACACAAAGATGAAAGTACGACAATAAAAAAGTATATGAAGAAAGAAAACAAGTACAACAAAAATACATAAAAGTGAAAAAGAAAAAGTTCGAAATGATGGCTTCCTATATATATATATATATATATATATATATATATGGAGAGAGAGAGAGAGAGAGAGAGAGAGAGAGAGAGAGAGAGAGAGAGAGAGAGAGAGAGAGAGAGAGAGAGAGAGAGAGAGAGAGAGAGATTCATCAGGCCTTTCACATATTTCTAAGCTAAATAAAACTTTTTTCAAGAGGACAGGGCATTCAAAGGTTTAGGCTTTAGTGCATTCTTTTTGGCCTGCTGGTGCTCTATAAGGAGTGGGAAAAAAGGCATTAAGCATACCCTTATGAAGGATCACAATAGAGCACATTGGAGATTCACTCTTGAAGTGCATTCATTAACTAACAACGATGATTCCATGTTGCATTTTTGAGAGCCATATCAAGGAGTTTTGAAAGTGACGGTAAGATCGAGCTCATTTTTTTCTTTATTTGAAGATGAATGTCTGTGTATCTTTGGTTGCTTACGAGCTAGTATTAAAGAAAATTTTCAAGCAAAATTAGGAAGACTTATAAGCTCATTATGTCCTCGAAAAAAAGCTATGAACATGGTTGTTACATACATAATAATGATTCACATAATGTTGAAAAGGTCATAACTTTCAAGCTATAATCATTCTATTTTTATCTATTTTAGACATTGTCCAAGATAGGTTTTTTCAATAAGCTAGTTTACATGATTTCTCGATCATGACACACGAGCATACACCAACTAGGCTTTTTAGAAGCAAAAATATCATAGCATGAGAATGTTGGAGAGTGAATCCATGACTAGTTACCTCACCCATATCATGGAGGTTCACCATTAATTGCAAGTTGTTCAAAAGACTATTGATGATGCACATATGGTAAGCATTACTTAACATTGATATACCAACATATGGTGGCCAATCCGATAATTAGAGAATCAATGAGAAGATATTAAAAATTCTTATATAAGAGGAATTGAGGAGAATTAGATTGAATCAAGAGCATCAAGGATTAAGCATTGGCAAGATGGACAACTACATTCAAGGTGAAAGGTTGAGGTAGGCCTAATACAGATCCAAGACAGAATAGCAATCCTCAAAAGTGAGAAAGATAATCACTTCAACTACAATTACATTATCCTCAATTGAAGTTGAGTACAAGGAGTGACAAATGCAACATGTGAGTGTACTTGGCTATGTAGATTGCTTACAAAATGTTAACAAGCACATGTTGACTTTTGTTCAAACTATTTAATCCAGAATGGACTCTCAGTTAGTAGTCATATATTTTCGCATCACCCCTCAAATTCAACTTACATTTTCTCTCGGGATTGTTTCTTCTTAAGAGTTATTCTCTTTTCATTATTCGTATAAGCTCCAAGAGACTTAAGAAAAAGATCCCAATTGATATAAACATTAGTGTCCTTATAGGATGCTATGTTATCACTTATATCAAGTTTACAACATATAATGAGATTACAAAATGAAGACTTCCTATGCATAGAAGCTACACCACTTTATTGTCATAGGAACATAATAGCATGGCTCCTCTAATCTTCTATCATCAATAATGAGAACCTCCAAGATCCATTACTTGACAAAGTCCATACTTGCCTTTGCAACTGTGTTACTACACTCTAAGTCTACATCACATAAAACATGAGCATCATAAAAAATGAAATAGCAACAGCGATGAATCTTACTCAACATAAACACAAGGGTAAGTAAGTGAGAAAACCATCCACCTTGTGCTCTCCTCTTCTTATCTAGACCTAAAACTCATCTCATATCCAATGATGGTCCTCCAAAATCCATGCCAAAAATTCTAGCTGCCAAGTTTTTGGGACAAAAGTTTCATTGCAATGAACCAATGTCTCATACTAGAAGTTCTCATGACTTGATTACCAAAAGCAAAGATAATGTTATGATTTTAGCAGATTCTGAAGAGAAAAATAAGTCTCAATCACAAAGTTTTGATGAAGGTCAACCAATATCCTATCAAACTCCATTTCACTATGTAGAGTGAAAACAATGTCTAAATCATAAAGCAACCATAAGATAACATGATCTTTATCAAAGTTGAAGTAGATGGCATGAGGATGAGTTTATAACTACTCTTTGATACCCTATTGAGTCCATCAAATGTTTATGATGATGAAAAATTAGATTCATTGTGCATTCGAACTTCAAACTTGGTAGATGACAAAACACTTGTGCCTTCCTTCCTGGATTTCCAAGGTCCACTTCTTCTTCCTCGAGCAATGCACATGCACATGATGTCTCAATTTCCACATAATTTCTAGCAAGCTATGAATATCTGAAAATCTCCTTTAAATGTTTGGTTATATTCCATGATGAATGCCAAAGTTACTAGTGCCAAGAGAGTGCCGCAAGGTCTTCCTTGTCAAACACCAAAAACACTCACTGGAATTTTGCATTAGATGATTAAGATCATAAACACAACAATTAAGCTTATAAAAGATAAACCAAATTAGGCTCTCAAAACACTTTCAATGAAGAATGGGGAATGATTCTCTATGTCGTATACAAATCTTAAACCTAGCCTCCATAGATACATCAAAACAACAATCCACGCTTAATTTTTTTTGCAAATTGACCTTACATGCTTTTTTTTTATAACCAAGCAGCAGTAGAAGGCAGTGAAACAAGCAAACAACAATCAGAAATAGTCACACGAGCATATATAGAATCAAAATCAGGAAACTACTCAAAACAAGAAAAAGATGTTCTACAAATACTACAAGAGGACAAATCATGAGATCTAGGATTGCAAAATCCTAAAGTTCAACAACGACAACAAGAAGAAGAAGCAGTTGTACCAACAAGCTAATGCAATTGCAGAAAATGATGAAGATGAGTAGAATGCATTTATGGTGAACCATCAAAATGTCCATCAACATGAAGAATGGTTCCTTGATTCTGGAGCTACGCAGCATATGACAAGCCATCAAGAATGGTTCCTTGATTTTGGAGCTACGTAGCATATGACAAGCCATCAAGAATGGTTCCATGACTATTTAGCCTATGGTACGAAGAAATTTGTTCATCTTGGAGATATATATGTTCCAAATCTTGCTACGAACCTGTTGTCTGTCAACAAGATCACTGATTTAGGACATAGGATGGAGTTTGGTTCAAGCTCATATAAGATTCTTGATAAGACAAATAGAGTCCTTGCACTTAGAAAAAGACAAGGATGCCTATATAGGCTTACTCATAGCTAGCATTAAGAAGTGGTATGCAAGGAATTTTGGTGATCTATCCACTCTCAAGTTTATTTGGAATGAGCATTGTCTCCATTTTTTTGCATGGTGGTGATTATTTCATGATCTTTTAAGGACACATATATGGCAATATGCTACTTCTACGAACCTCTCTTGGAGCATAGAGCATGTGAGTCTTCAATGGAGGATGAGGATACACCCTTTCTTCGAATATCCTCCTGTAGTAGAGCATAGTAATGACTCTGGATAGCGAAAGACCTGAGTGGGTCGAAATAACCATCACTTAGCTTTCATAAGAGAATGGTAGGCTAGACAATAAGGTCATGGAAGGCCATATAATTATGGCTCGGCCCATAATCTCATTCACATACACATAATCACCTTGAAAGTTTAAAGAGCGACGTTTCATTAAAAAAATAGGCCAAGACATAATCTTATGGCATGATGACATGGTGGAAAGGACATGGGACTATCTATATACACACATAAAAACCTAGGGATTATTTTCCTATGTAGTTTTAACGACTTTTGTTGTGCATGGAATTTTTAGTTTTGAAAGCAAGGCATTACACCCACAAAGTCCCACATCTAGTTTTGGTTCAAAAAAAAATTATAAATTCTAATATCTAAAACACTTGAAAACCAAACATAGAAGCAAGGGTTGTATGGGTCGTAGTGAATTGCCTTCACAAGCATATATCCCCTGGACTATTTTTTCATTTTCTTAAGAGTTTTAAAGAGGAAAAGATCATGTGCCCCAATTTTTAGTCAAGTAAAGTTCCTATTCTCCAAAAAGGGACTTTACTCCCGAGAACTTAAAATGTCCCTTGAGCACGAGACCTCACACAACATAAAGCTCCTTTTCAAGGATCTCACTCTGAGTCTATAGTGCCAAGTGCTCAATTTTTCTTTGAATTTTGGAGCCACATTGAGAAATAAACTTTACAAGCGCTTCACAAGTATTTATACCTTCCCCAAAACTCTGAAGTGGACAGCAATGAAATATTGACACTTAGGAATGATACCCCCAAAACTCTCAAGTGGACAAGCAATGAGATATTGACACTTAGCAATGATACCTTCTGGCAAAATGTCCCTGTGGACAAACAATGATTGTCTTCCACAGGGCATTTGGAAGGCACATGTGTGTTGGTAGTCAATGATTGTTTGTCCACCACACATTTTGAGAGACCACATCAATGGTAGGTGCCAATCTCTCATTAATTGTCTCCTCACATGAGAGTTTTGGTGGCAACCATTCACTGTCTATTCACAATTGTAACTGCAAAAAAAACTCCTACTTGTGGCATTACATAGGGAAAGGCTCGTTCATTTTAGGCCTTCCGCCTTGTTTTGGGAGGTGCCCTTGGGCAATTATTGCCCTCGGGAAATTATTGCCCTCCCACGTTGGAAGGCCATCGGCCATGGAAGAACCATGGCCATGGCCGATGGGCAGGGGCATCACAATGCTGAATACAAATTCCAAATTCGTTGTGGGCCTCAGTTTCCCGCACATACGAAGCCCGGCTCCAAATTTTTCATATAGGGGTTTTGATTTTTTTTTAAAATATTTGTAAAATATAAAAACTGCCAAAAATTTGTGGGACAAAATCACATCAGGTATCAGTTTATCACCCACAGGCAAAGAGTTTGGGCATGTCTTTTTTTTATAAAAAGTGAATTTCTTAAATTGTGTAGTTGTCGCCGCGCTGGGGCCAAACCAGGCAGTGCCTTGCAGCTTGCTGCAAGATACAAAGCAGAGTCACCCCCCACCCAAAAAAAGAGATGAAATTTTTTTAGAGGTATGTTTCAAAAGGACTCAAAGAAAAAAGAGAGGGCCTTATTGCCCTGCCCTGCCCTGCCTACATTATAGGCCATGTATTTCCTTCAGCCAATCCCTTGGCCTGTGGAGGCAATGCTTATTGCAGCTGCAGCAGCAAGCAGCCATGGGAGCGCCCACATGGGCGGGCGCAGTGCTGGTGGTGGGAATTCTGT
The DNA here is from genome assembly GCA_029204225.1 of Diphasiastrum complanatum. Taxonomy (NCBI): domain Eukaryota; kingdom Viridiplantae; phylum Streptophyta; class Lycopodiopsida; order Lycopodiales; family Lycopodiaceae; genus Diphasiastrum; species Diphasiastrum complanatum. Next base: position 25,428,174 of record CM055103.1, on the reverse strand, counting down.
CTACGCCGCTCCTCTTTCCTCCTCCTCGCCCACTCCTCCGTCGCCTCCTGGTGCACCTCTAGAGCCTCCTCCTTTTTTTTCTCACTCGTTCTTTTTTTCCTGTACAAAAGATGCATCTCTTTCAATATATCTCAGTTCTTTTCTCCCTCACTGCTCTAATTTACTCTGCTTCAGTCTCATATTCAGTATCTGAAGTGAAAGGTTTAGTTTAGTTGCATTTTTCATAAGTTTAGTTTTGCATTGCTGAAGTGAAATTGCTTTTTATGTTTTTTTTGCAATCCTATTACCATCACTGTGTACAATATTTACAGTATACTATATCTCCACATCTATAAACCAGGTCCTTCATGGATCCCTAAGGCTCCTATCCACTTTCCATGCATAGTCCAGGGAATCAAGCTTGGGTCTCCATTGCCGCAGGTAGTCACTCTTATAGAGTGCTCGCATTAAACCGATGCAATGTTACATGCCAATTCTTAAAATGGCAATTCACCTTTCAGATTGAAATTTTGTAGGTATTTAATCAATAAAATCTCAACTGTTTCTTGTTATAAATTTCACAATCATAGTCACAATATAGCATTTCTTAGTTGAGACATAGCTTCTGCCTCATCATGGCTTGACATTGCTTCATTTCGAGCCTGTCTCATCAGGATGGGAACAATGTATAGAATGCACAAAAGTAGAGCCTCAAGGAAAAACTTGTGAAAGAAATCTAAATGCAAGTGAAAATTGTGCATTGATTTTCATATACCATCTTACATACATGCTTCTTTTAATTAGCTTACGAAAATGCCAAGCATGAGTAACCTTCATGTATGATGGTAAAAATCAGGCAAAAGAATGTACATTTTCTGGAAAAAACATGGTAACATGCACTAACATCACAAACAAGTATACATCATTGAAAAGTCAGATTGTAGTCATCATCACATTTAGGATTGAATTTCACATTAGGAGTCACTAGCACACGAAAAAACTTTTAGTCACTTAAGAGTAATTGATTTGATCCCAACCCTTCAAGCCTAAGATACAATAAATTATAGTTGCTTGCAAGGAATGTACATATTACTGGCCATATATGTGACAAAAGCAACACATGTGCAGTAACCTGATTAGTAGAGCCAATGTTATTACTATTATAATTTACTTCTTTGTACCCTTTAGGACATTCTCTCATTTAACTCACATTCCAAACTAGATAAAATCTTGCAATTATCACATCCTTTGCTTATGCATATATTCCAAACTTGTTGCTTAGCACTATCTAGTTTGAGAAAAATTTGTTGGAATAGCTATTATCGTTAAATACATTTCCATAATATATACAATTCTCATTTAAACCAAGAGGCAACTTTGCGGGAGGATGAAATTTGACACTAAAAGACTTGAGAATCAAATGGCTTTACAAAAAATTAAGGGGAAACAAATCATAGGCATGGTTGAAGATAAATTTCAAGGTATTTATGAGGACATGTATGTTCAAGATCTAGTATTTAGCATTGCATTTGGAATGTTTCAACTACACTTGGCATGGCGCTGGATGAAGGCTAGAAACAAGATATGGTTCCTTGGGAAGACTTAAGTAAGAAACTATTTATGTCTTTGCTTTTTCATTGATTGAATGATACAACTTTCAATATGTAAATTTTGTCAAGTGAGGTTAGTAAGGGAGTATCTCGAGCCATTCTAGATATTTTCCTTGTTCGTGAAGGGTATTGACAATAAGTGAAGAATGGTGATGCTCATCCATAGACTTAATTCTAAGATAGCATCTAATGTAGTTGCATCAACATCTATGAGCTTGGAAGATGCCACGTTGTCCACAATCAAATATAGGGAGAAAGTCACAAAATCCATTATCAAACTGACTACAATTGAGCATAAGCTTAGTGGATACACTTACAACTTACTGAAATATCTTGTTATAAGAGATAAAAAGTTAACTACTCCAAAATGAATCCAAGCAAAGATGAAGCTACAAATAGACCACTGTCTCAACTCATCAACGAAAGGGAAAAGTTGAATAAGTGTTTGGAAATGACCATGTGTAAAGTACAAAGCACACATCTATACATGATTTATTCCAAGTACTTTTGGCTCCAAGCTATCAATGTTATGAAGAGCTTTAAAGTATAAATTTTGATTATGAGGGCCATATTGATGATATCTAGAAAATACAAATGCAAGAGGATTTATCTTTATTATTTGTCATTGCAGAGGCCTCGCAAATGTCAAAAATGTCTTGGAGTGGGCAACAATGTAATATTTTTCATCTTCACAAATATTATATTCTTTGCAGAAAATTCAGACAACCATTATTGAGATTGTTGATTGTACTATCTATCCTACCTTTTTCATGGTAAGAATACATAACTTCTATTTTGGCTTTTGCAGTTATGCCAAAGTTGCAAAGGTCGTGGCAAGCAAGGTAGCACTTCTATAGGCTATAGAGAAATGGGGTTTTGAACATGTTTAGGACAAAGGATGTTATGCGTGACTAAATTTTTGTTACCTTGCAAAGTCATGACTCATGGAGTTATATTTTTTGAAATTGTACAAATATGACAAAGCATATACAAAGGAAATGGCCTTAATACCTCATAGGGAGGACATAGTAAAGTAGAGCTACTTCACACCATGTAGGAAGGCAAGACTTTTATCTCAAATTAATCCTATGTTCAAAGTCACCCTTAAAAATCTCTAAAATGTTTATCCTTGAGAAGATCCTTATCCATTTTCACTCCTAGCACCCTCCTATAATGATTTATCTTGATTTGAATAAAAGGTTCAATATAGATGTTGTCCAGATACTTGTGAACAAAATTGTAGGCTACTTGAACTAGAAGAGTCCATATGAAGGTTATGTTTGTACCCCTTTTAAAAGCAACAGTAGGGACATCCTTCAATATATCTAGTTGCAACAACCTTTTAGTTGCTAGCTGCAACTTTTGAAAACCTTACTATTCTCTATTGAAGCATTGGTCAAAGACTCATTTTCTCTGCTATTACATGTTCTTTGACCAACAACAATGCCTCCATATGAATTTGATGCTCTAAAACTTGTTGTTTGGAGTCCATACATTCAAAAGTGCATGCCTTCTTGGTTATGTTGGGCAACATCTTAGACATAACATTGATACAGGCCTCCATTTAAATCATATTCCATAATATGAACTTCTTGATGAGTATAGTCATTTTATCACAAAGTAGTTTTTCCTAATCAAGCTATGCTTGTATTTATCCTTTAGCCAGTTCGAGATCCATTGTTGACCAAAAAAAAAGGTGATTCATTGAGCAAGGCATCTTATATGAGTCTATTCTCATCTTATTGTTTTTCTTGAATCACACCTCTTGATGTGAATCTAGCTCATGTTACAGGTTCTAATTTCAATCCACTAGCTATAGATTAGTTTTCTATACATCACTAAGTGCTTTTGAACCACATAATTTGGTAAATGATTGAATTTAAGCTTTATAATAATGATATAAATTATACTTAAAATAGCTTGACTACAAAACTGAAGAGTCAAATGGGATATAAGTAGTTGGATGGCCTTGATGTTTTAGAAAGAATGACCTAAATTTTTTCAGCTTTTCTTAGATTATTGAGATCAATAGCACAAAATGATGCTATGAAATTATGTACTTCGCACATCTTCAAGTCATACTTAATTGTGCAATGAAATATGTATAGAAGTATAAGGAAACAATCGTAAGCAATGGAAATTGTCCTTATGATGTAGGAGATGTCACCTCTACAATTGTGTTAGAGGATCTGACAAAAATTAGAAATAGGTTGTGGGTTAATGATAGCCAAATGGAAACAATTAGCATGTAAATTGTGTGTTATAATCATACAACTATAGTTGATATGCATGGCAATCCAGACATGGTTGTATGAAAATATGAATTTGAATTTCTTAATATAATGACATTAAAAAGGTACAACTACATTCAGATTTTGCAACTTGTTGTAATCTAGATGCAATACAACCATTTTTATTCTTCTTATTTTTTAGATTTTTGTTAGTAGTGGAAGGTTCACTTCTAATCACTTTACCGTTGATACAGGGGGCTTGTTCACTGGGGATCCATTAATGAAATGCTCTTTGTGCCAAGGGAAAGGCCGTCAACTATGTAACCCTTGTACTGGAACAGGGCTTTCAAATTTTTGGCTATATAGACCTGTGAAAAATGGAGGATGGGGACCAAGAGGATCTTAGATTGACAAAGTATTTGTAACTATACATCTATTTTCTTTTCATAATAGTGATGATATTTTACAAAGCAACAATAAGCAATCTTGTTTGTGAGATAGATTAAGTTGGCTTACTTCAATACCTGGTAGGCAAAGCATTTTCTTAAACTTTAGCCTAATTTCATCAAGCCTTTATATATGTTTTCTCTATTGTGAGTGTAATAACGTGACACTACCAATCATAAATATGGTGAACCTTAATTTATATAGTCTAGACCATATTTGTACAATCAAAATAAGCAAGCCATGCATGAAGGCTAACATTCTTGGAAAGAGCATAACCATAAGAATGTTGTAGTTTCACGGTTCTATTGGCACTGTAAAATTTTGAGCTTGCAAAAATTCTTTGAAGAGATTGATCACTAGAAACAATAAGTAACAGATAGAATGGATTTAGCCAAAGAGGGCAAAAGTTATACAATGTTGGGACTAGGAAGCTCACATATGAGAACAAACAATGTTTGGAAAAAATGAACAAAGAGTTGGGATAAGGTTTTATCAACCTTCAAGTAGATAGGATTGATATATTCAGGGGTATATGCCCATTGACTCTCTAAAGGGAAGGGCTTGAGTAAGCATTTTAGACCATTTGGAGCCCAGTTTAGTGCTGTAGGTTCGTATCGGCATGCTGCATAAGACAAAATAGACGATCTGAAAAACGAACTTCGTTCAGCGACATTGGACCGATTCTCGGGGATGCTGGAAAGTAGTCCATTTAGTGGCATTTCCCTTGACAAAAAGGTCGTTTTTGGACAAACGGTGTCGGAATTGAGCTGCAAATGGTCCTATGGGTTCATGTCGAGCCCACGAACTTGTGGACACCTTCCATCCGAGGTTCTGACTGTTTTTCACTAAATGTGACCAATTCCTGGCTCGGTGAGCCTAGAATCCCATAAATAATTTTAGGGTTTCTGGTTCGGACGCACGTTTCTCTATGAAGATAGTTCAGAGAGCGTGAAGTATGAATTTGTTTGGGGTTGTTTGCATTTTTTTGCCATTTTTTGATTTTTTTGATAGGTTTTTTTTTACTTGCCCTACGTTTTTTTTTTTGAGTTTCTGCGAGTTTTATTTTTCACCACTTTTTTGGAGAGTAGAGTAGACTTTGATGCACCAATAGACAACTTGACAAGTAAAGATCTAATCACTTGCAAGATTGATTACTCGCCAATTTGAATATCTCAAGTTTTCTTTTACCAATTTACTTGCCACTTTCATAGTACTTCCAAAACCTCAAATTTGCGATCTTGAAGATCGACGAGTAATTCCCAGTTTTTTGCACTATTACTTGCCATTTTGAATTTTCTGCCAAATTTTATTTTTCCACCATTTGAAATTTTCACCATTCGTACAGTTTCAAGTATAGTACTTGTAAATTGTTTTTGGTAGACTGGCGAGTAAAGATATTCATCTTTGAGTCAACTACAACAAGATCAAAATAAATTTAGTTAAAATTTGTTCAATCTTTAGTCCAGTCACATGTTCAATGTGTTTTCAACTACATGTTCCACACATTGATCCAATCTTGAGCATGAACAGCTACCAGCAACAACATCCCCATCAACGAATTTGGGAGGAGAGAGAGAGAGAGAGAGAGAGAGAGAGAGAGAGAGAGAGAGAGAGAGAGAGAGAGAGAGAGAGAGAGAGAGAGAGAGAGAGAGAGAGAGAGAGAGAGAGAGAGAGAGAGAGAGAGAGAGAGAGAGAGAGAGAGAGAGAGAGAGAGAGAGAGAGAGAGAGAGAGAGAGAGAGAGAGAGTGGATATGCAGGCATCCACTGGAGCAGCCACATTGCCAACAATACCATCAACAAGATCGACAACCAAGGTCACGAACCAAAGAGGATAAAGACAAGGCTAAGCAAGCAGATGGGCAATCCAAAGTGAATCAATTAGAAGAAGTATCCTAGTCACGATGAAGATCCTTCAGAAAAGAGAAACACAAGCATTGGGAAAGTAGTCTCCTTCTTCAAATAGCCTCTTGTCATACTTCTGCACCCATTCTCATGCCTATCGCCCACACCATCTACCATTGTCACTACCACCACCACCCTTCCTTCCATCTGTTTGTTTATCATCAGTTCACTATTCTTTTGAGAAATTTCTAGTTTTTGATAGTCTTACCGAAGCGGCTAAAAGATCATTGTAAGTGTTTTGCAGAGACCAACTACCACCTACATTGGTTGTTCAGCCGGAAAAGATCTACAAAAGTAGGCGAAGCAGCTAGAAGAAATAAAGAGGAAGATTCAAGAAGTTGAGGAAAGGACAAACTTAAGCAACAGTTGAGTCAGATCAATCAGGATCAAAAGGGACTCTCTGGAGCAATGATAGTTGAATCCCCTCTTATGAAGCCCAAAGAGATCCAAAAGTATTGGATTAAAAGAAAGAGTTGCAGAAAAAGAAAGATGAAGACAGCCATGAACTTGCAAAATAAAGCGAGCTCCTCACCCAACAAGTGGTGGTCAAAGCTCGGCATTGCAAGGGTCCAAGGCTGCAACTGTAGAACTAACAGTTTCTTCACCCTTCCAGGAAGCCTTCATCATGTTTCCTTCTTGTCACCAAACCATTCGTCCAATCTGTTTCTACCACCCATGTTTCAATTTCTTAAACCTAAGAAATCTCTTTTGCATGAATGGATTTCTGAGAAATGATAGTTCTGTCACTCGGGTTGAAAATATTTGAAGGAAAACTCATGTTTGTAATAGAGTGAATTCTTTTGAGGAATACACTTATTACTGAATTTTCATGGACTGGATATTTCGTATATCATCTTTCTAATTAACTTTTATTGAAATTGATAATTTCTTTAAAAGGAGGGGTGAAGTGATGGGATAAAATCTATTTGGGAATTCGTTGGTTGCATAATTTTTGGAAGAGAACCAACTGTGGTATAGAAATGAGATTTAGTCTGAAAGTAATTTCGGATAGATTCAGAGTAACATACCTAATTGGAACTTTTCGAATGAGAGCTAAAACTAGAACAAGTTTGAAATTTGAATCATTATCTATAAGCAGTACAATAAAAGATCAAAGGTTACTAATTCCATTTTGATTGGAATAGAAGTAAGTTTGATCATAATTTAAGTCTAAGAGTTCTGTATTAGATCAACCTAATTCTAATTTAGTACTAGGATCAGTGAGAGATTGATTGAGAGGAAGGAATTATGTAATTGGAGACATGTAGGATTGGAAAATTGTGATTGAATTCATCTCAAAGATTTAGCGGATATGTTATTTACTCATGAGAAATAGAATTTATTTTGTAGCTGAGTTACAAGATCCGAATGAGATATGTGAGTAACATATGTGGGTTCTGGAGGAATTTGCCAAATAAATATGTGTTTATGTACTGGGTCATAGTGACATTAATCACATATGTGAACAATTAATTTTGTATGAATCTACTGTGTATTCCTGGTTACTAGGGTTATTTGGCACACTTAACCTAGTCGGTGAATATGACCATATGATCAAGTATTGTTTTGATTTTGTATGAAAGATTTATGGATTAGCTTATAAATGATTTGGGTAATGATCTAAATGTGGTGTCACACTAGTATAATTGAATTCTTCACCTAGACATTTGAGATTTCTGAATCATTGGCAATTAACTTGAGTAGTTGATTACTCCAGGATGAAGTTAATTGGTAAAACGATCAATGTGATGTGGATTCACCAGGAACTGATGGTTGACCCCTTAAACATAGCCTCTCTAACCCTATTGGATGTGTGATACAACATCCCTCACTTTTGATTGGACCCTTCCAACACATCTCTCTTATGATTGGACCCTTTGACTTTTGCCACCACATATGGTGCATCACTCATCAAACCTAAACTTGACATGTGTAAGAAACCTAACTATCTCAAGTTACATCACAATTGAGTTTTGGCCTAATCATGATAAAACATGTGTACTTGACCATTTGACCTCTAAAGCCAAAATTGGCCCTATCACCTAGTGACACCAAGATGCTTGACTAGCAATCTTTATGATACACACATTATAAACTATTTCTAACTATTTTACACACGTGGAAACATGCTCCACACATGTGAAATGTACTCACAAACATAGAATCATTAAATAACCAAGATAGATTTTTGACAATTTTTCACACTCCATTGGTGTGTCAATGCCCTTACAACCTTCCATATAAATTTTTTCAACATAGCAAGAGCATATCTAGATTGACAAATAAAGGCATAATCATCATGAAAGTCAATCTCTAGGACTAATATGTAATGGATCTCTCCTAGATCTTGCATCTTAAACTCCTTTCCAAGTGCTATTTTGGTCTCTTCAACCCATTTGATGTTACTTCCACATAGAATAATGTCATCTACATAAATGAGAAGAATAACAATATCACTAGCAACAAACTTGATATACATGGAAGGATCATAGTCACTAAGAGTGAATCCTAGTGAGATAAGAAAAGATTTGAGTCTCTCATACCAAGGTCTTGGTGCTTGCTTGAGTCCATAAAGACTCTTGAAAAGCAAGCACACCTTTGATTCATCCTTGATGAATCCTTGAGGTTGTTCCATGTAAATTTCCTCTTGAAGATAACCATTAAGAAATGCATTGGAAACATCCAATCGGAACACCTTCAACTTGAAATAGGTAGCAAGAGATATAAGAATTCTTATTGTCACCATCTTTGCCACGGGTACAAAGGTCTCTTCATAATCAAGTCCATGGATTTGAGAAAATCCCTTGGCACATACTCTTGCCTTGTACTTGTTGATAGTGCCATCTTGATTATACATGATTCAAAATACCCACTTGGATCCAATGATATGCTTGTTGGATGGAGGATCCACAAGCTCCCAAGTGTTGTTGATGATCAAGGCTTCATATTCTTGCTTCATGGCATCATACCACTCCTTGGTATTGAGTGCCTCTTCAACATCCTTTAGCTCTTCATGTGAGATGAAATATGCAAAATTGGTGGAATCAAGCTCCAAATGTTTGCCTTTGTCAACATAAGAAAGTCTCTTAGGCTCAGATCTCTCTTGATGTCCTCCTAGGTGTGCAAACCCGAGGAGACTCCTCCTCAAATCTCGACTCCAACAAGTCTTGATGGTCTTCAATAGGCATGATAGGTGATAGATCCTAAGGTGACTTGATCTTGGCCCCTTCAATTGATGGATGTTGATCTTCATGGAATATAACATCTCTACTTTCAATCACTTGAGAAGTAGAGAGCACAAAGACTCTATAAGCCTTTTTGGTGGATGAATATCCAACCATGTTCCCTTTGCAAGAGCATGGATCATCCTTCTTGTTTCCAAGGGAATATGTGAAAAGTAAATAGTGCCAAATACTCTAAGGTGATCAACCTTAGGCTTCTTTCTGAAGATCTCATATGGTGTCCCTCCTCCAAGAGCAAGATGTGGGAGCCTATTGTAAAGATAATTTGCACAATTTATAGCCTCTCCCCAAAAGTCTTTAGGCAAAGATGCTTCAATTCCACATTCACATAAGGATTTATTCTTCCTCTCGGCCACTCCATTTTGAGATGGTGAATAAGCACAAGAGAATCCCTCTTTATACCTTCTTGCTCACAATAGTCATGGAATTTGTTGGAGATATACTCCCCTCCTCCATCACACCTCAAAGCCTTGATCTTTAATGAGAATTGCTTCTCACCATATGCTTTGAATATAAGGAAGTGATCATACACCAAATATTTAGAAGAAAGAAGATATAGCCATGACCATAAGAGATCCTCTCCATCACTTGCAATAGAGTCTTCTTTCTCATTTGAAAGGCTGGCTTGCTTGAATTGATTCTTCTTTTTGAAGTAATTTGTAGCATAGTGCCCCATCTTGCCACAAAAAAAACATTTGATCTTCTTCTTCTTCTTCTTGATTCTTCATCGATTAGCACTCCTTGCAAAGCCTCCAAAGTAGGTAGATCCTCCTTGATGATATAGGATTGGACAAGGTTCTCATACTCATCTCTCAAGCCATTAAGTATGACTTGGACTAGCTCACTTTGATTTATAGATCCTACAATGCAAGCAAGCTCCCTATGAGTATCTTTCACTCTCAACACATAATTAGTGGCACTCTCATTACTCTTTTGAGAACTTTGAAAGATGTGGTTTCTAAAAGTGAGGAGTCTTGAGGTATTCTTGGCCTCATAGATTGCTTTGAGAGTATAGTTAAGAAAACAGTTTAAACACTCGACTGGATCAATCACCACAACACAACGTCAAGTGCAACAAGACAAGACAACATAATTGCTCTCCACAAATTGTATATTCAACTGATAAGTAAGTACAAAGATAAAGTTTCTTAAAAGCACTCAAAGGGCTCGTTAAAAAAAGATGGCCCAATAATTCTAGAACTGAGCACAGTGGTGCCGTCGAAATAAGAAAGCACTGTATAAGTCGATCATTGCTATTTTAACTCTCTCCCTCAATGATCAACGTCTCTCTTTATTTTAGAGTTTACTCTATTCATGGCATGCTAGTATTACAAGTAAAGGCTTTTTACATTGGCAGAAGACTTGAGCCCATCATATATAAGTACTCCATATTTTGCATGTATTGCAGAGAACTTTCCCATAAATGATTTTACATGCTGCCAGTCATAGCTATCTGAAGGAAAAACATCTGCACAAGAGGTAATAGAATGAAGCAATAATAATTTACAAATAAAATATCTTTGACATTCAAAGATGTAAGACTTACAATGCGAAAGTATATTTCTATCAGCAATTGCCGTGTCCAACAAAATATCTCTATGCATGTAGACGTGTTGCACTCTGGCTAGGTAATATCCATTGCAATTGATTTTGAATTTATGAATTCTTCCTCTCCAATGGTGCTCTTTGTTGTCACGTTTTCTCTTTGCAAACCTATGAATTCCTATACCAAAGAGTTGCATATATACCCAATTAAGAGTCAAAAATGTCGTAGGCACCCAATGGTCATTGGAGTCTTTGATTGGTGCAGCAACAATGGAGTTTAATTGAATCTTTGTTCTTCTTGGTTGACTTTCATGATCTATGAAAAGACAATGTGTCTGGTCTTGAGTTAGAGAGTGTATAATACAGTGGAAAGATTGCTATGTCAATATGGAGAATGAGTAGAGTGGGAGGTCGTTGAGAGAGAGAGAGAGAGAGAGAGAGAGAGAGAGAGAGAGAGAGAGAGAGAGAGAGAGAGAGAGAGAGAGAGAGAGAGAGAGAGAGAGAGAGAGAGAGAGAGAGTAGGTTGCATAGGTTGAATATTTTGAATGAGTAGATAAACTAGCCATTAGGTGCAGGTATTTTGGGTCTAGTTAATAGCTATGTGATAGGTGTAGTTAGCCTCCCATGTAGAGTTAATGTAGGGTTAATACTAGAGGTGTACTTAGTGGTCCCACACTTGATTTAATCTACACCATGCAATTTGCCATGTCATATGGGCCATTGATGCTCAATTGTCATTCTTTTATTGGCACAACGTGTCGTCATTAACACTAATCATGATTAGTGAAGAGGCCCTTTTTGAGTCCAAAAAGGGCCCTAATTTGGCGACATCGGTCCGCCACTATGGAGAAAACCCAAAAAACCCGAAGGTGCCTTTAAATTGAAAGTATGTAAATCCCAAAGGTTCCTCTAGAGTGAAGGTAAGAAAATGCGAAAAAGATGAAGGTGGGCTTGAAATTCATTCTAAGGCATTCTGTCCACTGTGTCGCATTTTTCGTGAAGGTGTGAAAAAGGAGAAGGTACCTAAAAATGGTTAAGGTACAAAAAATCTCAATGGTAAAAAATGCGAACGAAACATGTAGTCGGCCTTCGGTTTTCAGGATGCTCATTACTTGAACGATTTGTTAAGGCTGAGCATAAGAAATCTAATGGGAAACTATGAAAATTACGGCTTGCATCGTGAGGAAGGCAATGTTTTAGTACATAGTGAAGAAGAGGATGCTTCTTCCACCACTTCAGGATCATCAACACCTATAACTACTGATAGTGATGGGATTGATAGTGACTAGCATTTGGACCTGTATGAGTCCAAAGAGTTTTGAATATCGCGTGTGTCACAAAATATACGTAATTACTTTTTTTTTGTCACTTTTATATCGTAAAAGTATGAGCATTCTGAAAATGTGTTTATTTTTTTAAACTTGGTAGTTTTGAATGGAAATGTTCTTGCAAGTGGTTTTGAGAACCCCCAAAAATGGTATAAATGTTATTCTTGTCAAGAACAAAACAAGTCTCTTTTGAAATGTATTTTGAAAAATACTTTATGCATGCGTAATGCTTTTTTGTTGACACCCATAAAAAGAGGTAATTTTTTGAAGTATCTTAGGGAATTTTCCAAATGTTTTCCCTTAGCTGGAAAAATTACCCATTCAATAGGATATTGTGTTAGTCATTAGCAATTCAAAATTGACTGGATTAGATGTTGCATATAAGGTTCATCGCCACACCAAAAAGCATCACATCATTAAACAAACAATTCAAAATTGTTTAGATTAGATGATGCATACAAGGTCCACCACCATAGAGAAATGCATCACATCCTTAAAGAACTTGGAACTTTGTTCTAACTATTTGACAAAGAAAAAACTCCAAAGGTAACTTCTTAGAAATTAGTAGCAAATAATAGTTGTTTTAGATAAAGTTATGCATCAGAGACATCAAAATGAGAATATGTGGACTATTTATGATAACCAAATCTTTACGTGTAAACTTGAAAATACGTGAGTGAAGGGAGAATCCTCCCCTCCCATCAACATTCTTGGAGGTGGGAAGAGAGTTAAAAATTGCTTTAAAAAATTATTTTGGATTTCCTACTTCACCCTCATCATGGACTGATTTTGGATATCATAAAAGCAAAGCTTAAATGGCCATAACTTTGACATTGTTTGGCCAAATAAGACGAGTTTTTAATCTTTGAAAAGCTCTTAGAGTGTATTTTCTAATGTTTTAAAACTTGAGAAATTGTTCAAATGTTATAAGAAAACAATGAGATGATGTCTATCTTTTCAAAATAAAAAGTAGTTGACATGCAAAAATGGTGAAAAAGAAGTCCCAAAATGCTTGGAAAATTTACTTTGAACCTCTTTGCCCATTCCCATCATAGTTGATGTGGTGGTGAAGTGGGAAGAGAGGGGTGAAGTAGTGGAAATGTTATACGTAATCACTCAAAGTAGTGAAGTAGGTACTTTAGCATATTATATTCTTGGCAAGTTACAAGAAAGGTAAACTATGGCACTTTCCATAGAAGAAGAGGACAACAAAATCTTTTGCAATCATTACTTAATTAAAAATCTTATTAGGCTGCTCTAGATCAAAGTTTGGTTGCTAGTAGGTACTTAGAAAATTATTGCAACAACATTTAATTTAGAGCATGTTGATAATCTCATAACACAACTCAAAAGAGGTGTACCATTGAACGTCCTCATTACAACAAGGCACTTTGGGATCACCAATTGTTTATTAGAGATGATAGATCTCATAATCCATATATGCAAGAAGTGATCCTCCAATGGTCGTCGCTAAGCAATTGGCTGCAATGGCCGTGTTCATTTGTCCATTGACGCAATCGTTGAGTATTCTCTTTTTGATCGAATTGAGATATTGAAGGCAATCTTGACTATTGTAAGCATAGCATGTTGCCTCTCCGTGAATCGTCCAGGGGGGACTAGGTAAGTTTATCGCTTTTAAGATGCCCTTGGGTTGTGTAGAATTTGTGAGGGTTGTCAATGCAACATTAATGTTGTCATCGAGAACTAGCGACACAACATGAGAGATGACATTGGGATTGCAAGTATTGTTGATGACAATGGCATTTTGAGCACCTACGATGAAAGGTTCTTCCATTATGAAAAGAAATGCCAGGCTAACTGTCACCATGCCAATTACCATAGTTCTTGCATTTATTGCCATCACTTATAGCCTACAAAATATAGCTCCAGCCTCCTGTGCTGTAATGCAAATCAAGTCATCAACAATTCAAAATTGATTAGATTAGATGTTGCATATAATATCTACCACTAGAGAGAAATGCATCACATCTTTGACAACTAGTTAGTTTGTTATAACAAATGATTGCAAGCAAGAAATACCTTAGAATCAATTAATGGGAGAATGATTGAGATGTTGCTCTTTGCTTACTAATGTCCGAAATTAAAATACTACTCTCAACTCTTTGTTTGAAAACTTTTAAATTTCCATAAGTTGTGACCTAGTTTTTAAGACTTGACTTGGGTCACCCATCATGTTTATAGCCACATCCATAACATTGGCATCTAGCTAGGGTATAGAAGTCATGGCATTCATAAGCCCACCATCACGGAACCACAAAATAGTGTTTTAACAATGTAGAATGCACATGTCATGATACTTCACCATGATGAAGGCTTGTGCACTATTGGATGAGGGTGGGGCCTTGCTACACCTTGATCGCGGTGCAAAATACACTACTTGTTAGATGTCATTCCTATCGTGAGTCCACCCAAAAATATCATTGATGACTTAAGAGAATTATTGAGCACCAAGGAGATATTCTTCAACTATAGGGTCGGCTACCATTCTCATCCAACATCGGTGTCATCATCTATCCATAGCACAATCCCTTTCTAGCACCCTATAATAAGGGCAAGTTCCAACCTAGAGTTGTGGTTGGAATTGTCGCCCTTTTCAAAGCACACACAAATCTCCCTACAGCCTTGGGTGTGTCATGTTATTATGATATTTTCATCATGATGGAGGCTTATGCATAATTGGATGAGGGTGGGATCCTCTTGCACCCTTGATTGTAGTGCAAACTATGCTCCTTCCTAGATGTAGCCATCCCTATCGTTGGCCCACAATAAAAAATCATTGGTGACTTAAGAGCATGACCAAGAACCAAGGATGTATTCTCCAACTACAGGGTCGGCTCTCGTCCTCATCCAAGGGTGGTGTCATCATCTCTCCATAGTGCAAGCTCTTTCTAATGAGCCCAAACTAGAATTGCAATGGGATATGTTGTCCTCCCAAAATCACATGCCATCCTTGGTATGACATGTTGGATGTGTCATGCTCTCGTGATATCTTCACTGGATGGACGCTTGTCTGGGCGGTACCCTAGTACACCCTTGGTCATAATGCAAAATACGCTCCTTGCTATATGCCATTCCTATTGTGGTGGCCCCATCACAAAGCAACATCAGTGACTCAAGGGAATCACCAAGCATTGAGAAAATATTCTCCAACTATAGGGTCAGCATCCTAGGGTGATGACATCATCTCTCCATATCGCAATCCCTTTTTCACACCCTTAGTGAGGGTAGGGTCTAGCCTAGAGTTGATATTGAAATTGTCATCCTCTCCAAAGCATATGACAACCTTACTCTGGCCTTGTATGTGTCATGCTATCCTGATATATTCACCATGATGGAGGGTTGTGTAGGTGGGACCTTGCTACACCCTTGATTGTAGTGCAAAATATGCTCCTTGTTAGATGTCATTCCTATCATGGGCTCACCACAAGGCATCATTGGTGACTTAAGATAATTAACAAGCACTAAGGAAGTATTATCCAACTATAAGTTTGGCTCGCATTCTCATCCAAGGGCGATGTTATCATCACTCCATAGAGCAAGCCCTCTCTAGCACTCTTTAATGAGGGTAGGACCCAACCTAGAGCTGTGCTTGTTGTCCTTCCCAAAGCACACACCAAACTTACTATGACCTTGGATGTGTCATGTTATTGTGATATCTTCAACATGCTAGAGACTTGTGCCAATCCGACCCTGCCACACACTCAATCATAGTGCCAAATATGCTCCTTGCTAGATGCCATCCATATTGTGGGCCCACTAGTACTTAAGAGCATCACCAAGCACTAAGAAAGTATTCACCAACTATAGGATCAGCTCTCGCTCTCCAAGGGTGGTGTCTTCATCTCTCCATAGCACAAACCCTTTCTAGCACCCTAGAGTGTGGTTGTTGTCCCTCCCAAAGTATACACCAACCTTGAATGTGTCATGTTATGATGACATCTTCACCATGATAGAGACTTATGTGGGTGGGACCCTGCTACACCCTTGGTCATATTGCAAAATGTGCTCTTTGCTAGATGCCATCCCTATCCTAGGCCCACGTTCGTAAGTAATTGTAAGACGTAGGCCCATGAGCAAACTTAAATTGCCCGTATGTGATCGTAGAATGTAAGCTCATGAGCAAACATAAGAACCCATTAGGTAGATTAAAAATTGAATTAGAGTGATGAGGATAAACCCGCTCTTGATCTAAATCCATGAATGTCTTGATCTTTAAAGTTAGCATTTAATATGCACGAAATCTATTGTGTGCATCCAGCTCATTGCCTTCTTGCGTTCGACAATGTTGTTTACTTCTTTGTTGAGAACTTTGATTTTGACATAGTAATACTTAATATCAGTGTGCATTTCTTGAAATCACAACTTCTCCTATAGGGAGAGCTATAACATTCCATTCAAGTTGGCAGTCGGCTTCCGTACAAAAAGCTCTTCTAACTTTTTGCAATGCTGGGATTGAAAATGCTATATGGAAGAGAGATACTGGTTTGGTGAAGATTCCTAAAAAATCATGAATGACAGTTTGTTCGACATGCGAGTTGTTAAAATCTGCCAAACAACTAGCAAAGACCAACGATGAGAAAGGTAAAAATTAATTAACTTTCAATATTTTAAAAACTTTATTTTTTTGCTAACTTTTAAATTTTCAAATTATTAATGTCATGATATTATCTTAAATTTTTTTATTTTACATTTTGTAGTGGATGCTACAAGAGCGCTTCAAGTGCACAGAGATCAACAAACAATTGAAAGACAAAAATTGGCGAAACATCAAAAAAAATGCTTGGAATGTACACAAAAGTATCTGGGCCTTGTCATCGATGGCATGGATCAAAAGAAAACGATGTTACCTCATTTTGTTAGAGTGCCAAAAAATTTGAACGAGACAGATTTTATTCAAGTTCATCTTATTGGCGCACTTGTGTTTAATGGCACATTGGAGTCGAAAGTATTTTTCAATTATCCCAATGTTCGAAACGATCCAAATTTGACCATAACCATTGTACAAAAGATAATTTGTGAAATTGTTGATTTTTTTTTTAGAAATACTGTATTTGCAACTTGACAACACTGCTAGGAAAAATAAAAATCAAACTGTACTGGCTTACTTATCGATGTTGGTAGAAAGAAAAAAATTCAAAAAAATAAAAATAGGATTTTTGTTAGTGGGTCACACCCATGATCAAATTGATCAGATGTTTAGTTGTTTTTCCAAAAGACTAAGACGCAAGAAGGCCCTTTTCTTTACCAGTGCTTCAGAGCATTGTTGAAGAATTATACATGCCAAAGTGAAATGTGTTGTTAATTATCACATTTGATTTTCATGAATACATTAAGGCGTCCAATGAAACAAATTGTTGTGTTGCTACATTTCAGCTTTCAACAACAGTTCAAAATCAAATGTAATGAAACTGGCATCACATTGCTATGGGGCGAACAATTTATAATTTCAGCTGATTTCATGGTTACCTGTTGAAGGAATATTACAGTTTCTGCTCAATATGCCTTCTGGTCAAATCAAGCTTGCTACATTGTCTCCTTGAAGTCCATGCTAGAAGTACAAAAAGCACAGAGAGAGCATCGTGAGAGTGACCCATTTGCCTCGTTAAATTTTTTGGAATCAAGTATTCAAGCAGCCTATCAATTTTTTAATGAGTTTGATCAACATTAGTGGTTGGACTTTTTCGAGGAACAAAAAATCAGTTTGCTCAATCTTGAACATGCACCAACAACTGAAGAATTTCACTAGTCTCAGAAATTAAGAACTTCAACTACAATTGTCGAATCTTCAAATCTCCCTTGAGATAATGATTTCTTGGAGCTTGTGCAGGGTGAGGAACGTGAAATTTATTTGGGCTCAAGGAAGAATAGACCAAGTATAAAAGTTGCAAAGATGAAGTGGCGCGGTGATTTGAATGAAATTCAAATTGGAAGCCTTGTTGCACTTCTAGCTTTAGAAAACAATGACAGACATCCATTTTGGATTGCAAAAGTACTTGGTTTCATTCAAAATAGCAATCAAACAGAAGTACTACATGCCCTTGCGCACCACTTCACCGAATGCTTTTTGGGGAAGGTACGAACTTGAACTATTGCAAGTAGATCCAAAGGGCAAGAAAAAACGATTGCCAAAGAACCAATCGAGGGTTGATGATTTGAATTTACAAGATGTAGACGTTTTGGATTTCAATTTTGAGTTTACAATGACTAATCATCTACGAAAGTCAACTATAGCCATACTGAATGAACGACTTGGATTAATGAGACAACCATCGTCGTCAACTCATCAACAATAGAGGAAAGTTGACTTACAAGGTTTTTTATCAACATTGGATGCAGATATTCTAGTTTGGAAGAGCTAAAGATGGATGAATTATTTGCTGCATTGGAGCCCTTGACCAATAGTAGAAGGTAATTAGAGAGTTTCATTTATGTCAATCTATTTGAAAATGCAATCGAAAAGTGAACTAGCTCACATTCTATTATTTGCCTGTAGATTAAAAATGGATCACTGAAACCCGTAAAGAGTTGCAACCAACAAGTCTATCAGATGACATATCGGCGCTTATGTATTTAAGACAACCTTGTTCCTTTAAATTTTTCATGGTTCTTTGTTCCTTGGACAAATCCATGATGATACGGACAAATGTTTTGTTTTTAAAATGTCTACTTATAGCCCTGCTTTTGGTGTTGATTTGGTCAAAATAATGTCAACATTTATTTGACATGCTCTATGTCTTTTTAATTATTGTTTTTCTATTTTTTTCGAAATATGCAAACCACTACATCTTGTCATAGTCATGGCAAAACATGGCATTGGTGCAGTCACATTCAGAGGGTTCATGGCGGATGAGGCTCAAGCAAACTGGTTGGCGATTAGAACTGTTTTTGGACAGGGACCTGAAATACCTATGGAAGGAAAAGAGCGTTCATGCTTATGGCACTTCACGGACTCTATTCGCAAACATACTACCAAATACATCAAACAACAAACTAGAGACGAGCATATTGGATTATGTGTACAATGGATGAATTCACCTAGTATTCAAGAGGCTGATAAATTATACAATAAGATATGTTATAGGTGGACTCAAAAAAATGCCAATGACAATTGTTATGAGCAACTTCATAGCTGGATATCATGGTGGAAGAACCGAATTGCTAGATGGAAAAATTTTATTGTCACTATGTGTTTCCGAACACAATTAGATATATCATAATAGTATAGCTACGTTTGACTCTTTCTCTGTTGTTTTATTGATTTGTTTAGGGCTTGCAAGATTTTTTGAGATGTGCTAAATTGATATGTTGATTTTATTTGTTGTCATAGATGATGGACATTGAGGATGAAGCCTTCATACCAACAACAAACCTTGCTAAGGTCAAACATAGCAGTTGGCAAAGTGTTGACTCATATACATCTAAACTTATCACACCAATGCCATTCTACAAAGTACTAGAGAAAAAGCGTACCTAACAGGGAAGTATATGGGTAGTTGGTCATCTGTTGAGGAACTTGTTCACAAAGTACTGTCCAAAAGGAGATCTGGCATTGTTGGTGCATGTTTCATCAATACGGTGAATGATTTTGTGGCATGTGTTGACTTGACTTGACATGGCATGTGTTGAATGATTTTGTGGCATGTGTTGACTTGACTTGACATGGCATTCGAAATGAGAAAAATACTTGTTTTGCTTGTCATAAACGTCCCCACTCACAATAAAATACAAAGACAGAGAATGTCTGTCATAGACCAGATACGGAAACCATAAGAATTCAACGACCTGGTAAACAAGATCAACCAAGTAGGCGAACCATACCTCCAAGAGCAACATATGGTGGACAATCAATTTTTCAAGTCATGCAAATCATTTTTTCACTTCTCCACATGTGCAGCAAGTACCCCAGAACTGTGAAACGTTAATTGAGCGAGATATCCATGAAAGTTGGTGGGCCATTCACAAACTTAAAAACGGTCATCGAGTGAAATGTCAAGGAATGAAGAATCCGGGTAGGGGCAGATGTAACAAGCCACTAACAACAGGCCCACATCCATGTTTCTTTGGAAGGTGCACCCATAACAAAGGGAAAACCTCATAGATGATGTGGTTTGTTTCTTCATATTGAGGTGCACATGGACAGTTCATCCGCAAATTACTATCAAAGCAACCATGCTACCAGAATATTGGTCCATTTTGAGGGGAACAAATTTAACAGAAAAAGAACTTGATTACTTGTGCGGAGGGGGGGGAGGGGTTGTATTAGAATGCAAAAGTGAAAATTATATCAGTCCACCCAACACAAGAGCAGAGCAGTCCATTGAAACACCAATGTCTACAACCCAACAACCAAGCTCAAGTGGTCGTAGGCAAATGCGAAGGAGGTCAAGTGTCTCATTGTTAGCAAAGGAGCATGTGAGTGTGGAGTGAAGTTGAGTGCAATTGTAAAGGGTGACAACAAATCACATGATGGAATAATTACAATACTAAGTTTTGATAGCATTTTGATAGGACAACAATATCAGGCGACAATTGATGTTGAGCCTAGTTGCACTTGCATGGATTTTCAAAAATCTGTTCAAGATGGCAAATACATTCCTTGCAAACACTTGTACTATGTCTTTTTGAAGCTAAAAGGCTTGGACATGGATCAACACATATTCATTCACCAATTTCTAAAAATTGTAAAATTTGACTCACATACCCAATTTGAGTGATTTTTGGTGCAAAATCAAGCATTTTGTATAGTAAATCTAAACCCTTGATTAATTCTTGGATTAGATCAGTCAAAAAATTAAAATTGAAGCTTGAATTAGGTGCACTAATTGATCTTCTCTGATTTTTTGAGTTTATGTTGAGGTTGAAGAGAGAGATTGCTAAAAATCATAGATTAAGGAGTGATTTTGCAAGTTTGAGACTAGAATCTAAATTTCCATCATTCTAGATTGGTTCATGAGTGATAGGATTGAGTCTATAAGCTTTCTAAATTGCTAAAAGACTTTAGGTTGAGATCTCTTAGAGAAACCATAAGAGTTTCTAGTGTTTTTTCACATTCAAAAATGGCATCAATGGGTGGTTTTTTGCTTGAAGCTAGTGAAAGACTTACATCCACTAATTATGCTACTTGGATAGTTCGAATGGAGTCTTTGCTTGTACTTCATGATCTTTATGACATAGTACTTGAGGTGGAAGTAGAACCTCAAGGAGGAGTTGAATTGTCTAAGTACAAAAAGAGATGTAGAGTTGCATTACACTGCATAAAAATGAATGTAAGTAATGAAATATTGAAAGAAATCTCATCTTGTACCACATTAAAAGAGGCATGGGATTCATTAAAAGCCATTTATGGATCCAAGAACACTTCAAGGGTACTCATGCTTAGGAATCAAATCCTTCAAGGCATGAAAGGAAGTAGTGAAAGTGCCTAAAATTATGTCTTTAGGATCAAATCTTTGAATAAGGAGTTTTCTTCTATAGATGATAAAATCAAAGATAATGAATTAGTTCAAATCATTTTGAATGGATTAGGAGATGATTATTTCAATCTTGTTCAAACCTTTGCTATTCAAGATTCACTTCCTAGTATTGAAAAACTTCAAAGTGTGCTTGTTAGTGAGGAGAGTAGAATGCTTCATATCAAAAGTAGGATGAGTTCCTTATCTTTGAATGATGGTGATGAAAAAGCTAACTTTCTTTGAAAGGCAAGAAGAAGAAGTTTCCGTCCAAGAAGACTCAAGACATGGAGATGGAGAACAAAGATGGAGCATCAAGTTCCAAAAGCCAGAGCAAGAAGGACAAGAAGAAGCTAAAGTGTTTCTTTTGTAGAAAAAAGGGACATTTTGCATCCGAGTGCTACAAGAAGAAGAATGCCCAAGAGAAGGACAATCAAGGCAATCTTGTGCTTGAGGAGGAGGAAGAAGGCAATCTATCTTTGATGGTATCCTCACCACAAGCATCTAATCAAGACACTTGGTGGATTGATAGTGGGGCAAGCTCTCACATGACTACCAAAAAGACTACTTTTCTAATCTACTTTCTTACAATAGTTCTAAGGGATTTATCTTCACTGCAAGTGATCAAGAATGTGAGATTGTAGGTGTTGGCTCCATTCCTTTATGTCTAGGATCATCTAAAAAAGTAGATCTAGACAATGTTCTTATGTACCTTCAATTACAAAGAACTTGTTGAGTGTAGGACAACTTATGGATAGTGGATTAGATGTACATTTCAAGCATGGAGCATGTTCTATCTTGAAAGATGAAAAATGTATTGCTAGTGGTTTCAAGCAAGTGAGGTTATTCAAATTGGATGCTAACGTGATGGTTGGAAGTGTGAACATGGAAAGGGAGGAGCTCACTCAAGTGGAATTATGGCACAAAAGGTTAGGCCATCCTAACTACAAAGCTACAGAGACCATGGTGACAAAGGAGCTAGCAAGAGGACTTCCCAAAACCATATCCAAGTGTGGCAAGCTTTGTGAAGCTTGTGGACTCTCCAAATCTCATAAGCTTCCTTTCAAGAGATCTTTGATAAGATCTAACTCTCCTCTTGACCTTATACACTCGTATGTTCATTCATTTTCACATGAATCAAATGGTGGAGCTCTTATGTATGCCACTTCTATTGATAATAAATCAAGATACTCTTGGGTTTATCTCTTGTCTAAGAAAAATGAAGTTTTTGAGTCCTTTGTAAAGTTCAAAACTCTTGTGAAAAAACAATTAATACTAGCTTGAAAGTATTAAGAAGTGATAATGGAGGGGAGTACATCTCCAATAGGATGAAAGAGTTTTGTGAAACTAATGGCATAAAGAGAGAGTTTACTTGTACATATACTCCACAACAAAATGGAGTAGTTGAGAGAAAGAATAGGACACTATGTGAGTGTGCTAAAGCTATGAGATTAGATGCATCTCTTCCTATTTCATTTTGGGGAAAAGGTATTTTATGTGCAAACTTTCTTTGTAATAGAATGACTAATAGTGCCATTAAAGGACTTACACCATATGAAGTATTGTTTGGCAAAAAGCCAAATCTTAGTGCTTTGAAAGTTTTTGGATGTAGTTGTTATGTACATATTCCTTTAGAAACAAGGAAAAAGGAAGATGCCACTTCTTTCAAAGGCATCTTTGTTGGTTATAGTGAAAGTAAGAAAGCTTATAGGATATATGATCCTATTACAAAAAAAGTTGTTGCTAGTAGAGATGTACTTTTTAATGAATCTCTCCAAGCCAAAGGAAAGGTGACTTCCAACAACACTCAACTTGTCAAAGATCATGCTATGGCCGAGGAGGAGCTTCATGAAGATGAAGACCAAGTGGAACCTACTCCAAGTCCAAGGGTGCCAAGAAGATCAACAAGGACAAGGATTGAGCCATCAAGGCTCACTTATAGTGACAAAGAGGAGCAAAGGGAAGATTCTCAACTAGTCAATTCTTATACTTTCTTGACTACTATGCTTGAAGAACCAAATAGTTTTGAGGAAGTAAATAAGTCTCAATATTGGAGGAAAGCTATGCAAGTAGAGTTTGATGCATTAATGGAAAATCAAACTTGAAAACTTGTTGATTTACCTTATGGAAAGAAGCCTCTTACTTGTAAATGGATATATAGATTGAAATATAATCAAGATGGTTCCATTCATAAGTACAAAGCTAGACTTGTAGCAAAAGGTTTTTTGCAAGTCAAAGGCATAGACTATGATGAAACCTTTGCACCTGTTGCAAAGCTTGTGACCATTAGATTAATCATGTCTTGCAACTTCTTTCGAATGGGAGCGCTTCCAACTTGATGTGACAAATGCTTTCTTGAATGGATTCTTGGAAGAGGAAATCTACATGTGCCAACCCGAGGGCTTCATCAAAGATGGAGAAGAAGACAAGGTCTGTCTCTTGAAGAAGAGTCTTTATGGACTCAAGCAAGCACCAAGAGCATGGTACTCTAGGTTGCATTCCTATCTTATTTCCATTGGATTTGTTGTAAGTTCTTATGAACCATCATTGTACTACAAATGTAATGATGGAAAGATCATTATCTTAGTTTTATATGTTGATGACATTATACTCACAGAAAATGATCTAGATGGCATCAAAAATGTAAAAGTTTCCTTGTCTAGTGAATTTAAGATGGTAGATCTAGGACTTCTTAAAGTTATACTTGGAATAGAAGTCACTATAAGTAATGATTTTACCTTCATATGTCAATCTAAGTATGCTAGATCAATCTTAGCAAGATTTGGCATGATTGATTGTAAAGGAGTTGAAACTCCTATGGAACTAAGTGTAAAAGTTTCAAAGGAAAGTGATGAAGCATCCTTTGAGGACATCACTACCTATAGAATGCTTATTGGTTCCTTGATATACTTAACTATCACTAGACCAAATCTTAGTTTTTGTGTTGGCAAGTTGAGTCAATACATGCAAAGTCCATTAATATGTCATTGGAAAGGAGCAAAAAGGGTGTTAAGGTACATCTCGGCTACAAAAGACTTTGGCATAGTTTATGAAAGCACTAATATTTGTTTGAGAGCACATTTGGACTCAAGTTTTGCAGGTGACAAGATGGATAGAAGATCCATAAGTGCATTTGCTACATTCTTATGTGGAGGAGTTATATCTTGGCTTTCTAAAAAGCAAGATACCATCTCTCTTTCATCAACAGAATCCGAATATAAAGCTATGACAACAACAACAAAGGAAGTTCTTTGGCTTAAAAGGCTTTTGGAGGAGCTACACGTGATCAAGGATGAAGACATTCCATGCATATATTGTGATAATCAAGCAGCTCAACAACTTGCAAACAATCCAGTCTTCCATGCTCGAACAAAGCACATCAAGATTGCCCATCATTTCGTGAGGGAGAAAGTGCAAGCAAAGGAGATCAAGCTTATTCATGTTTCATCATCAGATTCCCACATGTGAAACTAGTGTACTTTTCATGTACCATAATCATATATGTTGTACATATGTTTTAATTCAAGTTCTAGTGGCTAAAATGGCCAAAAACTAGTTTTCTAGAGATATGACACATGGCACCAATCTAATGATTGCATGAGCCAAATATTTTGAATAGGTGTCACATCCCATGTGTAGAGGATAGCTCACACGTGTGGAAATAGCTGAAGTAGGCAAGTTTTTGCTTCTAGAAGATTTCTATATAGTAGGAAAATAGACCAAAAATGCCCAAAATGGAAAGTTTTGATCCAAGTGTCAAATTGCATGATGGTGACAAGGCATCCTCACACGTGTGAGATATGATGCATGATCAGTACCTCGAGCTCCAAAAGTGTATATATAGAGGCTTATTTGGTCATAATCAATGTGAGACACCAATCTTGGTTTTGGAAGCAATTTTGAGTGATTCTCTCCATTTGTCTACATTTGTTTTGATTGTTTTGAGGTGTTATCAATGTGTACTTGATTTTCAGGTTGGAGTCTGTACTCAGACAGGGTTTCACACGTAGAAAACTAGAAAGTACACCTACCTTCAATTAATGATTGTTTCTGTTAGGATTTTGTGTCTAGAATTGATCTAGATTGACCTTCATCTCAAGTAGATTGATAGATCAAGTAATCTGACAACCAATCTCTCTTGAGGATCAAATTAGGATCCACTCTTGGTCCTTTTTGTACTTTTTGCACAGATTTGACATAGGGTCATGAAATCTAATTAATCTAGGCTGAAATCAGGTCCTCTAAACTTGTTTTACAGGTCTTGAGAGTACATCAAAAAGTGTGACGGAGATTTAGTCAAGTTATTGTCCAAAACTAGCCTAAATTGGCAAGATTTGATTGTAAGTAATTTCACATCATCCTATCTTCATTCCAACTTTGTGAGGGAGTGCTAGAACTGAGATTATAAGTCCATTTGTTGGATTAGAAATCTAATTTGAGTGAAACACTACAAGAGAGAGACCTTAGTGAGATTCTAGAGACAATCAAATCCATTTCTTGGCAAGATTTGTTTGAAAGTAGTTTTCACATCATCTTATCTTCATTCCGCTTTGTGAGGGAGTGATAGAACTGTGATTGTAAGTCCATTTGTTGGATTAGAAATCAAATTTGAGTGAAACACTACAAGTGTGAGACCTTTGTGAGTTTCAAGTCAATCAAATCTATTTCTTGTTTGTAGAAGTCACTAGTAAGATGGGATATGCTGGAGCATACCTTCTAGAAGCTAGTGAGAGATTGAATTCTACAAATTATGCTATTTGAAAGGTTAGGATGGAGTCACTCTTGGTTCTCCAAGACCTTTATGAGTTCTTGATTGAAGATGAAGATGAACCTCTAGGTGCATAGGAGTTAGCTAGATACAAGAAGAGATCTAGGCTTGCACTTCATTGTGTGAAGATGAATGTGAGCAATGATTTGTTGAGAGAAGTATCAGCATGTACTAGTTCTAAAGAGGCTTGGGAGTCTTTAAAGTCAATCTACGAATCTAGTAACACTTCAAGAGTACTCTTAGAAATCAGATTTTGTAAAGCATGAGGAGAAGTGAGGAGAGTGCATAGGATTATGTACCCGGAATCAAGTCTCTAAATAGGGAGCTGGCTTCCATTGGAGAGAAGATTCATGATGGAGAGCTTGTACAAATTGTTCTTGATGGTCTAGGAGATGACTTTGCAAATTTGGTCCAAAGTTTTGCCATCCAAGACACTTTGCCAACTATAAAAAAACTTCACAGTGTATTAGTGGCTGAAGAGTGTAGGATGCTCCACACCAAGGCAAGAATGAGTTCATTGTCTTTGTAGGATGGAGATGAGAAAGCCAATTTCTCATTCAAGGGCAAAAAGAAGACCGATGGAAAGAAGAAGCATCCCAAGGAGGCCAAAGAAGAGTATGATGCATCAAGCTCAATGGACAAGTCCAAGCAAAAAATGCTTCTTTTGTGGAAAGAAGGGACATTTTGCATCCGAATGCTACAAGAGGCTAGGAGACAAAATTTCCTTCAAAGAGAAGCATCAAGATCAAGGAGGAGCAAGTTTCAAGTTCATGCATCTTCACTCAACATGGAAGAAATCAAGTGCAAAGGTGCAAGGAAGAATCAAGACTTTTCAATTCATCTTGGAGGAGATCAAGATCAAAGAAGCTTTATCTTGGATATGGTGATAGGTCATGTCATCATCTTTGGGGGCTCATTAGTCATCTTCTAAACCTGAATATGATTCATTTTTTATGTTAAGATCAGGTCTTAGAATTGTAGATAGATACATTATTGTTTCCAAGGCTAGATTTGAGGAGTGTAAAAAATAGCCTGATTTGACAAATCTAGCCATGTAGAACATTGTAAATATTGTGTATAATTGGGTTCCACACATGTAAGGACAAGATCCCACATGGAAACCCACTCCTAATGTAGGTTAGGTCAAGTCAAGAGAGTTGGTCATGTCTATTTGGTGGTCATCCCTACTTTATAGGACCTACACCTAAGTTTAAGGTGAAAATTTGACCAACTAGCTACCTACCAAGCATAACTCTAGGATCTATAAGAGTGAGTTAACTTCCTTACTACATGCTGGAAATTCACCTAACTTCAGGAAGGAAGTCGAATTTGCTATGTATTCCAAGCTCCCATAGTGAGAAGATAGAATATTTTTTGAGCTATAATTGGCAATCTCAAGCTAGTTCACTATGTACATTGAGTTTTTGTTATCCAAATGAAACCAAATCAATTTCTACTTGTTTCTCAGCTTAAAGGCCATACTACAGCCTGTAGAACACATGTATGGGCTCAGATGTCAATGTTGATCAATGCTTTTGATTGTTAAATTTGCTTGTTGTTTGTCAAATTTCCAATCTAGATCAACTTCTTTGTGTCTAGTTTTTTGATAGATTGTTAAGCAAGCATCCAATCAGTCTTGTGGATTTTTGGTAGATCCATATATGGTCCTAAAGTACAGTACTTTCAGATGTAGAATTGGATAATAGAGTGGATGAAGATTAAAGATTGATTATTCGGTCAGTAGGAGAATAATCTAATAATTCTCACAAAAGGATATCTCCTTATAGTGTATGTGAGTGTGCTTGTCTATATGTAGTGAGGGCTTCAGTGTCTTAATTTTGGGAGTGTATTTATATTGTTGAGTAATAGTAACATCGAGCTCTCTCTTTTTTGTACAAACATTCAACCCTCATTTTCTAAGATCCGATTCATAGGAGAATCACTATTTATTCTCTCTATACTAACTTTTCTCTCAAATTCTACATTCTGACAATAGTCCATGTAAAAAAATCAGATCCAAAACATGCTTAATGGATCATTAGATCTTTGGCTAAATTTGGATGCACATCTACATTCATCTACAAGCTAGAAATCATGCATCTATCATGCTAGAACTTGGAAATACATGAAGACCTCATCAAAATCACTAAAAATTGATATAGTATTGTATCTGTCTATACACAACAACAACAACACATTTTCCTTCACACGTGTGGATCCAAGTACAACAAGAAAAATCACATTCTACAAATTAGAACTCAAGATATCATGAGAAATATGAAAGGGGTGAACATATAATCAAAAGAGAAAAGTTCTCCATACAAAATGAGAACATGAAAATTAGTTCTCCACATTGGTACAACTATTTATAACAGCCATAATGTCACTTGGCCACTTTCCCTAACATAGCAACTTCTAGGTACTTCACCAAAAATCTATTTAAATGTATCCACATTAGCCAATTAGAGTAGGTCCAAATCTGAATTTATCCACTTATATACATGCTGATTATAGTAATGATACTATTTTTAGTCCTTATTGACATTAAGAAATGTATCTCTAAGTTGAAATTCCAAGTTGGCCTCAAAATTGCCAAATTAACTCAACTAAACTAGTTGATTTTTTCACAATCCATGTAGGTCGATTTGTTGTCCTAAGATCCGATATGCAGTACCGGTAGAAGGTACTAGTAGAAGACACTGGTTTTACTAAATTTCATGGAGTCAATTGGAAAATTCATCCCCACATCCTATGAATGTGTGAGTGTGTCACCTCGTCCTCACAAAGTGGTTTGGAATCTGATCAGGGTGGGTGATGCCATTTTTTTTTTTAATTTTTCTCTCAGTTTTTCTTTCTCTTTTTTTTTCTACTTTTTTTTCTTCTTTTTATTAATTTTTCTTTTTCTGTCTTCATAGGAACTTATGAAAGAAGATTTCAAGTCAGTTGGTGATGGGGAAGACTTCTTAGTCATCTAATATCAGTAGGTGATACTAATTCAAATGTACACATTGGGCATATGTATTTGTTTAGGAGCATAAAATACATATTGCCCATGTGAGAGTTAGAAAATGCCCAATGTGTTGGATTATTCTCCTACTAATCGACTAATCGACTTTTAATCTTCATCCAACTTCATTTATCCAGACCTGCAGAATTCTTTGTGTTTCTACACAGTCTGCAGAAGTGCTCGGGAATTGCTCACATGTGGCTTATATCAATGCCCAATGTGTTGGATTATTCTCCTACTAATCGACTAATCGACTTTTAATCTTCATCCAACTTCATTTATCCAGACCTGCAGAATTCTTTGTGTTTCTACACAGTCTGCAGAAGTACTCGGGAATCGCTCCCATGTGGCTCTGACATATCCGACATCATCCGACAATCTTTATCGAGCATTGTCCGATGAATCTTATCGGGTGAAAGACATTTTATTGCTCCACTTGAATTGAAGCTAAAGACTTGCCCTAACTGTTTAGCAAGTGAATTTCCAAGAATTACCAACTAGATGGATGCCAGCTCACTATGGCCCATTGGCCATTATGATCTACGACCTAATTAGCTATCCTACTATTGGATGTTGCTGCATTTGCTTAGTATAAATAATTGCTCATACTTCTACATTTTACAAGTAACAATAAGCAAGTATTCCAATAATTAGCATTCTCTCTCAAGCCTGCGAGCTTGGACACTCTTGAGCATTCTAGCTCATTTCTTTAGAGTTGATTAGAGATTGTAATTGTGCTTCTGCTTATATCAGTAGTTGTGCTTAATTCAGACTTATATTTAGTCGTTCAGAGATAGCTTAGATGGTTCTTACGTTTGCTCACGAGCTTACATTCTACAATCATTTATGGGTCTTTATGCTTGATAATTATCTTAGTGCTTTATCATCGTTTATGGGCATTTTATGTTTGATCTTTATGTTTGCTCATAGGCTTACGTCTTACAACTACTTACTAAATATTTATGCTTGCTTAACAGACTTTCACTCTAATGACTGCTTACAAATCCTTATGAACATAACAATGACAACAACAAATATCTATCGAGCAAAAGGGTTGACAAATATCTATCGAGCGACTCGACAGATATTTGTCAAGAGTTAACAAAACATGTTACCACTTGTTTTGAAGCTAATAACTTGCTCTAACAATTGTTAGCAAGTAATTGACATGTAATCAAATTGGATAAGTGACAGCGCACTATAGCTAAGTGCCAATTGCGACCTGGCTAAAATGCTGCCGTCAATCGTCATTTGGATAGGCTCATTAAGCATTCCTAACTAGTATTAATAGCTAATCATTTTCTCAAGTTAAATCAACCAATCCAATAAATTGATTCAAGAACTTGATAGAGTATTGTTAGCAACATTACATTGCTTATTAGTGGAAGTGTATCAAACAGAGGGGATCAATATTTAGAGTTGTTTTGAGTATGCGGTTGTTATAGTCTTGTGCTCGATATTTATTTGATTGATTATACATGCTACTTACTAAATACAGTCCTACAGTTTTATTCGGTTTGGTATACTATACTCTGTTTATGTTTACATAATCATTTTCACAGATTCTGATAATTTCAGAATTAGAATTAAGTAGAATCAAACGTGACTCTTGTCACGATAGTATGGTTCGAATTTGATGGGCGTAGTCATGCATTGAAGAAGAATCATTCTACAGAGCTCAACATTTGAATCTATTGAATGCAGTTTTTGTTGTGTCGGCCTTCTTTCTTTTTCCAACATGGTGTCAGAGCATTTATCAAATACTAAACATGGTATCAAAGCTACAATTTTTGGTATCAGATCATTCAATTGGATTAGAGCATTTATATTGATTCCAATTAGAGCATTGCATAGTAATAGTGTTCTGATATTATCAAATAGTATCTTTCAATCTTAGGTCACTGACAAATCAGACTCTCAGTAGACTGACTTCCATATGAATTCACAAAGAAAAGTTGGCTTTTTAGTCGATAAGCTAGATGGATCAAATTATCATTCATGAAAATTTAAGATGAAGACCGTGCTAATCGCCAAGGAGTTGTGGGATGTTCTCACAAGTATCAAAGAGAGGCTTGGAGATAACAAAGCTGATTTGAAATGAAAATTAAAGAATGGTAAAGCTTTCATGTTAATAATTTAGAATATATCAGATACACAGATCGAAAATGTATCTGAAGCTCAAACTTCAAAAGAAGTATGGGACATCATGAGTGCACTATATGATGTGAGAGACATGAATTTCAAGTTATATCTTAGAAGGAAATTCTCTCACTCAAGATGTCTAATAGTGATTCTTTGTAGAATCTTATCTTTGGTTGGTGCAAAGTACTTTATTACATAGTATCGACGAATTTTCAAGAAGAATGCTTGTTTATCTCATAAAGCAGAAATCAAAGGCTTTCAACCTCTTCAAACAATTCAACGAGCATGCATAACTCAAACTGAGGTCAGGCAACTGCTTGTTATCTCATTAGAGAGCCAATGAATATCGAAAAAGCACTTCATCAGTCAGTCTCCGATCTCAAGAGAGAAGCATTAGAAAGAGAATATCCTTTTCTAATCAAGAACTAGGCATGGACTATTGTTGAATTGTCTGCCATCAAAAATGTAGTTGATTGTAAATGGATATTCAAAATCAAATACAAAACAGACGAAAGTATCGATCAAAGGAAATCTTGACTAGTAGCAAGAAGATTTCTTTAGATTCTCAATATCAACTACAATGAAACTTTTAGTCCTATAGTCAAGCATTCTTAAATCAAACATATCAGATGGATGTAAAGGCAGCCTACATGAATGGAGTTATCGATGAAGATATTTACATGATCCGGCTTGAAGGTTATGTATTTGACGACAAAGAGAATCATGCATGTAAACTCCGTAGAGCACTTTACAGCTTGAAGCAATCTACTAGAGCTTACTTTCAAAGGATCAGTACTTTTCTTATCAAACATGCTTATAACCCAAGCACTCCAGATTTGAATGTCTACTTCAAGTCAATATAACTTTCTTTATTATTATTCCCTTGTATGTCGATAACACACTACTTTTTAGTGATAGTGTAGAATAGATATAAGATGCAAAGCAGGTGTTGTCCTCAGAATTTGACATAATAGATCTAGGTGAAGCTCATTATTGTCTTGATATTCAAATCCACAAAGATAGAGAGCGAAGATATATTTACATCACTCAATAGAGGTATATTTATAATATGCTAATCAGATACAATCAAATGGTTTGCAAGCTAGCTCACTCACCAATGGACTCATGACCCAAGATGTTTGGGCTTCAGACACATGGCCGATCTGAAGAACTCAAATTCGTAACATGTTGTGTCAAAGGAGTCATTTCTTGAAAAGTAGTTAGATGATAAATTTTAGATGATGTTGTTCATGGGGAAATAGAAAGGGTAATAGGACAAGAACCCAAATGAGTGGCTTTATAATAATAACTTTTATGAGAAATATCAGACGAGGAGACTCATATTTGGCTACGTACTAAGTTACAACTATAGGAATAGAAGAAGAAGAACCACTCGCCATTACAAAAATCTAATTTTTTTTATTCCTATGCTAAGCATAGACAAAAATAAAAATATGAACATAAAATTTTTACAACAAACACAATTTTTATATTATCCTATGCTAGTCATAGAAAGAGTTAAAGATGCTATGCTAACAATTATAGAACTAGACACTGAGAAAACGTTTAACCTGAAATCAACAATAACAATGATAATTTCCACTTGCAAAATACTTCTCTTAAATGTTAAACTGTTAGGGTTAGGGTTAGGGTCAGCATTAGGTTTAGGATTAGGGTTTTGTTCTTAAAGCAGAGTTAGAGTTGGTAAACTTGACATGTTGCGGGTTAGGGTTGAAAACATGACACATTGGTAAACCGTGAGGGTTGGTGGTAGTAGTCGAAAAGGGGTTCCATTAAAGTTCGGAGGTCAAATGTTTTTATTTAAGGACCCACAGAGAAAGACAAGGCACTTCATTTGCGATTTTGCGTTAAAGGTTGTGGTCAGTGCGATCTAAGCTTTCATTCGACGATCTCCTATAATCTCGCACATAGTTTTTAGGAGTCCTTTTTTCATTTAGGCGATATTTATAACTTTTTTTTAAAAGGTTTTTCTTTATGCTCAACATAGTATTACAGAAAATTAGTTTTATTAAATAGTTAAAGATCTTATGCTTAGCATATCATAGACCAATGCTTTGCCATGATAATCCGATTAAAAAAATTAAGTTCCTTCTATTTTGCAACTATTGGTTGTGCTCAACATACTAGAACCTTGCTTTTTCTCGTCCGAGTCTTATGTTTAGCATAACATCCTCTCTTTTTTTAAGAGCTAATGTTATGCTCAACATAAGATATTGTCATCCTCTCTCCCGATTTCTATGCTGAGCATAATATTCCTACTTACTGAATGCGTTTATGTTATGCAAAGCATAAGGTCTCCTCATCCGCACATGCGGATAAGGAGATCTTATGCTCAACATAACATAAATGCGTTCAGTGAGTAGGAATGCTATGCTCAACATAGAAATCAGGAGAGAGAATGACAATATCTTATGTTGAGCATAACATTGGCTCTTAAAGAAAGAGAAGATGTTATGCTCAACATAAGACTCGGACGAGAGAAAGCAAGGTTCTAGTATGTTGAGCACATTCAATAGTTGCAAAATAGAAGAACTTCCTCTGCTTAACATTGAAGATTTTTTTTTTTTTTACTTATCTACAAATTATTTTAAAAACCTCCAAAATCTACACAAAAATATTGGTTTTTAATCATATTTATTGTTAAAAAATTTAGAAACAAACTTGAATTTTAATGGATTTCCCCGATAAAATTGTACTAAAATAGCAATAATAATTGTCTTTTTGCAAATTTTTGGAGCAATAACTTTGCAAAATTAAGGATGTCAAAAATTTATTTTTGGATGTCCACTTGGGCACAAGATGTTCCATTAAAGGACAAGAAAAAATACATGTTTGTTTTTACGAAAAGTGAAAATTACACAAAACTTGATGAACTATTTAGATATGTTGCTGAGAAGAGCGAAAGAGGGGATAGTCCATTTAAGGTGCAAAGGTAGAGTCCTTAATGAGCAGCCTGACAATGAAGAAGAACAAGAGGGCTTTGTCAAGGTTCTTGTCAAAGAGCTTGACAAAACTCGTTCAATATTCATTTTGGACAAAGGAATGTTCAAGATTCGACTTTGCCGAGATGAAGCTGTTAAAACATATTTTGACAAAGCCCTTGTGACATTGCTAGGTATATTCAAAGAAGAATTTATAGATTTTTACTCAGATCATCAGTCTCGTTTGAAATGAATTAGGTTTTGGATTATTTAGTACTATAACAATTGCCTTCTATGCTGAGCATAGATTACACTACAATCATTGGAAGTTCTCTAATATTATTTTTTCTATTTTTTTGTCATATAGAGCCTCAAACAATGTCTACAGAACATGTTTGATGTTATTGTTGAGGGGAGGGATCCAATCCTTTCTTCCCATGGTACAAAGTGAAGGGCTTTGGGACGTGGCAAAATAGCTTCTTCCATTGTCCCTTCCAACAATGATGGTACTGAAAAATCTACACCCTCCAAATCAGCCCCTTTCCCAAAAAAAAAAAAAAAGATCTCAAGCTCCTATACAAACTGAAGAGAGAATAGAGAAACCAAGGTCTAGAAACAAATCAATGGCCAAGTGACCCAAAGTAGTTCCCTCTAAAGAAAGTAGAAAAAAAAACAGATAAGTCTACTTTAATTTTGCCTGGAGCCTCCATCCAACCTTTGAGAGATTCATCTGAGATCTCTAAACTTAGAGATGAAATTCATATAACAAAATCAATTAGAGAAACTACTTTGATTTTGGATATAGACCAGTGCGATCATCCTCCCATTGATCCCTCCAGTGGAGACTGACCAATGGAAGTTCGAGAGCCCAATGAAACACATGTACATAACTTAAAGTCAAATTTTAAGATCATACGCAAGCAATTGTGACACCTTTTTGTTGGATTTATCTGCTCTACTCTCCTAAATCCTATGTTGATTTGCCTCCATTCTTGCTGCTACATTTTCACTTGTGTTATCCCACAGTCTGCATATTTGAACTGTCTGTCGTCACAGTCTGCATTTTTACTCAGGATTTTCCACAGGCAAAAAACTCGACATTGTCGCCTTTTCACTTTCGAGCCATCCTAAGCAACTAAGTGTTTTGCGACACTTTTAAAAAAGCGACAATTGCACAGTTTGCATAAATACAAGTAAATTTAAACAGGCAAAAAATGCGACACTATGTTTTTACATGCAATTTATGACAGACAAAAAAGTCGACAATGTGACAGTTTGTATTTTTACATGCAATTTATGACAAGCGAAAAAGCTGACAATGCGACTGTGTGCATTTTTACATGCAATTATGACAGGCAAAAAATGCGATGCATTTTCACCAACGCCAATTTTAGCGAAGCCCGACGTCGCAACCTCCTCACGCTCATTCTATGCACTGTGCAATCAGATTTGACAATGACAGTAGCCACCCACGATCTCCTACAAACGACACAACCACTTTTGTACCTTTTTCACCTGCACACCTGTAAAATTTGTGTATATGATATTCATAGATAGAGAATGAAGAATGATCATTGGTAACATATGAGACAGACATTGTAGATGCTTTCACGCATCGATTCTTTCTTTCAGACAGATTGTCAGTAATGGGTTCATAACCTTCACAAATTGTGATTAACTTTGTGAAGCATGCAATTACGTCCGCTATTGTTTTGTGCTCACCTGCATTATTGACTTACATATTTTGTTATACTTAATCTAATTACAGCTCTGTTTGGTTTTGCGTTCAGATTTGAGTCAATACTGCAATGCTTTTACATGTTCAGTCTGACTATCTAATTGATTTGTCTGGTTGTCTGCTCATCGCTTCCACTACCACCGTGCATTAGAAGCTCTAAAATAATTATGTTCTTGTGTTCGCCTACTAAGTCACAAGTAGTGCACGCACCGAGAGAACTGAAGGAGACTGATCTGTTCTTTTCTCTCACTTCTTCGACATGGTATTAGAGCAAAAAATATCAAAATCTATCTGATTCTTTAAGCAATTTCATTTCAGAGCTATTTCTAACTCTACTAGCCGATAGAGCGATTGTCCTTTTGTTCTGTAATTTAGCATCAGATTTTTATACTTGAGTATCTGATAGTTACTACTATCACCTTTATCTAATCTTCCACATGCATTCCCAAGGGAAAGCCAGTCCTATCATGGACAAGCTTGATGGAGCTAATTATCATCCATGGAAATTTAATATGAGAACCGTGCTAATGGCTAAGAAGTTATATGACGTTGTTAGAGGTGTAGTGGCAGTACCCGAAGCTGACAACACAACAATCTCTAGATGGAAGTTGAAAGATGGCAAAGCATTTGTGTTGATAATCCTCAACATTTCGAATACTCATATATTAGAGAAACAACATTGCAATATCGTTTTGACCAATCAAAAGATTTAGTGAGTGATGATTCACAGAATTCAATTCACTCAATCACGGATTCAAGTAAATATACATATCTCTGTCAATCAAATGATTCTCGACATGCAAGTTTTTCACATCCGCTTCTCAAATCCCCAATCTGGTCAAAAATCTAAAAGAGCTATAGTTAATGAGAATCCTTATTTTTTTGGCACTGTAGCACCAGCTGAGGCAAATCAACAACAACCTGATGTTTAGGCAGACATTCTCATACCTTCTCAACCTGTTCAAGCAACTACAAGTGTCACGGGGTCAATTTACAAATCTGATTTCAAAAGAAAGGAAAGATACAAGAGATACTTGTAATTATTACCTATTCTGACAAAACGTCAAAAACAATTGACTACAAGACAGGAGATTTGGAAGGTATGCTCCATTATTTGTTGTTCAGCCTCTTGCTTATAGAAATTAACTAACAAAGAGATCAAGAAATTGCGGTCCAAGTTTTTCTTGTGAAGTAAAGATGAAAAAAATTACTATTTGTGTGCCATAGTGAGACCTAACAAAAACTCGTATGCATATTTTTTAAATGTAACAGAGGTTTGTCGAAAAGCCTACAAAGCTGTTCATGCAATTGGAAATTCACGCCTTCAAAGAATTCACGCGCACGACTTCAGAAAGATCCAATATTGCAAGGATCATTGCAGGGTAGAACCGTGTCTCCGGATGCTTTGAATGATACGGCTTGGCTAAAGCATTTTGTAGATGTGCATGGAGAGAAATTATCAAATTCATTATGTTTTCACCTGCCAGATAACTTTACAAAATTGGAGATATTTTTTATGTACAAGGAGTTCGCCAAGACAAAAAATGTTGTCTATTTAAGTTACTCATATTTTAAAACTTATTAACTTTATTTGTTTTAATTTTTAAATATTCTATGCTTAGCAAAAATCATTGTTTAAGATAATAATTTACTTTTAATCTTCTATGCTTAGCATAACCTAGATCATTATTTAAAATAATAATATTTTTTTTTTTGTAGGAACAAGCCCAATGTTCGCAATGCTGGCGGTGCATGGTTGTTAAAAAAATTAATGAATATTATTGGAATTGTTAATTTTTTAATAAAATTTCAAGTTATTAATTATGAAAATACTAAGAATATGATTTTTTTCTAAATAATTTTAATATTTTCAAAAGCCATGTAATTTTAGATTCATATTTTTAAAAGTCATATAATTTGGGGTGTTGTCCTTGGTATTTTGCTAAGAAATATGCAAAAAACCCGACACTTTCGCTTGTACGTTTATATGCGAAAAATCTAACACCGTTCCACGTATAATTTCCATTGTGCTTAGCAAAAATTGCAACACTATTGTGAAATTTGTTATGTTAGTATACATACCATTTTTAGTAAGCAAAAATTGCGACACATGGTTTCACGATATTTGGCCAGTTTATTTTGCCGAAGAAGCTATTTACATTTAATACTTTTAGACCTTATTTTTTAAGAACTATACTTTCGATATTAGGAGGACACTTTGTATTAAATATTGGTCTACTCCGTCGATATATCATTAATATGCCAAACACCTCAAACATTTCTACTTTTTTGTTCATTCTCACTTTCTCTATTTTGTTCAGGATCGTTAAGCTATTGTTCTTCTTACGATCCAATACACTTTTGACTACCATCGTTGATTTTATATTCTGACATCGTCATGGCCATTGTTTTTAAAACCCATCCAAAACCAGTTTTACCGGTTTTGCAACCTCTGGCCATTCGAGCTAGAACTGAAGGATTACTTCAATTCGATCCATCAATGATTTTAACAGAGTTATGTTAGGAGCTGATTCGAAATTCAAACGAAATAGAGGATGGACACGTTTGCACTATTGTCTGTAACCAAAAAATCATCATTACAGAAGGATTTTACTTTCGTGCATTAGGCTTGCCTATAGGCGACACTATTCCAGTCACAAAGCCTGATTATATTACTCGAGGTGGAGTTTTTCAGGAGGAAGCATACCTTGAGAAAAGGGGATATAAACTGTCTTATATTAGAGATCCCAATCTCAAGAGTTTCGTCCGCTTCGCTCTTGCTTCAATTTTTCTACCTGAGCAAGAGTATACAATTTCCAACAAAAATATGAGATACCTACTCAGAGCTCTCAATGGAGAGCATATTGCTTTCGGACAGATTGCTTTTAAGCAATTCTGTAAATTAGTCAAAGATAAACAATTTTTCAGAGTAGTTTACAGTTTAGAATATTATGCATGCATGCTGAAATTTTATCTATACAAGAAGATATCAGGATTGCGCCAGTGCTGCCAGAATTAGCTCCA
The DNA here is from genome assembly GCA_029204225.1 of Diphasiastrum complanatum. Classification (NCBI taxonomy): domain Eukaryota; kingdom Viridiplantae; phylum Streptophyta; class Lycopodiopsida; order Lycopodiales; family Lycopodiaceae; genus Diphasiastrum; species Diphasiastrum complanatum. Next base: position 25,388,799 of record CM055103.1, on the reverse strand, counting down.
TCCATTGAGGGCGATTCTCAGATGCGGACATTAAAGGCGACTTCTACTGAACTTGCGTCCTCATCTTCAACATAGAAGAATGCAAGTTCAGTGAGAATGACTTTTCCATCATCGCAATACAAGCCCGTCTGTAGCAATGAAAAAGTTCAAAATCTAGAGATAGAAGATATTGAAGCTGTTGCTGAGCAAGAGCCAATGCAGAATGATATCCAGCCAGAAGCGACGTACGAAGAGCAGGAAATTCTTGATATCTAGCAAGAACATGATAATGATGTGAAACTAGCAGTCCTTGACAAAGAGCTTCACATAAAGACCTTCGGAATGTTGCTAGCAGACACCCAGACATTCATCCAGCACTTTGTCAATCTAGAAGAAGTTTCAAGAAAGCTGGGAAACAAGTATGATACTATACGAGCTGACTTTATTCAGAAGGATGAAGAGTTGAAAGCAACTAAGTCAAAGCTATTGCAGAAGAACAAGGAACTAAGTCAGAGCTGTTGCAGAAGAACAAGGAACTCTAAGAAGCTCAAACTGAGCTGACAAAGAAAGATGTAGTCCTAGAGAAAGCTCAAGACAGATTTGATGCCACTCTAGAGGCATTGGAGGTGATGCAGGATCAATCCAACCAATTTGAGAATGAAAACGCATTGCTCAAGCAACAACTCCAGACCCTGCAAGCCTCATTACAAGAAGAAAGACATGCTCAGGCGGCCCTCCAAAGCACCAATAAGGAGCTGAAAAATTTAGCTAAAGGACGCTGAAGCTAGTCAGAAACAGCTGCAGAACTCTGTCTTCCAATTGCAAAGTTCCACAGAGATGCTAAAGCAGGAGAATTTGATATACAAGAAACAGACTGAGGAAGCCATCTTGTGGCGAATCACGCCGGTACCTCAAAGGGCACTGGGACTTGAGCGGTTTTTCCAACACGCGCTTAAGTCTAACATTCATCCGTCATGCACTTACGTAAAAGCCAATTTAGAAAACGTAACAAGCTTAACGATTCAGACTTAAGAAAACTGAAATCCCAACTCCTTTGCTTGCATTGCCATACCCGAGCATGATCCCTTTGATTGATGATGGATCCTCCTTTGTCCTTGTCTCCAAAGGTGTATGAACATAGAAAATGCATCCAAAATCCCTTAAGTCCTTGAGATTGGGCTCCCTCCCATACAAGACTTCAAATGGTGTTTTGCCTTCAATAGATCTACATGAAACTCTACTCATCAAATGGTTAGCACAAATGAGGGCTTCTCCCCAAAGAGACGCCGCTGCCATTCAATTTAATTGATAGAGCCAATAGAGCGTTGCCACCTAGGTAATGAGGTGGACAGTTGCCAGTCAAACGACAGATCGAACTTAATAGGTTCGAATGATCTAACATATTCAAATGATCCAATACCTCGAGAAGTCAAATACTTTGGAATGGTGAGAAAGACCTACCTAAATGTGTTTGATAACCATTATCAAATACATTTCTAGCCTCTGTGGTAAAACATTGCTTTCGTTACAACCCAAAGAAATATCGCCACGTAATACAGCCATATTGATAATGTGGCAATTTTTAATTGGATCTGAGCACATATGTTCCCTCCCTCCCTCCTGCCATCTCTCTCTCTCTCTCTCTCTCTCTCTCTCTCTCTCTCTCTCTCTCTCTCTTCTGCTCCCTCCCTCCCTCCTACCATCCATCTCTCTTCAGTTCCCTCCCTCCCTTCTCTCTCTTCTGCTCCCTTTCTCCCTCCTGCCATCTTTTATGCCTACCCTCCCTCTCTCCTGCCATCTCTCTGCCTCCTTCCTCCTGCCATCTCCTCTCCCTTCCGCTCTCTCCCTCCCTCCTACCATTTTCCTTCCGCTCCCTCCCTCTCTCCTGTCATCTCTCTTCTGCTCCCTCCCTCTCTTCTCTCTCTTCTGCTCTCTCCCTTCCTCCTGCCATCTCTCCGCCTCCCTCCTCCTACCATCTCCTCTCCCTCCTAGTTTGGCCCCCTTCTTTGGTCTAGCCTGAGAACTGGAAGCTGACAGATTGAAATGATTTTGCTCTTAGAATCTGATGCATGACTGCAAGTTGCCTTCAATGATCCTGGTTCTGAGAAGAGTGAGCGAGTACCTGTATATTGAAAGAAGAACGATGATGGGCTGGGCTGGCTAGAACAACCTCTTTAGGTGTGCTCTTAGTTAGTACTCACACTACTGCCTTAGACCAAAAATGCTTGTGACACATACCAAGAAAACAACCGTAGTAACCTCCTCTATCCAATAACTCGTGATGCACGATTTGTCATGGTGATAGCATGATTATTCGTGTGTATAAAGCATGCGACTATTTGTGAAGGTAGCTCAATTGTTCGTGCATTAAGAGCAAACGATAGCTATTAACACATTTCCATCCTTCGATATTTGAATACGTGATAAAAAGAGCGATGTCTAGAACTGCTTTGTAATAAGGGTCTTTCATAAATCTCAAATAAGGCCTTCAAAATCACGACAATAATCCATCTTTCTAATAAAAGGCCAACATCAGTGCGATGTTAGGTAATGAGATCCTTCAATGACATATTCGATAATGGCCCTTTGAACTTGAATAAAGATGTCAGCCTCCAAAACTGCCCATTAAGTACTCATCAATTCTTGGTATTGTATTGATCCACGCATTTACATAATAGCTCTTCAATGGATTTCAATAAAATTCTTAATGCCCTTCAACAAAGAGAATTGGAATAGTATGAGCGGGCAGGCCTCGATTTGATCTATCAACTCAAATAGGGATTTCGATCATGATATCTCCCATTGAAAGTTCGAGTGTGCCTTAAACAATGATAGGTCCATTGGATATTGTCTTTCATAGCCCCCTTCAAAGAGAATAATAAACAATACCCTTCAACAATGACAAGTGGGCCTCCACATAGTTCGTTAGAGGTCTTTTAGATAGTTGCCTTTGAATAATCCTTTAGGAGGTCCATTAATTATTTGCATGAATAATTGCTTGGACAATTTGTCTTAGACAATCCGCCTTCCAACAACTTAGTGACTTAGAAATTTCAGTATAATACTTCGTTAGATAAACTGCTTGGATAGAGTAGAATCAACAATGAATTCTTGAACTGCAACCAATGCTCCAAAAAGATCAACTATGCATTTTATATTCAATAACCTTTCACAAGAAAACTTGAACATCACCAATTCAAGAAAAATTATGAGAAATGGGATAGCCATGCTATCACTGGAGATATACTCTCCACCATTATCATTCCTACTAAGTCTTGATATTGTGACCATGATGCTTTTCAACAAAGGCTTTGAACTTTCGAAAACTTTCAAACAATTGTGCTTTTTTTAGATGTAAGCAAGAAAACCCAACAAAAACTTGAGTAATCATGAATAAATGTAACAAACATGGTCGCACTTCCATTAGTCTTTGTACTTTGCAAAGTGTACATCTGAGTGGATCAACTCAAGTGGTGAGTGGACTTTGTGATGGAGCTTGAGAATGCTTTCTTGTGTGCCTTGGAAAGGGCACATGCCTCACATACCTTCTCCTCTCTTGCTAAGGATCTTGGAAGGCCTAAATCAAGCTCTTCCTTTCACATCGCCTCCATTGAGCTTGAGTTGATGTGGCCAAGCCTTTTGTGCCACAAATCAAAGTTGGAAATCTTGCTCTCCTTGGATATCATCACAATTTTAGAGTCCACATATTCGTCTAGTTTGAATAGTCTACCAAATCTTATGCCTCTAGCAATGGTCTTGCCATCCTTCTTGATGTTACATGCATTTGTGGTGAACTCCACAAGAAATCCATTGTCAATCAATTGCTGGACTTCATCCTGCTGGTGTGGCTATTCAAGATTCACAACAATGGGTACTACAAGAGCTCGAGTCATACAACAAATTGCCACCTCATTATCGGAATGCGGTGAATTTTAATACTCATATGAGTATTATGGATTGCGCTCAAAAGAATCAAGCTTTTAAGAGAGATGGTAACGATTTTAAAGATAAAATCTTCATGCCTAACTTCAGTGGAAACACCGATACCATAGAGGTGGAAGAATGGCTACACAAATTGGATAAATATTTCCAATTATTTCCAAGGACTGATCAAGCGAAGATTGTTTATGCCTCACTACACTTCGAGGGTCCAGCTTATGTTTGGTGGAAGAAAGTTGAGGCCGATCCACATGTTCAACCAGCGATATACAATTGGTTGCAGTTCAAACAGTTGTGTACTAAGATTTTTTTGAATCCATTTCAAGAGAAAATGTTTTTTCAACGTTGGTGTTCATTTCAGCAACAGGCTCAGTCCAAGATTATAATCATGAATTTTGGCAATTGACACTCAAGGTCAAACTGGACGAAAGTGCACATTTACACCGATATATCCATGGGTTTCCTTCAACGACAAAAATGTACCAAAAACAAGGGACAAGTGCAATCAATACATCTTATTATACGTTTGGGGCTCCAAAGTCTCAGTCTGGTACCAGTCAGTTTTATAAGTCAAACATCTCTTGAGCCTTCAAGGATAACAAAAATAATAATAATACCAACAAGGGTACTATTGTGCATTATCCAACAGTCAAAATTGGCAATAAATCGGGAACCAAAGTTGTTGGGAAGGGAACGGTATCTACAGTGACAGGCAGTCAAAAGCCAAGACCTGTTCAGAGACTATCGGACGACCAAGAGAGTGGATGAGGGTAAAATTTAAGAAGTCGATGCAAAGCCTATGAACACAAAGATACAACAAGTTTTAGACAAGTATAAGGATGTGTTTCCAAACACATTACCAAGAGGGGATCCTCCAACTAGATTCATGGACCATGTCATAGAACTTGAACCCGATTCAAAGCCAGTCAATATTCCTCCTTACAGGTTATCACAACTAGAAAGGGAAGAAGTTTAAAAACAGGTTCAGGAATTACTTGATCAAGAGTTCATTACTTTGAGCAAATCGCCTTTTGCCTCACCTATTCTTCCACTACCTTTATGGGTCAAAATTGATCATTAAAAGTGATCACCATAGCCTTAAGTATTTCTTAACTCAGAAGCAGCTTACGGACAAACAAAAGAGATGGTTGGCACAAGTTCAAGGTTCTAGAGAATGCAAATGAGTGATACAGGCAAATTCTTAGAGGAGTATATATCTGTTCTGCAAGATGCAGAGGAGAATTGCATGTCCACAAAACAAGATCAAGCCTTACAAGGGTTATGTTGCATGATAGAAAAATGCATACTGAATCCCCTCATTTCTTTGGAAAATGATTGGAAGTCTGTCATCTTGGATGAGTACACTAAAGATGTAGCTATGACACAAATTCTGGAAAGCTTATCGGATCCCAAAGTGGGAGAACAATCTCATCACCAACTTAAAGATGGAATTTTGGTATATGACAATAAAAGAATAGTCCTAGTGCCAAATTCAAAGTTGTTACCTCAGATTTTTTATGAACTACATTCGTCTCCTAGTGCTGGTCATTCGGGAATACTAAAGACCTATCAAAAAGTTAAAAGTCTTTTCAAATGGCAAGGAATGAGGCAAGATATCTACAAGTTGGTTAGGGAATGAACTTCCTGCCAGATCCATAAATTAGAACATGTGAAGAAACTTGGGTTGTTACAACCACTATCGGTTCCTTCTCAAGTATCAGTATGGATTTCATCCCATCCCTTCCAACAACATTGGGAGAATTCAATGAAATTTATGTGGTGGTGGACCGGTTGACGAAATATGCCCATTTCATTCCCTACAAGACTACTTATGGTGCAGCACAGGTGGCACAACTATTTCTTGAAAATATTTGTAAATTGCATGGACTACCAAAGGAAATAGTGTGTGACAGAGATCCAAGATTTGCTAAACAGTTTTGAAAGGAGATGATGGAAAAATTAAAGACCAAACTATGTTTGAGCACTACATTTCACCCAGAGACTGATGGACAGACCAAAAGGGTAAATCAACGGTTGGAATGCTACTTAAGACATTTTGTTTGCGACCAACAAACAAAATGGATTGATTGGTTGCATTTGGCAGAATTCAGTTATAACTCAACACCCCACATGTCGATTGGAATGACACCGTTTTATGCATTGTATGGATATGAACCTACAACACCAATTGACATGGAGTTAGCGGACGTAACTATGGTGGCAGTAGCAGATGAGCTGTAGAACATGCAAAACATCCTTAAGGCAAATCAGGATCATATGCAAGAAGCTCAACAAAAGATGAAATATTACGCGGACAAACTTCAATCTTTTAGAGAATTCCACGAGGGGGATTATGTGTACTTACGATTACAGTCCTATCGCCAATCAGTATTAAAGAAAACCAAAAGCGAGAAGCTATCTCCACGATTCTATGGGCCATATCAAATCCTCAAAAGGGTGGGTGAACTAGCATATGAACTGGACTTACCAACCATAACAAAAATGTATAACGTGTTCCATGTCAGCCTGTTGAAGAAACATATCGGAAAAAATGTTCAAACAGTGGTTGAACTACCACCAATCAATGAAGAGGGAAATTTGAAAGTAGAACCAGAGGCACTGGTGGGTTACCGGGATAAAGAGTTACGAAATGGGAAGCGAATACAACAATACCTGGTCAAATGGAGAGGATTACCTCTGGAAGACAACACATGGGAAGATCATTCCTACCTAAGGAGATGGCCTACAATTTTGGAGACAGCTGGAGGCCTTATGGAGCACGACACTTGACGAAAACTACATGGTCTTCATTTTTTAGAACAAAAATTCTTAAGTAGGGGGAGTGTCATGTGCTACATGTAATTAGCCCATGAGCTTACTAGTGAATTGCCAAATATGGCCATGGAGCTAAATTAGATTAGAACTAGTCAATAGAACAGTTAATAAAGTGGTTCGAACAACCTCACTATAATTGTGAATAGCATAATTGTAATAATGGTTGTAAGGCCCAAATTAGTCAAATAAGGCCCCAAACTTATAGTAGAGGCACAAATGACCAATATAAATAGCTGAGGTCGTGCTAAATTTGGAGGCTATTGTTCATTTTGTAATTTTGAGTTTTAAGAGATCTTGGAGCTTCTCTTTGAGAGCTTTCTTGATGAAGAAAGTGGTTCATGTGCCTAAAATCACATGAGAGCTATGATTATGCTCTAGAATCAGGCCCCTATCTTGTGAATGATTAATAATCATGAATAAAGATACCTTACTTTGCCTATTTTGGTGAAGTTTTGCTACTTTTAGCTATCTTCTTGATTTTTGGCCTACTTTCTTGATTTCTTGTATTTCCATTGTAATTTGATGTTAATGAATGGATTAGATGCTTGAATGCTAAGTTTGGAACATGACACATTGATTGCAAATGGATTTTTAAGATCAAATACAATGCCAATGGAGCAATTGATCGAAGGAAGGCAAGACTAGTAGCAGGAGGATTCACTCAGATCCCCAACGTCGACTACAGTGAGACTTTCAGTCCAGTAGTCAAGCATTTAACAACATGAGATGTGGAGAGAGGGCATATTGCCTATCTTGCTTTAGAACTGATGGGTGCTTGTTTCATCCCTGCAGCTATATAGTGGCACAGATAATTGATTGTCATTGATGATCTGTTGATAGGTATTGCTCAACTGTCTGGCTTTTGGTAATGCTCACTTGTTCTGACTTTGACATAGCATGTAATAAAAGACTTTCACACACTGAACTACAGTCATATCTACCAAATGCAACACATACATACACCCTTTCTGCTCAACTCTAAGGTCTCACATAGTTTGGTGCAGCTCAAAAGTGATCCTCAACACATTCTCACCTCACAATGGCATCATTTAGAATCTCTAACAAAGACTTCTCAGCATTCCTACACAAACCCTGGATGGTCATAGGCTTCTGAGACAGACCTTCACATATGGTTTCAACATAAATAACATTTGGTTAACACCAGAAAAACTAATAATCTGATTTCGCTGAGCAAGAGGTAAGGTAATGAGTGGGTTTCTAGGCAAGAAAAAAACTCAACACAACAGTTGGAAGAAAAAATGACTAGCAGTAGCTCCTGTAGAGATTCATTTCAAAGAAAACTAGCATAATTCTACAACCCAGTCTTGAACATACTTACAGGGAGAATTCCATCACAAAATCTGATACCATATTCAAGGCAGTATCTAGAGGTGCCACCCTTGATTCTAACAAGAAATCTCATCACCATAACCATTGACAGTAGCTTGGACATATGCAGTCACTAAATCCAGCAGAGAACACATTCTGATGCATTAAAGTTCTAGCATAAGAGCTTGCAGAGAGTGTAAACCTCAGCAGAACCTGATCCTCATAACAGAACTACCATTTTTCAGCAAAATGTCTGTTTATTTTTATAGGCCTGGAGCCCACCTCTCTTCTTCATTTTGCCATTCTGCTCTCTTCTCTCCTTTCTCAACCCTTCAGTAGTCTCTTCTAAGACATTGAATGCTAATTTAACATTTCAGCATGTGCCTATGTAAAATAATCCCTCATGCCTATTAGTTTTCTTGATATGGGGTTTTTTAATGCTTGAACTCCCAAATCCACAAGTAGGGCCTTCTCATGCATTAAAACGGATTTGGCCTTTTTGGCATGTGGTTAATAGATTTGGCCTCATGCCTAGTGTCATGTGGTTTTTTCTCTTAAGTTACTTAATGAAGCTCCTCTTTGATTTTGGTCCCTCTTTTGCATTTAAACTCCTCTTGATTTTCCCCATGTGGCTATTAAAAAGCCCCGTGGCTATTTTTCTAGATTTTGGTCCATTGGTCATCAAGTCATGCTCTCTTTTTCCCTTGTCATTGGCCCTCTTTTCAATTTTTGCACTTTGTAGGCCCCCTTAACCTTAGCCATCTGATTTTTTATTTGCAATTCCGCAATTTTGGAGATTGAGCCCCCTCTTCTTTAGTATCGAAAATCACAGTACCTTGCAAAATTTTGGCATAGTAGCCAAAACTATACTATAGGCTTATTTTTTTTAAAGGTCGTCAAAAATTATAAAGGTCAAAATTTCTCTAGCCACATTACGGGTGGGCTAGGATCCCTATCTATTGGCGATTTTCAGCCATTTTCACATTGAATGTTTACAGCTTTTACATGCCAATTTCTATACTATAACAAAATTAAGCTCAAAATTAGCCCAATTTTTGGTGTCAAAAATTCGGCTAACACTTTGAAATTATTATTACTAAAGTGATTCGTAGTCAAATAGTTACAGAGTAAAAGTGATGTACAAAATATTGAAGTATTCAATAGAACAGATGAAACAATAAGAGATTTATCACTTACTGATAACTACAAAGAAGCATACATTCTGACATGATATTGAACGCAATAAGAAGATAGATTGATTCAGTAAGTAGCATGTACAAAGTCAGATGATGAGAGCACAAAGCAATAACGAACGCAATCGCGTACTCTAAAATATCTCTGAGTTGAGCAAGAGGGAGTTAGAAGAGAGTTCACTTGTGCTTATTCCCGTGAAAAATTGGCAAACTCTAGTTTGGTTATTTTATATTTCTAGTTCATGTGAAAATATCACACGTGTGGAGCATGTTCCCACATGTGGAAAATAGTCAAAATCTGTTATTCATGTTGATTTAGGGGTACTCAAAGTTTAGTAGAGACCATACACATGTTAGTTATTGATTGGGCCATTTCTGGCATTAGAGGCAATTTGTGCAAGTACACATGTCAAGTTATGATTAGGCCAAAAGTCAAAAGTGATGTAGCTCGAGTGTGGTTAGGCTACTTACATGTGGTGTCAAGATTAGATTTGGTGTGTGACATGTCCCTATGTGTTGGCATGAGAGTTAGGGTCCAATCAAAAGAGAGATATTCATCAATTTGGCCCAATCAAGTTTGAGGACACATAAGTCAATCAACCATTAGAATTAGGAGGAGGAAAAGAATGGGGTCCAATTAGGTTTCACTCCACTTCACCTTGGATTACTACTTATATGTGATTTAGTTCACTTGTAACCTTTGTTTTGTGACTTGAACTTGTGGATCAAAAGCATATTTCAGGTCTATTGAAGATTAGAGAAGAAGCTATTTTGGGTCATCACATGTTATCATTTGTTGATTGTGTGGCTTGTACATATTCAATACTAACAATGTTCTTTTCATTCTATTGTTGACAATCTCCACTTTTTGGATGAACACTCTCTTTAAGTGGATGAACCTTCTCCTTACGTGGATGACAAATGCTCTTTGAGTGAGTTTGTAATTCTCCTAAAGGCTGAGCAAAGCTCCCATTTGAATTAAAGATCTCCTTTTTGAGTGAACATATTGTAAGCTCCATTGTGAAGAGCATATTGTAAAGATTGTCATCAATTTTGGCATAAATTTTGGTGTACTTTGTTGAGCATGTAAGTAACTCTCCTTTTGTAATTTAATTGGTGTAAACTTAGCATCCTAGTTTTGTGTATTTTCTATGAATGCAAGTAGCTCTTCACATCATAACTTGATTTGATCACTTCCTGAAAAGTTTGAGAGCTTAAGCAAGAGTGTGTTCGGGTTGGTTTGAGTTTGTAATCCATTCTTAGTCTGTGCAAAGTGTTGCATGTGTTTCAATCTTCCTTTCTATGCTTGGAAACCATCTAGGTTCAAGATAGAAGTGTTTTAGGGTCATAGATCTTTATAGATTTCCTTATCCATCATTTGTTGAGAGAAAAGTGAGTGTTAGGTGCATTAGGACAGAACCTAAAAGTTGAAGAATCATTAGATTCATGGCTTCCAATGGTGGAATCATGTTAGAACCTAATGATAGGTTTAGTTCATCAAACTACTCTACTTGGAAAGTGAGGATGGAGTCCTTACTTGTGTTGCATGATCTCATGGACATAGTTGTAGGAATTGAAGAGAGATCCCTGATACTTCAAGAGCAACTAAGGTCTGATAAGAAGGCTACAAGGGCTCTTCATATCATTAAAATGAATGTTACCAATGAACTTCTCAAGGAAGTTGGTAAGAGTCAAAGTGCAAGTGAGGCATGGAATGCCTTGAAGAAGCGCTTTGAATCAAAGTCCACATCTAGGGTATTGACCCTAAGGAGGCAAATATTTTTTAATAGGCAAAGAGAGGTGAAAGTGCTTATGCATTTGTCTTGAGGATTAAGTTCTTAAGTGATGATCTAGCATGCATTGATGAAAACATAAAAGATGGTGAATTAGTCCAAGTTATGTTGAATGGTTTTCTAGATGAACATGCTAACCTTGTGCAAAGTTTTGCCATTCAAAGTGTCTTGCCAAGTGTGGGTGACTTGCAAGAAATCTTGTTGGCTGAAGAACATAGATTGCAATCAAAGCTTGATGGTGCATCCTTGCAAGGTAGAGGTGAAGAGGCTTTCTTCACAAAAGGCAAAGTCAAAGTCAAAGGTAAAGGCAAATGGAAATGGTCCAAAGGTGGTAACTTGGAGCATGATGATCACTCTTCCTCTTCCTCCTCTACTAAGAAAGATAAGTCAAAGTTCAAGTGCTTTTATTGTTGGATAAAAGGTCATTTTGCTAATGAATGTCATAAGAAGAAAAGAGAGCAAGGTGAGATGCAAAAAAATCTAGCAATAGATGAAGAAGAACATAGCATTTGTGAATCTCTTGTTATGACTTCAAGTTTGCTTGCACATATAGATGGGAATGATCCTTGGTGGATTGATAGTGGAGCCTCATCTCACATGACAAAACATAAGGATGCGAAGTATTCCTTATGTCTTATGAGGAAGAGAGCATGATGATCACTGTGACATCAAAGGCATAGGCACAATTCCTATTTCTCTTTCCACAAATAGGAAAGTTAATCTTGGAAATGTATTGTACATTCCTTCAATCACTAAGAACTTGCTTAGTGTTAGTCAAATGATTGAGAAGGAGCTTAGTGTTAGTCAAATGATTGACAAGGGGCTTAATGTTGAGTTCATTAGAGATGCTTGTTTGATAAGTAAATGTGGAACCTTGATTGCTCAAGGAAGAAGACATGGGAAGCTTTTCAAACTGGATGCATGTGTGATCTCTAAGCATGAAGAATGTATGGCTAGGGAACAATTGAAAAATCAAGAAGTTTGGCATAAGAGGTTGGGCCATTCCAACTTCGAATCTTTGGAGGTAATGGCAAAGAAAGAGCATGTTCTTGGTCTCCCTAAAAGTCTTGTTGCAAACAATAGTGTTTGTGAACATTGTGCCTTGTCCAAATCTCATAGACTTTCTTATTCTAGATCTATTTCTAGACCTAGAAAAGTTTTTCAACTTGTGCATTCTGATATTCATTCTTCTAGTACAACTAGCAATGGTGGGGCAAAGATGTATGCAACTTTCATTGATGACTTTAGTAGGTATACTTGGGTCTATCTTCTTAAAAGCAAGGATGAAGTGTTTCTGCATTTGTCAAGTTCAAGAATGAAATGGAAAACCAATTCAATACAAAATTCAAATGCTTAAGATCAGATAATGGAGGGGAATACACTTTAACTAAGTTCAAAGTTTTTTTGCATAGCACATGGGATTAAGAGGGAGTACTCTAGTCCTAGGACTCCACAACATAATGGAGTGGCCTAGAGGAAGAATAGAACCCTTTGTGAATGTGCCAAGAGGGTAAGACTACATGCAAATCTTCCTAAGTCTTTTTGGGGGGAAGATTTAGCATGTGCTAACTATCTTTGTAACAGGTGGACAAGTGCTTCCTTGGATGGTAAAACTCCTTTTGAGGTCCTTTATGGTAAAGGCCGAGTGTCAAGCATTGTAGAATCTTTGGTTGTACCTGTTTTGTCAACATTGATGATAGAACTAATGAACCTTGCAGATAACACACGTCCTGATATTGCTTATGTCGTGTTCAGGATGAGACAATTCTGTACAAATCTAGGCTTGACTCATTGGAAGATTGCAAAAAAAAATTTGCAATATCTTCAATAGACCATTGTGGCTCAGTCATCCAACGAAGCAGAGTACGTAGCAGTAGCAAAAATGGCCAACAAAATAATTTGGCTCAAACAGTTCCTTGACGAACTCGACAAGGAATGAACCTCTAGTTTTGCAAATGGACAACACATCTGTAATACATCTGACAAAAGACCTTGTGTTTCACTGAAGACGAAACACATTGCAATAAAGTACCACTTGATAAGGGATTTGATCGGAAAGAAGATGTTGCGGACTACTTTCATTGGAACGAAGGAGATGGTAGCTGACATTTTCACAAAGGCCTTAAACAAAGGTCTGTTCGAGAAAAAGAGGAGCAGTCTTGGAGTCGTCAAGCTATCATGCTTTGAGAGGGAGCTAAAGAAACAAAATGTTTCTATTGCCAAAGCCTTGCTAGCTCTCCAATCTGATTTTGACAGAAAAGACACACAAAACAAAATTGTTTGCAAACAATTTCATGACACAAAGGTTTCAGCCATGTGATAATTGCTCGTTTAACATTTTTCCAATTCGTACGCTCAGTCTCATCTTGATTATGATACCAATCTTGTGCTACACCCGTTAAGGCCATTGGAAATAGCTTAAGTTTATCTTGAGGGAAAACTTCGCCATAGACTTCACAAGGTTCAGCATAGATTTGGAGAAATCTAATTGGATCCATTAATCCATTGTATTTGGACAGATCCAAACAGGGCGATCTCCTAACAATTATTGGATTGACTTCCTGAGGAGCACCTCCAGGTAAAGCCATTTTTTTGAAACAAATCAATCAGACAATGAGATTGGATCTATATTTTCAATCAAAAACTATCTCAGTTTAGATCTGCAAAATTTCTTTCACTTGACAATAATCAAATTTCTGATTTTTGGAAAAATATCTATGATCAAGCAATAAACACTTCTCAAAATGAAAAATTCTCAGAATCAGAATCAAATTGGACCAGATTTGACCAAAAATATGACAGAGACTTGATCTGGAAAATTAGAATCTAAAAATAGTACTAGCAAAAGTTTACTGGGAGAAGAGTGACTCGATAAAGGTTTATCAATGTTATTTTTGATAAAAAAAATCTTTGATTAGACTTTTCTGACAAATTTGGTGGAAGTAACCTTCGTCTAACTCCTAGATAGTGAATCTGACTCAGATAAAACTAAGGTGGAATTGGCGAAGGCTCCTAACACATAGAAATACAATTTCTATAGTTTGGCGAGGTAAAATTGGAGATTTTCTGTGATTTTGGCAAAATTAATGTTCGTCAAACTCAGAAATAATAGCTTACTATAAATAGAATCTTCAAGAAACTAGGCAAAGGATCTGGTAAAGAATTAAGAGTAATATTGGTCCCTCTTCCTTTCTCTCTCACAAAAAGAATAAGAAATAGCAATTCCAATAATAGTCAGACCCAACAATTAGCAAATACAATGAAAAGCGTGAGAGGAGGAAAAGTGATAGAGAGCAAGGACATTCATAAATCCATTTAATAAGAGAACCAATCTGCTTTCCAGAAATGAAGATATGTACATGTGTAGGAAACTCGAGTTGGTCCCTTTTTATAATGAAGAGGAGGACCTTGGCCTCATAATCCTATTGGTCCATTTCTACCTCCCTAACTATTCAAATTTAAAAAAGAGTGGGAACCCATTCAAAATTTAAGGAAACCAGTTTGAATTTAAAATTTGATGGGAACCCCAACTTACTAACTTGACATTTAGGCCTGCGACATTAAAAGTCTCACAAGAAGGCCTAAAGTCCTTTTATGACTGTCTAATTATCAAATTTCTATGTGATCATCAGGTGGACTTACACACGCAGGCTGCCAAATCCCTCTCACTTACTAACTAGGGTTAGGTTGCCTCAGGATCCGCAAACTCTCCAACAACATGACCATAAATTGGCATTTGGTTGGGTTTAGAGATATGCTGAATAATCGACATTGGATGAACACTTTCTCTAAGCAAGCCAAGTGTTGGGCTCTAGAGGAGTGGACACACAAGTTGTCTATAAAAATTTCAAGATATTTTTGAAGAAAGTGCTTGAAGGCATAACTCATCACTCGTTGGAAGGTGCTGGGAGCGTTGCACAATCCAAATGGCATCACTCAATATGCATACGTTCCCCACTTGGTGGAGAATGCAGTTTTGTGCTAATCTTCTGAGGCCATCTGCACCAGATTATAGCCACTAAACCCATCTAGAAAACTATAGGCTTCTGCTCTGGCTATTCTCTATAGCACATTTTTCGTGAATGGTAAGGGAAAATGGTCCTTGTTGGTTACATAGTTCAGTTTCTTGTAGTCCACACAGATTCTAAGTTTCCGTTCTTCTTAGGTACTACCATGATATGCAATACCCAATCAGTGTGTTACATCTCGTAGATGAATCCTACATCTAGAAGCTTTTTCAATTCTTCTTGGATCAGTTGGGCATAGTGTGGATTAGACTTATAGGGCCTACTAACTACGGGTTTTGCACCATCAACCAGTGGAATGGTGTGAACCATGACTTCTGGCTATATGCCCTTCAACTCAGCGTAATTCCAAGCAATACCATACAACTTTCCTCTCCCTTTTCTACTAGATCTATTCCTTTTGTTCGAGCTGGACCTTCGTAAACGTGGCCCCTTGGGAGGTATCTTCCATGGGTTCTCTCTTAGCTCTGGGCATGACCACTACCACTTAATCCATCTCATAATCCTTGAAGTATTGTGGCACATCATGCATAGGCTTAGGTTCTTCTACAGCGTCCTGGTGGATTTTATCATGTAACTCCTGGTTGGTCATCAACTTAGTTTTGATTTCTCGTTTATCACTCTTAGCCTTCCACTCAATAGTTTTGGCCTTATACAAGAGTTTGTCAGAGTGGTGGTTGGCTGATTTTCGATTCCCATCCTTGTCAAAACACGATCAAGTTTCTTGACACTCTTAGATGGTTTCAATTTGCAAAGGTGACAGGAGTTTTTTCCTTCGGAGAGCCTCCAGATGGGGGATCCGAAGTAATTAGCTCTTTTCTCTTGGCATGCTTGGTGACTCTGATCGTGGATAAGTTGTCAGATCTTTCACCATTTTAATGCTATTATCCCATAATGAGACTTCTAGCTTGTAAAGAGCTTCATCCTTAGCTAGGTCCCAATCTCTGCATTCTCGCAAGAGATCATTCATGGTTATCGGGATGCTAGTCGTGGATCCATCGGTTACCGTATCCATTCGGCCTATTACAACATTGCCTTGTGGGGTTCTGCTGTTTCGATGAGATCTTCGGTCACTAGTGGATCTAGCATCTCGGGATTTTGTGGATCTAGCACCTCGGGATTTTTGCACTGGATTGAAACGATCAAGATCTACGTAACAGAGGAAATTTTCTTCATCGTATTCTCGATCTTCTTCAAGGGTGAACACCTGTAGAATTTCTATCTCTCTCTCACTGTAGACTCCTTGCAGTGGTTCTTGGGGTATAGCCTCTAGGCTCATCATGAATAGTGATACAGAGTCTTGATGGCCTTCACTAGATTTCTTCGTTGGTTCAACTGGTCGCTTGATCGGGATATCGTCTACATCATAGAATGGATCTACGGTCAACCTTCACTTTGGTGATTGTTCAAGAAGATGAGACATCAAACTGAAGGCAATCCACCATAGCTGGGGATTTGGTCCAGTTTATTACATCTGTTTGTAAATCATCACATATGATAATTCTCCTCCAATGATGTTCGTCATCTGACTCCTCATCAAAATGAATTGTAGTTGCAGAACTTGAAACCATGCACTCTTTGGTCGATAGGTTTTCTGATCCAAGTATTAGGATCGATCTTAATTGCGGAATCGTGATTTTATAAAATGATACAATTTCATCCCCAGTCATGAAGCACTTGCGATGTTCTTAGCCACGGTCGACCTAGTAGGACACTGTAAGATTGGGGAGAATCAAACAAGTCCAAGACTACAAATTCTAGCACAAAACGGATTCTGGCTACTTTGGTATGCTGTTCGTTGGCCATGCCTAATGGTTTCACACTAGATTGGTCAGCTAATTGGTTTCACACTAGATTGGTCAGCTAATTGGATCCTAAAAGGAGCACTTACCATATGAGTAAGTCCCCATTTGTGATAAAGCTTGGAGGAGATGATGTTCACTCTTGATCCTCCATCGACTACGGCTGATTCCTGTGGAAATTCTCGATGCGCAATTAGGATGGTTACATGTTTGGCATCTTTCTCCCATCCTACCCCTACTTGGTGGACTGGTTGTAATCCCTCTACTTCTACATCAGACACTAGATTGGTTGGGTGCAGTTCAGGTTTCTCACGACCTAGTCCATCTATATAAGTTTTCAATCCTTCCCAAAGGGTAGGATGCATTTTGAGCAGGGTGTCTAAGGCTATTTTGACATCACGTTTTAGTAGATCGACTAGGACAGTGGTGTGGTCTTTTTTCGTCTCCTTGTTATGGAAAGGGACTTCTAGACTAGAATGCTAGTGTGCATTATGTTCGGTTTCACAGATGAATTGTAGTAATTTTGGATTTACTAGGGAGCGAGGGAAAGTGGTTGGCCGTTGATCGTTCTCGCCTTTGGGCTGACGTTGATGGCTTGTTCTAGCGCTTGAGCTTCTTTCACCCACGCCTTCATTCGTCTAAACTTACCTTGCTCAACTGTGGAATTCGATTATTAACCTACATAAAGAGAACTGGATGATCCACTAGTAGGATCGGTAGTGGTGGATTTGGTTGGTTCTTTCTCCTTTCATTTCTTGGCTCTAGTCTGGATGAATACCAGCATCGTAGATGCCTTGGATTCTCCTACCACATGCGGTACAAAATTGCCTTGTGGCTTGTTAAGGCATTCGACAATCCTATAGTTTTTTCCACAATTATAGCATTTGATAGAAGCTCTAAATCATGTACCTCTAAGTTAGTTGGCGTAGATCGGTATTCGCTCCATCTATGAAATGCACAGGGACAAAGTCCTGCACTTCCTCCTCAGAGTAGTAGGGTTCTTTGGTCACTTTGACCATGTTCGACTGTTGAGCACAACTGCTAAGCAACTGGTTGTAGATTTCTCACTACTAGGCCCTGGGTTCTGGGGAGAATGGTTGGTAATGCCAATCACAAATTTCAGTATCAGATAATTGATTTCTAATTGTAGTGCAACAGGCCGTCATTCTTAACATCATCAAATTATTGATAGACTAAAGCTCCATATGGATTCTCAAAGTAAAGCTGGTCTCAAGCTGAATGGATCCAATTACTACTTGTGAAAATTTGAGATGAAGACCTTGCTAATCGCCACCTAGTTGTGGGATGTTGTCACAAGTATCGAAGTGGAGCTTAAAGACAACACAACTGACTCAAAGTGAAAATCAAAGGATGGTAAATCATACGTGCTTATTATTCTTAATATATCAGACACTCAGATTGGCCACATATTTGAAGCTCAAACTTCGAAAGAAGTAAGGGACATCCTGAGCTCACTATATGATGTGAGAGATGTAACTTTCCATTAGGGGATTTTTGAGCTCCAAAAAGACCATATAAGAATTTGCGCAAAAACATATAAGATATCTTTTGTATTATTAAAATATTATAACACTATTTTCAACTAATACCTTTGACTTGCCATAAGTCTTTAATCGTAGCTCAAAAGTTTCATGTAATATACAATTGAAAAGCACTCATCGAGTGCTTTCCAATGTACCAAACTCCACAGAAATTGGACTTACCACTAAAAAGCTATGCCATGTTTAGTGTGGACTCAAAATTTGGACTCAAAAAGTTGTTGCATAGATTTCAAATTTGAGTGTTTGTTTGGTCCATTTGTAAGAAAAATTTGAGAAAAACTATAAAGAGTATAAAGTCCTCAAACCAAGGATCCTATTCTAAGCATGCTAGTCACAAGCAACACAAGAGAACCTGATGGTGGAGAAACCAACCCAACCAAACCTAGATCGAATGGATCTAGCCCCCAAGCTATAGATCAATCACAAAGAGGAGTATGGCATCACACCGGTAGCATCCTGCCACCGGTCATGCTATGAAGCATGCACTAGTGAGAGCCCAATAGGTATACTTATACCCTCAAAGGCCCATACACCACTAGTAGTGCACTGTGACACCTCATTGGACACCTCTGCAGCCTATCTGGGCCACATCATCTAGTTCCCCAATGACTCACTCATACCAATCCAAGTGTTTATGCCTACAACCATTAATTATGACCATGTACACATAAGGGTCCCAATTCTCTTATAGTCACAATTAACTTACAGGTTGTTGGTCTACCGGTCCCTAGCGTGGACACGCTACCTGAGACCAGTCATGGGCATGACAAAAAGAATCTTTAAAAATGTCATTTTTGGATTTAGAACTCCTCTAATGAAGTTAGATCTAGATGTCGAATGGTAATTCACTTTAAAATCACGTTAACCAGTTTAAAAATCTCTTGCATTAGATGGCCGCTGTCAGATCAATCATAGACGATCAAGACGCAATCATGACATTGCTAACAACATATGAGAACTGGGTGATGATCATATTGACACACTCAGATTTAACTCTTAATAGAGTTATCATTGTGTTGCTAGAAGAAGACAATCGACGAAGTCAAGACACCTCTTCAACTTCATCATCTCATGCTCTATATGTCAACAAAGGCTCAAAATGATAAAAGAAGAAAAGCTCTAAGCAATCTGGTTCGACGCAAAGACAAGAACAATTATCAAGCCAACACTCGAAGAAGAAGATGTTCAATAACTATTGCAAGTGCACTAATCATGAGATCCAGGATTGCAAGGTGTTAAAAACAAAGAATGCCAACAAGCAACCTGATCAACAGGAAAATGCAGTCACAACATCTCCCGAACTCGACATGAACGACGGAGCATTTATGGTTAAAGACAAAAAGACGCAACTCGACAATTCATGGTTTCTGGATTCTAGAGCTACTCAACATATGACCAATCATCGTGAGCATTTTCACTCCTATCCGCCTTATAGTACAAAGAAATATGTTCATCATGGCAATGATAGCACTGACACTATCGAAGGTGAAGGCACTATAAGATTGAAATTCTAGCATGATCAATTTAAACTACTATCAAAAGTCTTGTATGCACCTAAACTCTCTATGAGTCTATTGTTTGTAAGTAGAATCACTAATTTAGGTCATAGGATAGAGTTTGAGTTTGATTGATGTTGAATTATCGATAGGACAAATAAGATCCTTGCACTCGGCCATAGACATGGATACTTATATAGATTGGCACATTGTTATTCTGATAATAGTCAAGTCTTGAAAACCTCTATTCTTGTCAATAAAGCATTACTATGGCATCAAATATTAGGACACTTGAATCATGCATTTGTGTCGAACATGTCTAAACAGTCCCTAGCACTTAATCTCGACTATCCAACGAACAAAGTCAACCTCTTTGTCTGTCATAGTTGCATCCTTGGAAAGTAGCCTAGGATTCCCTTTAGATCAAGTCATAGGCATGGAGCAAAAGATGTTCAAGACATTGTTCATTTAGATATATGTGGTCCAATGCAAACTCTGTCGTTGCTTGACGCAAAGTATTTTATTACGTTTATTGATGAATATTCGAGAAGAACAACTATTTATTTCATTAAGCAGAAATCGGAGGCTTTTAAAATCTTTTGACAATTCAAAGAGCATGCAAAAAATCAAATTGGTAAAAGAATTAAAGCACTAAGGCTCGACAATGGGGGCGAATACATCTCCATCAAATTCAAGGAGTATTGCCTTAACAATGACATTGAGCAACAATACATTACCTCCTATTCGCCTTAGTCGAATGGACTTGCTAAGAGAAAGAATAGAACCTTAGTCGAATTGGCAAAGTGCATGCTAGCTCATGCAACACTTCCGAAGTCCTTTTGGGCAAAAGCTGGTTCCACTACAGCTTATATTCAGAACATATGTCCTCAAGCATCAAAGGAGAAGAAGAGGATTAAGTCACACAGAGATTCGTTCCCATGAGAGCGATAGCATAGTTCATAATCAAGCATATGTTCAAGATCCAGATTTAACACTAACCATAAATACTATGATCCATTAACACTAGCAATTAACACTACTCAAGCAATGGTAGATCTTACTCTCTCTCTCTCTCTCTCTCTCTCTCTCTCTCTCTCTCTCTCTCTCTCTCTCTCTCTCTCTCTCTCTCTCTCTCTCTCTCTCTCTCTCTCTCTCTCTCTCTCTCTCTCTCTCTCTCTCTCACACACACACACACACACACACACAAAAAGTATAATAAAGATAAACTCCAACAAGCATCATATCCAACAATCAGCAAATCCGAAGAAAACATGAGAAATGGAGAAGGAAAGAAAAAGAGCAAAGACATTCCATATCCATTTGAAAGAGGATTCACTTGTTTTATTGAAATGAAGAGTGAATGTATAAAATAGCTCAAATCCATCACTATATATAGTGGATTTTAGGACTTTGACCTCAAATCTTATTGGCCAATCTCCACCTCCCTTATTATTTGAAACTCAAAAATTGGGGGGAGCCCTTTTTATTCACTAACTTCACTACTAGGCCTTGAGACATTGAAATTTCCGCAAAGTCCTTTTATTAACTTCTAACTAATCAAATAACTATGTGATCATCGGGTTGGACTTACACACACAAGGTGCCAAATCCCTCTCACTTATTAATTAGGGTTAGGGTTGCCTTGGGATCCACAAATCCTCCAACACCTAATAATGTCTTAAATTAAGCTCCATTAGTTATGACATGATCTATGTATAATTTCATGATGTACTCCACCAACTTCCATATAACCAACCTAACATTCAAACAATCATGCACTGGTTGTATCTAGAGTCTGTATTGTTGATCGTTGATCAGCTTTGCTAGATCACAATACACCAAAATCATAGTTCAGACTTTATGTATAATAGTGATTGATCTGCAAAGACTCTTTTCCAATGAAATCACATGGGTTTCTTATTTGGATCAGTTCATTTTCAAATTGATGTAGATGGATTGTCAAAGATGGTAGGCATGGACTTCTCTAAACATATCTCAACCTCAAGTTCTATAGTATAACCAAGAAAGTGAATTTTTTATATGTTGGAACTTAATTCATCATCTCTCTTTTTGCGCGTGCAAAACATAGTGCTAAAACTCAGGTTATTTTGAAAGTCAAGAATGCACCAGGGACCAACTATTGCTTTAGAAATGTTGACACTTTGTATTCTTCGTCTTGGCACAAATCAAACAGTAGGTGAAATCAGATTTGTTGTTGAACTCAAATGCCATGCACACAAACTTGAAACGTATTATGGCTATTAAAATTTCACAACGTTTATGGCCTACTCTCACATAACATATGCAGCTTTTAGACACCTTCAAAGAGTTGTCTCTAAAAGTTGTTGGGCCTTCTTCATATGGACTATATATGTCAATCAACGGTTGGCGGTCAAACTCTAGCAATATTCAATCGCTTGCAATTAGCATTTGAATTTCATGATTTTATTCTATATCAAATGAGGATGGACTTTTGACATCAACATCGTAAAACAATGGTTCATTTTCCTATTAGCAATAACCAAGTATTGTCTTTACAACGACTTGTGAAGAATTTCAGACCATTTAAGATCCAAATCCATAACCTAATCTTTGGTTAGAAATAGATCAATCCTACCAATGTTGCCAATGTAGAAAAATCAACATCTACTTAATGAAAGAGATGCAAACTCAATAAGAACCTGATCAGACATCAAACATATGATATGATGAAATTGTTGTCCATACAGAAATAGTAAGCTACTGTATTTCACACATATGGATTTGAAAATAACATAAAATGAGCATTCTACGCACAAGATTACAAGATATCACAAATATAGTCCACCAATGGATAGATGAACCCAAGAGAACTCATGTATAAGCATGAAGTGAGATAAGAGAGAGAAAATGTCTCTTCCCATGAGTGTACAACTATATATAGCAGATCCATGACTCATTAATGAGTTTGGTTTCCCACCATAACAAAACCCTAGCATTAATGTGGGCTTGATTCAAATGTCTCCAACATTCAAATTGAATCTATCAAAAATCAAAGTCCCTCTTCAACTAGTTTTAGCATAGACTTTGAGAACACTCCAAGTGAGGTTCTATGCTTCATAAACAAGTCTTTTGCCAATGATTTAAAGTAGCTTCTGTGAAAATTGTCAACATTTCCTTGTCTAGTTTTAGGCCAAAATTGCTAAAAATGGCACATAGTTTAGGATCTGACTTTTCACACGTGTGAAACAGGTCTAGATATTTTTAGTAAGTGTATTTTTTCAGTATGAAGAAGTGTCAAACTTCAAGACCTTCGAAATGAGTCCATTTTCATGTATTTTGGACATATATGCCAATTTTACCTATATAGGGCATATTTTAGGTAAGGAGGGTCTAGAGAGAGGAGAGAGAGTCATCTCTCTCAGCTATATATAGCAGGTAGGCCGTGGAGAAACAGGTTGGAGCAGATCCATTGTATTCATTTGCTTAATGAGAGATTTTTCTATTGGGTTCTCCTTCCATTGTTGGCATTGTGTAGTGATTGAGTTCAAGCTTTGTGTGTATGATCTTAGGTGCTTTCCAAAAGTGATAGGCTGATGTATTATGGACTGTATAATGCTATTTTGGGCCGCACTTGATGTTTATGGAAGTTTCCATTTGTGATAAATGCTTTTTGATCAAGTTCTTTGCATTCTAGGTAGCATAGAATGTGTTGCCAATTCCTAGCTTATGTAGTTTGGAGTGCAAGCATTCAAGCCAATGATCTTGGAGTTTAGATCCACTTAGGATCTGTATTTTTCACATGGTATCAGAGCTGGTTGGCTTCTGTTTACAGTAAGTATTCCATTTTTGGTGATATTTGGATGTTTGATCAAGTTCTAGCATGATTTTGCATTGCTTTGTTGATCAAATCTTACTAACCTTTGTTTTGTGAGTTGAACTTGTGGATCAAAAGCATATTTCAGGTCTATTGAAGATCAGAGGCTGAAAAGAAACTATTTTGGATCAGATCATAACACCTAATCATTTGTGATTGTGAGGCTTGTGCATATTCAATACTAACAATGTTCTTTTCAATCCTATTGTTGACAATCTCCATTCTTGGATGAACACTCTCCTTAAGTGGATGAAACTTCTTCTTAAGTGGATGACAAATGCTCTTTTGAGTGAGTTGTAATTCTCCTAAAGGCTGAGCAAAGCTCCCATTTGGATGAAAGATCCCCTTTTTGGGTGAACATATTGTAAGCTCCATTGTGAAGAGCATATTGTAAAGATTGTCATCAATTTTGGCATAAATTTTGGTGTACTTTGTTGAGCATGTAAGTAACTCTCCTTATGTAATTTGATTGGAGCATTTGCTGGAAGGTGTTAACCATTATGCAAGTGTGTTTTCAGGTTCTTAACAGGTTGAGGAACATTCTCATGTGAAGTGATCTTAGATCTACATCTAAACACCAAGATTTGACAAGATAGTGAAGCTAGTCTTGTGATTCACTAAGTGTGCTCATTCATTCACCTCTAAATCTTGTATTTATCACTTGCTGGAGTTTATAAACTTTTAGAAGTGTGGTTTACATGTGGTTTTATAGGTTGAATCAATATCTTAGTGTGTTGATCATATGTTGATCAAGTTTGTTCATTACTAGGTAATCTTGGCATCCTAGTTTTGGGTATTTTCTAAGAATGCAAGTAACTCTTCACACCATAACTTGATTTGGTCACTTGCTGGAAAGTTTGAGAGCTTAAGCAAGAGTGTGTTCAGGTTGGTTTGATTTTGTTTGTAATCCATTCTTAGTGTGTGCAAAGTGTTGCATGTGTTTCAATCTTCCTTTCTATGCTTGAAAGCCAAATAGTTTCAAGATAGAGGTCATTTAGGGTTCTAAATCTTTTAAGATCTTCTCCTTCTTCATTTATTGAGAGAAAGGAGAGTGCTAGGTGCATTAGAACAGAGCCTAAGGACACAAGAAGATTTTAGCATCATGACATCCAATGGTGGAATCATGTTGGAAGCTAAAGAGAGGTTAAACTCTACAAACTATTCAACTTGGAAAGTGAGGATGGAGTCTTTACTAGAGTTGAATGAGCTAATGGATATAGTTGTGGGAATTGAAGAAAGACCTCTAATTCTTCAAGAGCAACTAAATTTTGATAGAAGGGCTAAAAGAGCCTTACATATCATAAAGATGAATGTTACCAATGAACTTCTTAAAGAAGTTGGTAAATGTACTTCTTCAAGTGAAGCATGGAATGCTTTGAAGAAGATCTATGAGTCCAAATCCACATCTAGGGTTCTCACCCTAAGAAGGCAAATCTTCCAAAGTTGTCAAAGAGAGGGAGAGAGTGCACATTCATTTGTCTTGAAGGTTAAATCCTTGAATGATGATCTAGCATGCATAGATGAAAGCATAAAGGATGGGGAACTAGTTCAAGTCATGTTGAATGGTTTGCTTGATGAACATTCTAACCTTGTACAATGCTTTGCTATACAAAAGTCCTTGCCAAGTGTCAATGACTTGCAAGAGATCTTGGTGGCTGAAGAGCATAGGTTGCAAGCCAAAGGTGGTGGTGCATCAACACAAGGTGGAGATGAAGAAGCTCTTTTCACAAAGGGCAAGTTCAAAGGCAAGTGGTCCAAGCAAGGTAGTTTGGAGCATGGAAAGCATTCTTCTTCTTTGCAAAGTAGGAAGCAAGATAAGTCCAAGTTCAAATGTTTTTATTGTGGAGTGAAAGGACATTTTGCAAATGAATGCCATAAGAAACAAAATGCTAGATCTAGGTTGAGATCTAATGTACTTCTTGGAGATGATAATTGTTGTGCTAACTTGGCAAGCTTTGGTGAATCTATGGTCAATTTTTTGGATCCATTGGATCTTGAAGATGGACTAGTGCTACCTACTAGTCAAATGGAGTCATGTGGTGCTAAATTAGTATCATGTTTGAACTCTTCTACTCATAGATTTTCAAGTCTTGGTGGCTCTTCAATGGAACTAGATGGCAAGTGCAAAAATGGAAAAGGTAAGGAAGGAGCTAACTTCATCAATGGAGTTGATGAAGATTCTTCTTTGGAAGTGATTGTTGCTAATGACTTGTTTGTTCATATGGAAAAAGATGGAGATGCTAAGTGTCATTCTTTGCAAGAAGATGGTTGTTCTTCTAATTCTTTTCATATTGATGTATGTAATCATGTGGGAAAAGATGATGGTGCTTTGAGCATGCTTGAAGGAAATGGTTCTTTTACATCTTTTTGTGATAAAGTCATTTGTGCAACAAGTGGTGTCACATTTCTTCATAAAAAGAGTAGATCAAAGGTTTCTATCATGAGACTTGGTGAGGGAGATCACAAGTCAAAAGGAAGAGAAGTATGTGAAGTGTTCAAAGTAGGATGTACTTTGAATGATGTTTTTATGAACGATAGTGAGGAAGAATCATTATCATATGACTCATTACCTAAATCATTGAGTAGAAGTTCATGTTTTAAAAGAGAGAGTACTTCAATCACTCTTATGTTGAAGGTACTAAGGATTCTTTTCTTGGCTTCTAATATTCAAGAGTCTTCTACTTCTTATGGTGCAACTATCAAGAGGGAGGTTTCTAACTTTTGTGGTGCTAGCATTAAGAGGGAGTCTTGTGAAGGAAAGGGCAATGGAAGAGTGGTTCTTGGGAAGATCCAAAGCATGGATCTAACATCTCTTCATCAACTCAAAGCATTCTATGATTGTGGTGGATTGTTCATTCATGGTCAAGATGGCAAAAGGTTGGTTGAAGAAGACTACATGGAGCAACTCAAGTGGCAACTTCTTCAAGGCAAGGGAGATATCATTGGTGAGCTTATTGAGGTTTGTTATGAACTCAAGAGGGCTGTTTTGATTAGGTTTGATACTCATCTTCACCTACTCTACTTCATGTTAAATGGAAATGTTGGAATCTATCTTTTGGTTTATGATGGTGGCATTGTTTTCACTAACTATAGTGAAGGGTCAAATTTGAGCATTGATGAGATCTTGTGGGATCTTAATCATGTGTTTGAGAGGGAGTATCTTCAGAGTTTCAGATCTGAAGATGTTCACATATGCAAGATCTTTGATGTCTTATTGGAAGATCAAGAGGTTGATCTTGGATTGCTTCATCAACACCAAGAGACAAGTGGCAATTCGAAGCTAGTGAAAAGCATCAAAGAAGAGACAAATGGTCAAGGCATTTTGGATCTATTTTTACAGGTTCTTGAAGGTTCAAGTAAGGTTCTTGGAGCAGCAAGGAAGTGTCCTTTTACTCTACCTTACTTGTCTAATCTCATGTATGAACATTGTTATGTCAATGTGTTGAAATTGTCAAATTTCAATAAAACTAGTTCCATAGTTTTGCATCCTTTGGATCTTGGAGATGGAATAGTTATCATTGCTGGTTTGTATGATCAAGTACATGAATTCATTCAGATCTTGAAAGGTATTGAAGTGGTCGATATGTTTTCTTTTGAACAAAGTTCAAGATCTAGTATTCTAGTGTTGGCAAATTGGCAACTTGTTGACATTGTAGGATCAAGCATTGTGTGCAAATCTTGTGGAGGTACTTCAAGTATTTCAAGTTCAGGTTTTGGTCATTCAAATGGAGTAGGGAACACATCTTTTTGGCATTCATTCACTCAAAGGCTTTCATGGATTGAAGATCTACAAAGGCAAGGTGGTGATGGAAGTTCATTCATGGAGATACATGTTGCATTCACTATATGTATAGTGAAATGTGGAGGAGGCATGCAAACACTTGTTGATCACTTTCATTTACAACTTGTTTGCTGCTATTTTACAGAGAAACCAGAGATGGATACATGGAGGAATTCATTAATTGAGATTCTATGTTCTTTTACATGTACCATTTTTATGATTCTATGTAAAATTGATGTAAGAAATAGTGAAGCATCCTATATGGACACTATTATCTATATCAATTATGTTGTGTCCTATTTTGTACATATTAGGATCCTTGAGAAGAGATCTATTCTGATGATGGAGATCATTCTTAAGTTGGAACAAAGTAGTGTTGTAAAACTAGCAAGTTAAGTTGAAGAGGGAGTGTGAAAATTGTCAACATTTCCTTGTCTAGTTTTAGGCCAAAATTGCTAAAAATGGCACATAGTTTAGGATCTGACTTTTCACACGTGTGAAACAGGTCTAGATATTTTTAGTAAGTGTATTTTTTCAGTATGAAGAAGTGTCAAACTTCAAGACCTTCGAAATGAGTCCATTTTCATGTATTTTGGACATATATGCCAATTTTACCTATATAGGGCATATTTTAGGTAAGGAGGGTCTAGAGAGAGGAGAGAGAGTCATCTCTCTCAGCTATATATAGCAGGTAGGCCGTGGAGAAACAGGTTGGAGCAGATCCATTGTATTCATTTGCTTAATGAGAGATTTTTCTATTGGGTTCTCCTTCCATTGTTGGCATTGTGTAGTGATTGAGTTCAAGCTTTGTGTGTATGATCTTAGGTGCTTTCCAAAAGTGATAGGCTGATGTATTATGGACTGTATAATGCTATTTTGGGCCGCACTTGATGTTTATGGAAGTTTCCATTTGTGATAAATGCTTTTTGATCAAGTTCTTTGCATTCTAGGTAGCATAGAATGTGTTGCCAATTCCTAGCTTATGTAGTTTGGAGTGCAAGCATTCAAGCCAATGATCTTGGAGTTTAGATCCACTTAGGATCTGTATTTTTCACAGCTTCCATAATTGATATAGAGAATAGTATCCCCTTTGGATGCTTTACTATTTCTTACATCAATTTTACACATCAAGATGTAAATAGAACATGAAGAACCAAATAGAATGTAAATGCAATGATTCCTCCATGCTTTCAGCTTTGAAATCTTTGGAAAATTATAGCAGCTAAACAATAAATGTGAGTGATCACCATTTGCTTGCATGTCTCCTCCATCTTTGTCCTTTCTTGATATGTCTCCACCATAAAACTCCATGAATGAGTCTCCATCTCCACCTTGCCACAAGATATCATCAACACTTGATGACTTGGCCATGAATGAGTGATATAATGAACCTCCAATAGCTTCATTTCTATCAGCAAAACCAGCCATGCTAGTACAACTCCAACATCAAAATGATGCTCACCAATGTAGCTAGTTTTACCATATCTTGACAATTTGCACGCATCCACATGAAATTGATCAAACATGAGATAGAAAAGTAAAGTAAACCTGAACAAAACTCCCTTGCTGTTTCTTTGACCTTACTTGAGTCTTCAATAACCTAAAAAAATAGATCCATAACATCTTTGTCAATTGACTCTCCTTTGATGCTCTTGACTAGATCCAAAGTGCCATCTTTCCTTTCATGTTGTTGAAGCCCTTTGAGATCAATCTCTTGATCTTAAACTTGACCATCAAATCCATTGACGATTTACCAAAGCATGTGAGAAAAGCAAAATGAGTCACTTCCACTTGCTTACCCTTCTCATCATATGTGAGCCTTGAAAGGATTTGTCTTTTCCTTGATGTTCTCCTTGGCTTTTGACTTGATGAAGGTCCTTCATCATCACCATCTAAACCATCACATCAACATCAAGATTGTTAGATCCATCCACACCATCATCACTTGAAGACACCTTTGGAATATTTTCCTCATCAAAAATGACAACTCTACCAACAATCACCTTGTTATAGAAGGAATGCAAACCTTGTAGGCTTTACTCACCTCACTATGTCCAACAAAAATACCTTTCCTTGAAGATGGATCCTCCTTTGTCCTATCATCAAGAATAATGTTGACATAGCATGTGCATCCAAAAGTTCTTAGAAAGTTAACACTCGGCCTCCTCTTGAATAGAATCTCAAAAGTTGTCCTTCCATCCAAAAAAGCACTCGGCCACTATTGCACAAGAAATTAGCACACAACAAAGGTTGATCCCAAAATGGCTTATCAAGGTTAGCACTCAACCTCATGGCTTTAGCACTTTCACATAAAGTCCTATTCTTCCTTTCAGCCACTCCATTTTGTTGTGGGGTCCTTGGTGTTGTATACTCCCTCTTGATCCAATGCTCATAACAAAAGGCCTTGAACTTGGTAGATATGTACTCACCACTATTGTCACTCCTTAAGCACTTGATCCTTGTGGAAAATTGGTTCTCCCTTGCATTCTTGAACTTCACAAAGATATCATACACTTCATCTTTGCTCTTTAGTAGATAGATCCAACAAAATCCACTAAAATCATCAATGAAAGTTACATACATCTTAGCTCCACTATTTCTAATTGTAGTAATTCCATGAATATCCGAATGTACAACTTGAAAGGCTTTGTAGATCTAGATGTAGATCTAGCATAAGGTAGTCTATGTGACTTTTACAAAGCGCAAGACTCACAAACATGATTAATATTTTTTAAGGAACTTGGAAGACCAATCACAACTTGCTTTCTAGCCATTACCTCCAATGACTTGAAGTTGAGGTGTCCCATCCTTTTATGCCAAACTTCTTGAGTAGGTATTTGCTCACTTGAAACACATCCAGCTTGGTTAGCAATAACACAAGCATCTAGTCTGAACAAGTTCCCTTGTCTTTTACCTTTTGCAATCAATATATCCTTCCTTTTGATCATACAAGCATCTCTATCAAACTCAACTTGAGGCCTTTACTTAGCAATTGACTCACACTAAGCAAATTCTTGGTAATAGATGGAATGAACAAAACATCCTACAAATGAACATTCTTGTTTGTAGAAAGAAAAATAGGAATTGTGCCAATCCCTTTGATTGCACACTCACGATCATTGGCCGTGTAGATTACCCTCTTGTCATCTCCATATGCCAACAAAGAAGTGAAGTACTCTTGTGAAAAGTCACGTGTGATCTTGTTCCACTATCAATCCACCATGGATCTAGATCTCCATCGTTAGCAAACATACATGAAGACATCACAAAAGCATCATCATTTGCATTTTGAACATCCCAACCATCCTCATCAAGACTAAGATTACCTTGCTTGTCTCCTTGATCTCTCTTCCTCTTGTAGCACTCACTTGCAAAGTGTCTTTTGATGCCACAATATAAGCAATTGAGCTTTGATCTATCTTTCTTTTTCCCATTTGAAGAGGCCTCCCCTTGATCTTTCCCTTTAGACCACTTACTTTTGCTTTTGCCCTTGAATTTGCCCTTGATGAACATAGCCTCTTCTCCAACTTGAGTTGTTGATGAAGATTCACCTCTTGCTTGAAGCCTATATTCTTCATTGATCAAGATCTCTTGAAGATCAATCAATCTTGGCAAAGTTCTTTGAATAGCAAGAATTTGAACAATATTAGCATGAGCATCCAACAATCCATTAAGAGTAACTTGAACAAGATCTCCTTCCTTAATGCTCTCATCAATGCAAGCTAACTCATCATTCAATCTTTCACCCTCAAAATAAAAGTATTTGGACTTTCTTCACTCTTTGAAAACAAGAAAAGATCTGCCTTCTTAGAGTCAACACTCTAGAAGTAGACTTGGATTCATAAAGCTTTTTCAATGAATCGCAAGCATCCTCTGATGAAGTATTTTTACCAACTTCCTTGAGAAGCTCATTGATAACATTCATCTTTATCATGTGTAGAGCTTTCTTGGCCCTCTTGTCATACCTCATTTGATTTTGTTGTGTTGCTGGCATGTTCTCCAAACCTACAAAAATATCCAAAACATCATTCATCTCAAGAAGTGATTCCATCCTCACTTTCAACAATGAATAGTTACTTGAGGTAAGCCTATCATTGGCAACCAACATGACTCCACTTGATGTAGCCATGTAGCAATGTCCTTATCCTCTCTTTCAACCTGTTTCAATGCAAAAAGTGTTGAGAATAAAAATTATCTATCTTGGTAGTATACAACTTGCATATAGATTGTAGACTTAGAAATGGCATTAATATATATATATATATATATATATATATATATATATATGCTTGTAGAAACTCGTGGCATATGACATGCATTTATTGTAAGTCATCCATAGTGACATGCATGGCATGCACAAAGTGAAATGGACACATGCATGATGATTTGTACAATTCTAGTTAGAAAAATGCCACTTGGTATGAGATGTGACAAATGTCACTTAGACTCTAGTTTTCACTTTAGATATGATTGAAAGGTGGATGGATGTGGTTGTACCTCGAGCTACCTCAAACTCCATAAATATGTGTAGCTATTCACATAATCTCTGATAAAGAACCAAAGCTTTTTAGCTATTGCATGCCATTTTGGATCAACACCATTATTTGCTTGAATATCTCTCTCTCTTTCTCTCTCTAACTCGTGTTGAGGCTAATGCTCATACACTAAATTCTTGTACTGTTGTGGGTATTTCCCGCACAATAATAAACAAGTGGATTCCACCACTTAAAATACTGTTGGCCAAGCCTTAACTAGTGGGCCCTGCCATAGTACATTGTACAGTTAGAATAATAAGTGCGAGGGCACCGGTTTCCTGCGTGTATAAGACCGACCCAGTGACCATGCAGATCGGATAAATAGAACTTGAATAGAAGGACTTTGGGCCTTAGTAGAATAAATTAATTAAAAAGCCCAAAGTTAAGTTCATAAGATACCATGAATGCATAGCCTTGCTAATTGTTCCAAGTGACATGCAAGGCATGCAAGAGTTGTCATGTACACATGCAAGTGAATTTGTAGATTAGTAGTGTAGAATTTGCCACATGTAGGAAGTAGGTAGATGTAGGCGGACAAACATGCATGCAAAGTGATATGTGTCATACTTTTGGTACTAGCCCGAGCTACAAGCATTTCCTATATATGTAAGTGAGGATCCTCACTATTCTTGAAGATGAATCAAACTTTGTAACAAATTCATGTCATTTTGGATCTCATAATTGTAAGCTTGTAATATAATTCTCTATCTAACTCGAGGAGGGACTTTTTCTCATGTAATAAATTTTCATTGTACTTTTCCACACATGTGAAATGTAGTTGCTTTTGATTATTTGCATTATGGATTGTGTTCTAGCCTTGGATTCTAGTGTTAGATTGTGGATTTCACTCTAAATGAATCATGTGCTATCACAAAGCTTAGGGAAGGTCATTGACACATTTGTGGTTTTCCCACACGCGTGACTTGCTGGTTTTGTCACAATCAAGAAATCCTCTTTTTTGATCATGCAAGCATCTCCATCAAACTCAACTTTGAAACCTTTACTTAGCAATTGACTCACACTAAGTAAATTCTTGGTAATGGAAGATATGAACAAAACATCCTTCAAATGAATAGTCCTAATTGTAGAGAGAGAAATAGGAACTATGCCAATCCCTTTGATTGCACACTCACAATTATTGGTCGTGTAGATCACCTTCTTGTTATCTCCATATGCCAACAAAGAAGTGAGATACTCCTTGTGAAAAGTCATGTGTAGGCTTGCACCACTATGAATCCACCATGGATCTAGATCTCCATCATTAGCAAGCATACATGAAGACATCACAAAAGAATCATCATTTGAGTTTGGAACATCCAAACCATCTTCATCATGAGTAAGATTACCTTGTTTGTCTCCTTGATCTCTCTTCTTCTTGTAGCACTCACTTGCAAAGTGTCCTTTGATGCCACAATAGAAGCACTTTCGCTGACCTATCTTTCTTTTGGCCATTTGAAGAAGCCTCCCCTTGATCTTGCCCTTTAGACCACTTACTTCTGTTTTTGCCCTTGAATTTGCCCTTGATGAACACAGCCTCCTCTCCAACTTGAGATGTTGATGTAGATCCACCTCTTGCTTGAAGCCTATATTCTTCATTGATCAAGATCTCTTGAAGATTAGTCAAACTTGGCAAAGTTCTTTGAATGGCAAGACTTTGTACAATGTTAGCATGAGCATCCAACAAACCATCAAGAATAACTTGGACAAGCTCTCCTTCCTTAATGCTCTCATCAATGCAAGCTAACTCATCATTCAAAGCCTTCACTCTCAAAACAAAAATATTTGGACTCTCTTCATTCTTTTGCAAACTTTGAAAGATTTGTCTTCTTAGA
Source organism: Diphasiastrum complanatum (assembly GCA_029204225.1). Taxonomy (NCBI): domain Eukaryota; kingdom Viridiplantae; phylum Streptophyta; class Lycopodiopsida; order Lycopodiales; family Lycopodiaceae; genus Diphasiastrum; species Diphasiastrum complanatum. The sequence goes on along the minus strand of CM055103.1, from coordinate 25,354,842 downwards.
GTCAACACTCTAGATGTAGACTTGGATTCATAAAGCTTCTGTAATGAATCCCAAGCATCCTTTGATGCATTACTCTTACCAACTTCCTTGAGAAGTTCATTGGTAACATTCATCTTTATCATGTGTAGAGCTCTTTTAGCTCTCTTGTCATCCCTCATTTGTTCTTGTTGTATTGTTGGCCTCTCCTCCAAACCTGCAACAATATCCAAAACATCATTCATCCCAAGAAGTGATTCCATCCTCACTTTCCACAATGAATAGTTGCTTGAGGTAAGCCTATCATTGCCTTCCAGCATGTATCCACTTGATGTAGCCATGTTGCAATGACCTGATCTTTCTCTTTCAACTTGTTCCAGTGCACAAAGCACTCTTTTGAATGTATGGGGGATTGAAGTCTGCCCAAAGACTAGTGGGTATTTTGGTTGCTAAGTCAGGCATTGAGGGTTTAAAGTTTGTGGGATCACTTGTTGAACTTGCAATATTAAGAACAGCTCTAAGCAACCGACTGGCCAGAATTTAGGGGTTTTATATAGAGCTGTCTTTCTTAGGCACGTTCCTCTGTTCATGCGTCTGATATCTCAAAATCTGTTGCTGTGCTTGCTTCAATCTATCTTGTTCTCAACAGATAGAACGTTCCAAAGTTGAAGGCACAAGAAAGGAGCGGATGTTTACAACAGAATCTAGCGAGCAGTTTGTTGATATTATTTTTTGGAAGTGTTATTCGTAGAAAAGCAACACATGTTCTTATTCAAATGCTTTTATGCCAATATATAACTTTGAAAAGTCAAACTCTAAGTCTAATATGAGAATTGGCCTCAATTGCCAAATATACAAATATGACCAAAACAGCAAAACTAGTTGAAATTTCTCACACGACTCTTTGAGGATATACTGGGGGGTCGTTACCCTCAATGTCCCTGTGGCCTGTCAATGGGACCATGGATCTGACTAAATGTAACTCAGTGGCTCATTTTCCTATTAGCAATAACCAAATATTGTATACAGCGACTCTTTGAGGATATACTGGTCGTTACCCATCAATGTCCTTGTGGCTTGTCAATGGGACCATGGATCTAATTACGATATTTGCCTAAACCATAGCCACCTTCAAATAGGTAGTGGCCTCCATTGCACCTAATAAAAAAGAATATGTAAGTAGAAACATGTGTTTTTAACTGCTAGCCTCAACAATTTCATACTCTTTATCAATCAAGTAGTAAGTGCAAATCGTATTTGTCATTTAAGTCAAACTCAAAATGTATTTTTGACCGACAAAAGCATGGTTAAAGTGCAATTGGTGTTGTCTCCTAAAAAATGAGTCAGCGTTGTGAAGCAAGTTATCTCCTTCGCATATGGTCAGGCCACTAATTATGGAGTTTGCAAGCGATATTGCTTGCCACCAATATGTCTCCCTGCACATGTATTTTTGAAAGTTTTTGTTGTCGGAAGGCATTCCCCATGCATTTGTTGTTGTCTTGTCAATGAGTATGCGAAGAATTTCTCGCTTCCTCTAAACATGACAAACATTGGAGAATAATAAGACAAATCCCAAAGGTTACAAAATTTAGAGGCTCTGATTTATCGACGAACATGAAACATTGATATAGAAGCCTACTTGGCAGCTTTAACACTAGATGTGGTGATCCTTTGCAACATCGTAGTTTGTCACATCATCATAACCAGTTTCCCAGTCTCTAGGCTGGGATATCATGAACTTTGCCTGCTCAAAGATGTATCCCGAGGTGTGAAAACTGTGATCCATTTCAAAAATGTGTTCGGCCTCATTTTTCACCAAACGACAAAGAGGAATTGCTGGCAGTGGCAGCATACTCTTCATTATGAAACATTGGACTGTCTCTTGCAATACGTCTGTGTGGATTAGCTTACCTAACAACCAAGGATAGACCGTTTTACCTTGAGAAATGTCAGACGACTCTACCTCTGCGACAGCTGCTGTAGATCTGGTCCCTCAGTTATCTTCCATAGTGGACATGTGAGCATCAGGTTCGTCTAGCGTTCCTGGACCTATCCCCTCAAGAATTCCTTCTGCTAGGTTGTGGACATCCCCGTCTACCACTTGTGAGGTCGTAGGATCAATCATGGAGACTTGATTGTTGATGGTCTCCTCACTTCCCATGGAGCTTCTCAGGATTGTGCGGCTGATTGATCTCAAAGGGTACCTGGCACTTTTGACATTGTTCCTCCTATTGCAAGGAACAAGTAAAATTTGGTAACTTCAAGTTATGCACATCCCAAAAGCGAGAAAATGAGATCACTGCATAAAGAAAATGCTTTACCAAATATATTTCGAATTGAGAGCTACGAAATTTCAAAAAACCTACTTAGGTTGCTAGTTTTTTCAGGGTTGAGTATTTAGTTAATAGTAAAAGTAACTGAGTGTGTTAACGTGTTAACATCTCTAAAGCAATAGTTGGTCCCTGGAGGTATTGACAGTAGTATGGTTTTCTTTGCCTCATCGGGTTTGCAAGGATGTGTTCAGTCATGGTGGAACATCATTCACAACTTTCTTCCTGAGAACTGGTTAACTTTCAAAAGAGTTTGTAGACATACAATAGAGAATTCCAACAGATGGTCCCAATATTCGATTATGGAGAAGTATATCTTGTACAATGCTATATATATGGCTTACAACCTCAATATCGGAGCATTGTAGAAAACTATCTACAAACTACTTCTCTCCAACCTGGGTTTCGATTAAGAAAAACAATGGAATATGTTTTAAAGTACGAGAGCAACAAGAACAAAGGCTTAAGTTGGAAGTTAAAAGGAAAGAAGAACAATCCAGATGGTTTGAGAAAATGAAGATGCAGATTCAAAAAGTGAGTGTATACACTAAAGCATCAATGGATCGACAACTGCATGTGAATGAAAGAGAAGAAACTTTTGAAGATGAAGATAATTCCATCAATGAGTCTGATGAGCAAAGTGATAACGACGAAGCGGATGAGCAAAGCGAGGACTCACTTCGACCATCAAAGTTCGGAACTTGACCTACATCAATGCCTCAATTTGGTCAATGAACAAGCAACTATGGATCATCAGATTGAGAATATTGCTATGCTTGAAGAAAGTCGATCAAGGCATTCACCAAACTTTCAGATTGAGGACTATATGACACCGACATTCCATGGCTTGGAATTGAGTGGTTATTATCAGGATCCGATCTATGAACCATGCGAAATTGATATGGGAGATTTTGAGAATAATTTTATTTTTTACAATGATCTAAGGGAGTATGAGGTATTCAACATGGATACTAGTAGAAATGAAGAGATTTCATTGATCCATGGAAATTCTACTTGTATCAATACTTTGGATTATTGTTCAACGTCTCATGGATCTATTAGTCAAGAGCTTCAAGTGGCTTTTGCTGAAGAACCTTACTCCTATGGATTCTCTAGAATTCAAAAGCCAACTTGTGATTCACGTGCCTATTTGGAATGTATGGATGTGAATAATGATTGGGAATATTCTCTCAGTCAACCAACACTCTATAGGAAACTGATTTTAAAATATGCCATCAATCTATATCAGTTTCTTTGGAGAGGTTTACATTGCTCAGTGGACTCTAATGTGATCCTCAATTGAGTAATGTCACCAATGATTGTTCATCAATGGTTATTTGGAACAATCAAAACGTCAAATCTATATTTCAACTTTGGAATGTATTTCCACTATTTGAGATTGATAGTTCAATGATTTATATGGGCGCCTACAAATTTTATATTTCGAAATGAGAGTCAATTTTTGAGGTCAATCAGGTCAACTATTTACAACCACCTATGAATGAGGTATTGACTAAATTTGAAGAAATATATTTTGGTCAACAGTATGCCCAGAAATATGCTTCATCGTATAACAGAGTGTCAATATTCATGCCGACTACTTCACGTGGAGCATTTATATATGAATAGCAATTCATGACTACCATTGCTCATGGAAGAATTATAATGTTCTTCATCAAAAAACAACATGGATTGCCAGCTACGGTAGAAGAGCCAGATGCAAGACAAAAGCAAGAATCCAAGGGAATTGGATAGGCATCCGAGTTGGTGTGATGTCGAGGAAGCAGACAAAAGATGATATTCTGGTGATACACTCTGTCCATTCCATACAGATTGGTTGCCAACAAGCAATATGTTGCTTCATCTACCTCTTCTTCGACCATCAGTTTTCCTCCATGGGAACAAGGAATACAGTCTGAAGCTAGCAAAATGGATTCAATTCAACAGCTTTGGATCTATAACGAGGCAATAAATTACTATTTACTGGACGACACACCCTTAGTCATTTCTACTTAACCAAGGCGATCAAGCTGATCAAAAAAGTGTCTTCATTTTTTAGGACAAAAATGTTTAAGTAGGGAGAGTGTCATTTGCTTTTAGTACATCAGTGCTTATACATGCAAGATAATATCCAATGTAAGCTTTGTAGGCCCAAAAGGAGCTATTAGCCTTAAGAACAAGGCGGTTCCCTCTTTAGGCCCTCCAAAGTAATTAATAAGGATAATAGGCCAACAAGGGCCCAATGCAGTTTGAATAATACTTAACAAGGGCTATCTATTCCTCAAGATAGTTAAGTAAAGTAAGAGCATTGTCTATAACTAGGCAAGAGACATCATTTTGTGAATCTTTTGGCTCATTTTCAAGTGAGAGCTTCTAGCTTCCTTGTGAATGTGAGCCATAGAGATCTCCATTGCTAGGTCTCATGTGCCCTATCCACATTAATCAATGCTCCATTTCCATTGATTGTACTCTTTCTTTCATTGCTAATGTGATTCCATTGTGATCTCCATGTTTCTAGCTTTCTATTGATATGCTATCATGAATGTCTTGTTCTCTTCTTGCTTCTAGCTTTACTTCCATTGTACTTGCTATTAGTTTGGGATTTGGCACATGACAATTGATGACCGGTGGCTTATGCACCATCTCCATCAAGTTTGAAGCTATTTTGACTTCTACAAATCAAGAAGTCTTCGTTCTCAGCCTATACTGCATCTTAGGATCAATATGAATGCTTCATGAAAGTCTAATTGATGGTTTAAGACTATTGCTGGCATCAATTTTGGGCTAGGATGGGTGCTTGCACGTTTCTACATGATTCCTTCTTGTGGAAGTGCACCCTACTACTGATTTCCTGGCACTCTGATCTCGCACTTGTGAAACCTAGCTGGTAGGATGACATGGCAAGCATCTTGTTTCTTGGTCTCCCTTTGTACTGAGCTTTACAGCACCCAATTTGGTGTCTTGTAGCCAAAGTTATGATCATCTAAAGTTTTGCAGTTTTGTGAGTAAAATTGGCAAAATTTGAAATTGTTCTGATTGCATGCTAGTCATTTCCCTAATTTGTAGTATTGTGCTTGCATGGATGGGTTGCATGTTGATTCTCAGAGTGATTCTGACATGCATGAAGGATTTACAATCAATTTGAGTGGTCATACGCATGTGCTCTGACAATTGGGTCACAAATCAGTGTTAATGGCTGACAAATTTCGTAAAACTAAAGTTTACGTAAAAAATTTCGTAATGACGTTTATAACTGATGTAGTGTGCTTTGTATGCCAGTTGGACATTGGGTTAGTAACATTAGAAATCGGATAGTGTTTCAATTTTTTCGATTTCAATTGCCTTTTGTACTAAGAGTATTTTTGTCAGAATTTTTGAATTATGTAAAATAAAGCAAAATTGGAGTTTTCTGAAAAAATCGAAATTTCGATCATTTTTTTGTTATCTATGAAATCAGTTTAGATTAGTGAATTGATTAAATTGAATTTAGCAGTCAGAATTAGTCACAGTATTTTCACTAAATCTAAATTATTTTTTGGTGATAGATAAGTTAAAATTGATAGAAGGAATCGCAATGAATTGCAGACAATTTTTACTGTGTTTTTTTAATTTTTGGAGTTGAGAACTCCTAGATTGGAAGTTAAAATTTGAATTTTTTTTCTTTTTGTTGAATTTCAAATTGGTTAAGATCTGAATTCAGTTACTTGTCTGATAGTTTTCTAATCGATGTTGATCGATAGAAGTCAGTCAAGTGAACGTTTGTGCAAGATACTCGTTAAATTTAAATTAAAATCGTCAAACAATATGAAATGAAGAGATTGGATGAGTGGCAATATATTCTTGAGAAAAAAAAAAAAACCATTCAATCAAATGTGGGGTATTTTGGAAAATTTTGAGGTTTAATCTAGATCCCAATGTGGTATCTCATTATTTACAAAATCAGAGGCCCTTAAATCTATTTCTCGCGTTTTTAATTAATCCTTTACTTTTTAATAATTTCTTATAAGACATCAGACTGTTTATATGATTTTTTCCAACATGAAGTTATTTTTCTGCAAGACTGTTATGTCATATAAATTACTACTTGTGTGAATAAACTTGGAATTCAGATAAATTCTAAGGTTAAAATGTTTCAATTTCTTAAACCTAGAATATCTCTGTCGCATAAATGGATTTCGATGGAATAGTAGTTTCTATCACTCAGATTGGAAATATTTGAAGAAGAAGTCATGTTTGTAATAGAAGTGAATCCTTTAGTGGAAGCACTTATTACTGACTTTTCTTGAATTCAAATATAATCTTTCCAGTTAACTTTTATTGAAATTTATAATTTCTTGTAAAGGAGGGATGAAGTGGTGGGATAAAATTCTATTTGAAAATCTGTGGATTGCATAGTTTTTGGAAAAGAACCAGCTGTGGTATAGAAATGAGATTTTTCTAGAAGTAATTTTGGATAGATTCAGAGTAAGATGTCTAATTTTCGAATAAGAGAAATTCTCTAGGGATTGTGTGGACAATCTGGAACTGGAACAGGTTTGAAATTTGAATTCTTCACCTAGACATTTGAGATTTCTAAATCATTGGCAATTAACTTGAGTAGTTGATTACTCCAGGATGAAGTTAATTGGTAAACTGATCAGTGTGATGTGGATTCACCAGGAACTGATGGTTTTTTAATTATATTTCTTGTAAGACGCATGATTAGTGAATCATTTCGGTTCATCAGATAAAAATTGTGTGCATATTGGATATACAGTATTCCTGGGATAGATTATTCCTTAGATAAGGAATAGACTCAGCTCATTAGTGATTGTGTCCTAGAGAGCTCAAATGGATAATGAATCATAATGAATCCATGAACAATAAATGAATTGATTTTCAGCAAGACTTTGGGTATCTAGATGTGATTCTGGATTGTAGTCTAAAGTTTTTTGTAGTTGAAGATGATTATCATTTTGGTATGCGTTCAGTCTTTAATTACCAATTGCTTATAGAACTTGAATCTTGCACTTCAGTTAAAGAATCATGTTTTGAAGGTATTCCTAAATCCAGTATTTTCTTAATGGAAAGATTTTTGGAATGACTCTTACTTTTCCTGAGTTATATTAGACAAATACTCCAGTATCCTATAAATGATTAAATATGGTTTGGATTTCAAGAAATTATGATTGACGAATCATATGAATCTAAATATTTATGATTGACGAATCATAAATAGATACTTAATTATTGTCAGAGGATTATAAGAAATTGTAATGATTCTTAAGTGTGATGATTAATTCTTATTTGAGTAAGAATTCAAATCAGTGTTTTGAATCTCTTTACTTCAGTATTATTGAGAACCTATGGATCTCACAGATATTCTCACAAGATAAGTATTTTATTTGTGGAGAATTTAATTTATCTAGTGGATGTTATTCTACTGCAGTTTATGGTCTGCAGATGCTTGAGTACAGTTTTTCATTTGAATTGGACTTCCAGTTATCATAGGAAAGAGACAAGTCTATTAAGATAAATGAATGCTATTTTTTCTTGCATTTGGTGCTAGAAACAGGAGCATTCAACTCAAAAGAGTATCTGGGATACTCAGAGTTGAGTTTTAATCATTCTATATCTTAATGATTCTCCTAGAGATTCTAATTGAATGAATTATCATATCTTAGAATCTGGATTCTAAGGGTATTTGTACTTGAAAGCTTATGAATTATCTGTCAGAATTGTGAATAATTTAGACTGTAATCGTAATTATTTTATTATTTCTTTTACTTTAATCTCCTAAGTTAGGTTATTTCACCCAGTGTTTCATGTAAGTGCTTTACATGAAGTGATGTTACTAACTTGTGATGTATGTAACCCAAATGGAAAAATTTATCGCTTAGTGTACTTTTCGAACCTGAATTGTACTCCAATATAGAGATTATCATTTCAAAAATAGGATTATCTTTGAGTACTTGTTTGATGTGAAAGTTTGACTAAGAATAATGATTTTCTAGGTGGACATTGAAAGTTAAAAGAATTGTTTCTGTTATTCTTTCTTGTTTAGAGAGCTTCTAAGGATAGAAGCAGTTTAAGGAGGGAAGAATGTTATGTCCATGACCAGTAAGTAGAATTCAGTATACTCCTAGTTTTGGATACACGGTACTCTAGTAAATCAAGCTGTTAGTTATGCCATGTCATACTAGATGTGACCCGAAAGTAACTAATATCCTTGTGAGGCCCACAACACACTAAATGGAGTCTAGGCAAGGTTTGAGACAGTGTATGCATGTGTAGAGTTATCAATAGCAATTCTATAAATAGTCGGTTCATGCTTAGGATTCTATTCTAGGTGAATCTATGTATGGGGAACTTAGGGCTATGTTGGCTATGTGGCCAGATTGCTTTTGGCTCTATATATTGAGGCCAAACTTGTCATACTCCTCATTGTGATCATTTATTCATTGCCAGGGTTTCACTCTACCTTTATGCATCTTATTCCTTGGCTTGGGAGTGGAGCTTCTAGAGTTGATTGGTTGCATCTACTTGGTTGGTTGTTGCTCTATAGTGTGTTTTCCATTGTGTATTGTCTTGTAAGCAGGATCTTAGGGAGCTTCCCTTATACGCAGACTCAAAAGTATACCTTGTGGGCTGTGTGCACACTCGGCTTGATCTTCTGGGAGGATTCGACTGATGAACCACTCTTGGAACTTGTTGTTGGGTTGCAGCAACGTCTTCATCTGATTTGCTGTCAAGTAGTGGTTCGACAATGGACATGCCTGAGCCCGAAGCTCTGATTGTCATGTCAATGGCAGGTGATGAAGGTTCTCCTAGAGCAATATCCTTGCCTTTGATGTCGACGAACTGATCCTTGATACAGACTGTATCTAGGTTGTACGACTTGCTAGGTATCAGGATCATACAGCTTGTATGTGTTATCAGATGAAGTATATCCAATCAGAATGGTCTTGAGACCTTGGAAGTCAAATTTCTTTCTCATGTCTTTCAGGATCTGCGCATAGGCAACGCATCCAAACACTCTTAGATTCTTCATAGAAGGCTTAGAGACTGTCCACACCTCATGGGGTGTCTTGCTTGAGAGGGGCTTGGTCGAACATCTATTCTGGATGTAAGTTGCAGTGGAGACAACTTCAGCCCAAAATCTCTTGGGCAACGATGCATGCGCTAGCATACATTTGGCTGATTCAACTAGGGTACGGTTCTTCCTCTCGACTAAGCCATTAGACTGAGGACTATAAGGAGTGATGAATTGCTACTCAATGCCTTGGCTTTGGCAATACTCCTTGAACTCAGTAGAGATATATTCTCCACCATTGTCTGACCTTAGGGCCTTGATCGTTCTTCCAGTCTCCTTTTTTGCACGCTCCTTGAAGATTTTGAAGTAGTTGAAGGCTTCTAATTTCTTTTTTATAAAGTATACCATAGTCATTCTGAAAAATTCATCGATAAAAGTTATAAAATACTTTGCATCTTTCAGCAAAGGATTTTTCATCGGGCCACAAATGTCTGAATGTACAATGTCTAACAATCCTCTAGCAATATGCTGATGGCTTGATTTAAATGGTTTCCTAGTCTGTTTACCAACTAGATAGTCTTGACAGACAGGTAACTCGACTTTATCACAAGGATAGTCGAGATCAAGAACAATAGATTGTCTAGACATTTGTTGTACAGTAGCATAATTCAAGTGACAAAGTCTATAATGCCAAAGTAAACTTTTATTTGCACAAATAGAAGTACTGAGCATCTGACTAGAGGCAGAAAAACAATGACTTAATTTATACAAGTATCCATGTCTCTTTCTGAGTGCTAGGATCTTGTCTGTCCTATCAACTACTTTGCATCGATCACATTCGAATTCTACTCTATGTCCTAGATCTGTGATCTTGCTTACAGTGAACAGATTTGTAGATAAGTTTGGTACATACATGACTTTAGAGAGTAGCTTAGATTGATCATTTGCAAAGTTCAATCTCACAGTACCTTCACCTTTAATATCTTGTGTGCAATTGTCGCCAAGGTGAATATATTTATTGGTACTACAAGGTGTATAGGACTCAAAATAGCCAATGAGACTGGTCATGTGCTAAGTGGCACAGAAATTCAGAAACCAAGAATTGTCGCTAGATGCTCCTTGATGGCTGGTCATGAAGGCATCATGATCCGCTTCTTGAATAGACTGTGGAGCTTCTGTAGCTGCATTTGCCACTTGATTCGACTGTCCCTTGATGTTGTTCTTTGCTTGCAGTATCCGACAATCTTAAATTTCGTGGTTGTTTCGCTTGTCTACAAAACAGCTTCTTCTTTGTCTGCGGATTCGACTATTCTTTGTGCTGTGCTAGTTTATGGTCTGGCTTTTATTGCTTCGGGCCTTTCTTCTTCTTCTGTTTAGTCATGCTCTTGTTGGTGTGCAAGGCGTGAGAATCAGTTGAGGAACTTGAGGCTTCGTTCCTCCGCGTGTCTTCTTGCAACAACATAGTAAATGATCAACTGCTATCTATCTCTCACTAAATAAATTTTCACTAAAAAAAAAGAAAAATGTCTTTTCAAAAATTCAATCCTTGCTAAAATTCAATCTTTTCAAAAATTCGAGTCCTTACTAAAATTTGAGTTTTTGCAAAAGTATATGATGACCAGAGCACCCTCTTTTGAGTGGCATGATCCTGGAGTGGAGCAAGTGGTTGTCCATCTCCGGTCTTCTGCCTAGGAGTAGGGATATCTGTCTCGTTATCTGAATCTGTAATAAAGTCTCTCTTCTTTGGAAGAAGTGATCAATTGCTATCCATCTCTCACTAAACAAATTGAGATGGGTGGGCTCCTCGAATCTTTTCAAAAATTTGATCCTTTCAAAAATTCAAGTCTTTGCTAAAATTTGAGTCCTTTGGTAAATTTCGAATCTTTATCAAAATTCGATTCCTCTGGTAAATTTTGAGTCTTTGAAAAAATTCGATTCCGTAAAAAATTTGAGTCTTACCAAAATTCGAGTGACTGTATCCGCATAATAGGTGCCAAATCTCGAGTACATAGAGCGGGGGTAACCATACCTCAAATTCTCACTAAAAAAAAACTCACTAAAAAATTAAAAAGTGGCCGCGCCAAGTGGGCTCCTCAAGTCTTTTCAAAAATTTGATCCTTTCAAAAATTTGAGTCTTTGCTAAAATTTGAATCCTTTGGTTGATTTCGAGTCTTTACCAAAATTCGAATCCTGTGGTTAATTTCAAGCCTTTACCAAAATTCGAGTCCTTTCAGAAATTTCGAGTCTTACCAAAATTCAAGTCCTTTGGTAAATTTCGAGCCTTTATCAAAATTCGAGTCCTTTGATAAATTTCAAGTCTTTGAAAAAATTCGAGTCTATCAAAAATTCGAGTCTTTGCAAAAATTCAAGTCCTTTGGTAAAGTTTGAGTCTTTACCAAAATTCGAGTCTAAAATTTGAGTATTTGGAAAAATTTAAGTCTTTGCAAAAAAATCGAGTCTTTGCAAAAATTTGATTTTTTGAAAAAATTCGATCCTTTGGCAAAAAGAGGAGCCCACCTGCCACGGTAGGTGGGCTCTTCAGATTTGTTTTATTAGTTTAAAAAGTATCAAAAATATACAAAGGATCGGATTTTACTTTGGGTCAGAAAATACACAAAGGGTCAAAAATTCGAGTCTTTGAAAAAATTTGATCCTTTGGTAAATTTCAAGTCTTTACCCAAAGTCGAACAAATTCGAGTCCTGTGATAAATTTTGAGTGGGCTCTCTCATTCTATCATATCTATATATATAAACTATTTTAGAAAACTTGAATAATCATATCTATCATAAATTCATATATATACTTTCATACATATACTATCAGATATATACTATCATATATTTAAAACTTGATGTTGTCGTATTCTCATAGTAATATTGTTTATTAATTAACGTGTGCAAGCATTTTACGCAGTAGAAGAAATTGTCCTCATGCCCGTTGGTGATGCGAATCCATTTTTCTTTACAAAGGCATGGAAAATTGTTTAGAAGCCTAGTTCCAGCGGGTAGTACATGAAAGTCTTCGTTGTTGTCTCCAAAGTATCTCCGCAATTATAATGCCGGAAATGATGCTGATTGAAAGGGTTGAATTTATGACCCGGGGTTCTAATGGTGAAGAACGCCATTTTGTTGTATCTTGCGCAGATACAGTTCATTATACTGAGGCACCCGAAATTCATGACTCAACTGGTGCATTACATAAATATCATGGAAATTTACTCAATGGGATGATTGCACTATATAACTTGCATGAAATGATGTGGAAACGTGAAGAAACAATGATGGAGACAGCTGAAATTGCCACGGTTTTAGTTAGCGAGCTAGTAGAAACATAATTGATATTATTTTTTGAGACACAACCGACACCATCCTCAGCTCCAACTCTATTTGGAGGCAGAAAACAAGCACGACGAAAAGTTGCATCGAAACGACGCCACCCTGAAGACGAAATTTCTGTTGGTCGAAGGATAGAGCCAGGCCAATTGGACAGGCTAAAAAACGTTCAATGGAGCCAAGGGTTACTATGCCATGTGGGTTTTGGCCGAACATGCCCCAATTGCCATTAACATACTAGGTGGGGTTGTAGCTTGCAACATTTGGATGCATAATATGATGCGTAGGTGTATTTTGCCAAATAAGTTAGGTGGCTCCTTGGTCGAATCTACCCCAAATGCCATGAACGTACTAGGTGGAGTTGTAGGTTGCACACTCTCAAAATAAAAATATTAGGACTCTCTTCTTTCTTTTGTATGCTTTGAAAAATTTATCTTCTTAGAGTAAACATTCTAGAAGTATACTTGGATTCATAAAGCTTCTTCAAAGCTTCCCAAGCCTCTCGAGATGAATTGCACTTACGAATCTCCTTGAGTAGCTCATTGGTAATATTCACCTTGATCATGTGTAGAGCTTTTTTAGCTCTCTTGTCATACCTCACTTGATCTTGTTGAACCAAGGGTCTCTCCTCCAACCCTACAAGAATATCCATCAACTCATGCATTTGAAGAAGTGATTTCATCCTCACCTTCCATGTAGAGTAGTTGCTTGAGGTAAGCCTATCATTGCTTTCCAACATGAATTTACTTGATGTAGCCATGTTGCAATGACCTAATCCTTTTCATCGGTTTATTATGGCATGTTCTTTATTGCTTATTTGCGTAATATTAGTCGCAATATAATTTTATTACCCTTTGGGTGTTAAGTAGAATTTAGATTAAACACCTTGCTAGTTGGGTAAGCCTTAGCAAGGGTTTGTATTTTGTCACCTTAGATAGTTTCATTTCCGTTTTGAGCACTAGTTGGGTAAGCCTTAGTGCTTCCATCATTACGTCTTAGTTTCGCATTTCTGTTTGAACCTTGGTAGAAACCTAAAAAGTGGACGAATCTCTACATCCCTATACTACACCTATAAGTAGATCTAGCCACCGCACACACTAGAAATACTTCCAAACGATCAACCTCATTTATCTCCCAAAAGATCATCAAGAGAGCATAGACCATCTATAAGGTACATCAAAGAATCTATTGCTTATCTTATTAGAAAGCCGACTATTGTCAAAGAAGCACTCAGTTAGTATGATTCTGATCTATGGAGGGAAGCCATGGATAGAGAATGTTCATCTCTAATCAAGAACCAGACTTGGACTATTGTTGAACTGTCTGCCAACAAAACTGTAGTTGATTGCAAATGGATCTTCAAAATCAAATACAAGGCGAATGGAAGCATGGATTGAAGAAAAGCTCGATTTGTTGCGAGAGAATTTTTGCAGGTCCAAAATGTCGACTATACTGAGACTTTTAATACATTAGTTAAGCATTCTTCAATTAGACTTCTACTATCATACGCTATTGTAGCCGATCTAGAGATACATCATATAGATGTATAGATAGCTTACCTCAATGGAGCTATCAAAGAAAACATCTACATGATATAGCCCGAAGGTTACATTATTGAAAGTAAAAAGAATCATGTATGTAAACTCAATCAAAGCACGTTATGGCTTGAAGCAATCTGCCATATGATGGTTCAGAGGATCAACACTTTTCTTATCGATTATGGCTATGAACCAAGTGCTTCAGACTTGAATGTCTACTTCAAGTCAATGCAGCATTATTTTATTATTATCACTTTGTACGTGGATGACACACTTCTCTTCAACAACAGTGTTGAACTAATAAAAGATGAGAAACAAATGTTGTCTTCAGAATTCGACATGACAGATCTAGGCGAAGCTCAATACTGTCTTGGTATTCAAATCCAAAGAGACATGAAGTAGAAGTTGATCTACATTACTCATTAGAGATACATTTACAATATGTTGATCAAATATAATCTGATGAATTGCAAGTTAGCTCACTCACCAATGGACCTAGGACTCAAATTGTCGATAGACCAATGTCCTTGGACGATAGAAGAGAAGGAGCAGATGCATGAATACCCTTATCATTCAATGGTAGGTTCTCTTGTGTACATAATGATCTGTACTAGACCAGACATAGCTTTTGTAGTCAGTTCCTTAAGTTAGTTTATGGCTAATCCTGGAATTACACATTGGAAGGCTCTCATTAAAGTGATGAGATATATTCAAGGAACCATGGACCTATGCATTTGTTATAGAATAGTCGACAACGACAAACTCAATATTCTCAGTGGTTATTCAGATGCAAGTTGGGCAGGAGATGTAGACGGTCATAAGTCAACATCTGCATTTACATTCTTCCTCAACAAAGGTTCGATTTCATGAAATAGTCAGATGTTTCCATAAACATTGACTTGTAATCAGTATATATAGCTATGTTACAATTGCTTGGGTATACACATAATATGCATTTTTTGTATACTCAAAATCAATTGATTGACATCAAAAAAGCATTGATTACTTGAAGATATACGTACCTGCTCACATTGTTGAGGAAAAACAAGTGTATCGCTTTGATCTATCCAAAGCTTGGTGGAGTTAATGGAAAAATAACCACTCTCATCTTTCCTCACAATTGCATTGAGACCATTGCAATTAACTTTGAACCATTTGACATCAAATATGAAAAAGCTGAATTGCCTAAATCCAACTTCGAGGATGTCATTGATTGTCCCACAATAATCAAGTTGAGAAGAGAGTAAATTGGTGTCAGTCGTGCTTGCTCGACTCTTTTGGATAAAATTTTCCATGACTCCACAATTATAGGTGTTTCTATTTTTGTCAATGTGCTCTATACAAAAATGTTGTCCATGCATCCACTACAATGCATTGCATTTTTTGTACTAAACAAGAAAGAACAAATGTAATAGATAAATAACAAATATTGACTGATGACTTCATGTTCCAAGCTATATTGGCTTGTACATCGCGAGATATCAAGAAAATATGTAGAAATAGTTAAACAATTAAATGATGTCTCTCTCTCTCTCTCTCTCTCTCTCTCTCTCTCTCTCTCTCTCTCTCTCTCTCTCTCTCTCTCTCTCTCTCTCTCTCTCTCTCTCTCTCTCTCTCTCTCTCTCTCTCTCTCTCTCTCTCTCTCTCTCTCTCTCTCTCTCTCTCTCTCTCTCTCTCTCTCTCTCTCTCTCAAGTACAGTACTTTAGGACCATAAATAGATCTTCAAATGATCCACATGAGTGATTATGTACTTGCTTAACAATCTATCAAAACTCTTCACCTTTACTGGAGAATGTGAGGACTTCATGTGTTTTAAGTAGATACTAAAGGAATTTCATTGGCTGGACTACAGGATTGTGCATGTAGGAAGTAGTTCCTTTGACCTATTAGACTCTGTTTATGTGATTTTCATTAGTAGGCTGCCCGGACTTTCTGAGTCAGTTGTGATTGAAACTTGCATGGCTCTCTTCAGGTAGAGAGTAGTGATCTTATATTATACGACCTGATACTTGAGTTTGTTGGGAGGTTTCCTGTTCTTGTGAACCTAGCGGCTCTGAATGAAGACCAACTTGTACAGGTGAAATAAGGTTTTCACGTTTGTCAAAAAGTTGATCTAGACTGGCAATTTGACAAGCAACAATCATTGATAATCAAAATCATTGAACAAAAGCATAGATCCGAGTTGGCACATCTGAAGAGCAACCTGTTGTATGGCTTGTAGATAGTGTTTGAAGTAAACTAAGTCTTGATTTCATTTGGATCATTAGAAATCAATGTAAATGGAGAGCAAACTCGAGATTGCCAATGAGCTCCAAAAATAATCTATCTTCACACTATGGGAGCTTGGAATACATAGCAAAAGTCACTTCCTTTGTAAAGTTAGGTGAATTTTCAACATGTAATAAGGAATTTAACTCAGCCTTTTTGCCCTAAAATGAAACCCTAGTCTATTTCCTAGAGTCATGCTTGGTAGGTAGCTAGTTGTTCAAAATCTCATCATAAATCAAGGTCTAGATCCTATAAAGTAGGGATTGCTACCAAATAGACTCAACCATCTCTTTTGACTCGACCTAACCTACATTAGGAGTGGGTTTCCATGTGGCATTTGGCCATACATCTGTGGAATCCAATCATACACAAAAATATACAATATACTACATGGCTAGATTTGCCAATGTTGGCAATTTTTCACACTCCTCCTATATCTAGCCTTGGAACTTATGATACTTCTATCAATCACTCCAATTGAAGATCTAAGCTTGACAAATGAATATTTAGGTAAAGATTTAGTAAACAAATCAGCCAAGCAACATGGCACATGTTGGAGCTTGATCTCTTTGGCTTGCACTTTCTCCCTCACAAAATGATGAGCAATCTCGATGCGCTTGCTCCTTGCATGGAATGAAGGATTAGTGGCAAGTGATTGAACTGATTGTTTGTCACAATAGATGACTGAGATCTCCTCCTTAATGACATGTAGCTTAACCAATAGCCTTTTGAGCCACAAGACCTCCTTTCATGTTGATGTCAAGGCCTTGTATTCGGATTCTTGGGAAGATAAGGAGATTGTATCTTGCTTTTTGGAAAGCCATGATACTACTCCATCACATAGAAAAGTGGAAAATGCACTTATTGACTTCCTATCCAATTTTTCACCTGCGAAATCCGAGTCACTATAGGCTCTTAAGCCGATATTAGTCCCTCTATACAATATGCCAAAATTCTTAGTAGATGAGATATATCTAAAAACTCTTTTGGCCATCTTCCAATGTGAAACTAAAGGAATTTGTATGAATTGGCTTAACTTTCCAACACTATGACTAAGATTAGGTCTAGTTATAGTCAAATTTATTAAGGAGCCTATAAGCCTTCTATATAAAGTGATGTCCTCAAAGGATGTTTCTTCACCATCAATAGATGCTTTTACGTGTGGCTCCATTGGAGTCTCAATGACTTTACTATTTTTCACCAAATCTATCTAAGATGGATGTAGCATACTTAGATTGACAAATGAAGCTAAAATCACATCCTCTTATGACTTCTATTCCTGGAATGAAGCTTAATAGGCTACTGCCTTGTCATTTTTCTCCCTCCACTCGCGTAGCTCCTTGCATGATGTCGTAGGCATCTATTCTGTGCCATCCACCCAGGGGAAGAGTCATTTGCCCTTGACTATCAGTGATGTCTTAACTTTCCAGGCTAGAAAGTTAGATCCTGAAGAATCAAGAACTGTGCAGATCTTGCTCTGCATGCTGCTGTTTGAAGCCATTGCTTCTGGAGTCTGTTCTCTTGTTGATGGTTGTTTGTCTGAATGCTAGGCCTCTTGGATCTGATAGCTTCTTGGCTAGGTCAGATTATGACAAGATAGGTAGGCTCTGATACCACTAAAGATTCAACACGGGAATCAATCGCAATCGTGAAAGTTTCGCAAAACAGTCGCAAAGGCGAAACAACCACGGTGCAATGTGATTCGGATGGAGTTCAGATGCGGTCGATGGACACTGCCAACTAAATCACTCCTACAGTCCTCTAGAATGTAGTCAGGCACTGTTGATCTACATTTATAAATTAATGTAGCATTCAACAAATTCAACCGATGTGCGAAATTAAATGAATAGGAGAATCAAACACACAAATAATAGAAGGCACATTTGCATTCAAGATCATACATCATAAATTGACATGTGCACAATGGCTACAAGATCATCTATTAATTTTCTCTGATTCTTCAAGCACTATATGTAGATCCACGCAGTGCGTTGGTGTGAGAAAAATACAATTCTTTCACGAGTGGATGTCTCGCTTACTAGCGGACTTGTGGATCTCTATGGATCCTGATCACTAAACACGTCTTGCACGCAGGCGGACTTCTTGTGTGTATTTTTGTCTTGATTGCTTACTAGCATCAGACTACTTTTCTGTGTGTTCATATATTCATATGTGTCAAGTATTATCCAGTAAGTATATAGTCGCTCTATGTAACCTTTCAGATTAGAGTGATTAAGCATCTACAACTAATCAGGAAATTACAAGAGTGGCAGATTAGCCACGACCTAGATTGAATCTGATGATGTCATGCCATCAGGTCAGACATCTATACTTCTAGGTATTTGAATGATCTTGCTGGTACTCTTTGGAGCGTGAGGACAGAAAAGATTTTGTGACGTTTTTTTGTGTCGCATCGTTGGTTTCGTTTCTGTCATCTGACTTTCTTGTGTTGGACCGCAAAAGATTCTCGTTCGTGAATCTTTCGTGTTTGTGTCTTCTCGTCAGGTGTTCACAAAACTTTTGTGCTTCGTATCTCTTGACTTTCGTGTTCGCGAACATCTTCGTCAAGCAGAGGGCTGAAAGCTAGCAAGGCTTTGTGAACAGAAACGTTTTGTTTCTTCAAAATGGTCGCTGTCGGATCTGTCATAGACGCCTCCGATCCTTTGTTCGCAAAGCAAACAAAATATCTTTTTTTATAGAATAAACAAAGCGCAAACAGAGGCGTTTTCGCGCAGAGGACAAGAGAACGCAATCACAGGTTAAGCTATTCATCCAGCTCCGGAATGGACTATTGAGCAACTCGAGGCCAAATAGAGAACTAAAAAAAAACTTCAACCGTGGCTTGGCTCCTATGGTAACCACAATGTTGCCTTTTGTGGCACACCACATCTTAATAAAGAGCAAGATAGTATCAACCGGCACTCAAGAGAGTATAAGATTTTGAAGCGAATGAGAGCTATCGAAGAAGCATCAATAAGTAAAACTAGATCTAAATAGTGCATGAAAGCAAAAACAAGATGATGAATATAGGAAGAAGAATAAGAAAAAGTAGAGCAATGAATGCCAAATAAAGTGAGCAGTCAAATAAAGCTATCAGTCAAAGAAAATATTCACAAAAATGTAGCTATCCTCATAAAGCTGACATTTGTGATGAAGATGGAGGATAAGAAGGGAGGATGATAAATTGTCGAAAGCATAGATGATCAAGCTCAGAAGAGTTGAGGGAGAAACACTACATGTGACTGTAGGACAACTGCGCATCTTCTTTGCCTGAAATATTAAATTGCCCCTATCCAATTCCTGCACAGTACAAGACTTGCGATCCAAACCAGGATTGGAGTCAAAAACTTTTAAAGATCCGCTCAAAGACATAGCAAACTTTCACATCTAAACATGAAACCTCTCATAATCCTAAAAAAAGTAAAAAAGAGATAGCCCGCCCACTGTGGCGGGTGGGTTGGTGGGTTGTCTCTATAAAACTTGCTTATCTATATATATGTATATATATATATATATATATATATATATATATATATATATATATATATATATATATATATATATAACTTAAATTATTTTTTTTTAAAAGTTAGAAAGAGACAGCCCACCCGCCGCGGTGGGTGGCCTGTCTCCTGTTTTTTTTATTTAGTAGAAAACTAGAAAGGAGAGAGACTATAAACTAGAAAAAATCTGACTTACCATATTGTAAGAGCAATAAAACGTGAAGAAAGTTGCAATTCAACTCGAGATAAAAAAGCATAAAAATTTTAAAAGACAATGTAAATAAGCATTATGGGGAGGCTTATTTATGTTTTTTTCCCATAGTTAAATTTTATAAATGCTTATGGGACAAATGCTATGCCATGTGTCAAGAAGACATAAGAAGTCCATAATGATGGATAATTGAGAATGAACTTAAAGTATTTTTTGGGGATCCACTTTAGTAAAATGGAAATTCATGCCCCAAATTTTTGAAAAATCAACTAGTTGAAGAGTCTGTATATAGCTTGAAAAGTGTTAATGTTGCACCAAGTGCTTATGGGCTTTTCTCTCACAAAATGATGTGCCACTTCTATGTGCTTGCTTCTTGCATGAAATATTGGATTGTTTGCAAGGGCTTGGGACGAGATGTTGTCAAAATAGATCAATGGTAGATCATCCTCTTTGATGCACTTTAGCTCCAATAAAATCTTTTTGATCAAAGCACTTCTTTTGTTGATGTAGTGAGTGCTTTATACTCAGTCTCACATGAAGAAAGAGAGATAGTATCTTGCTTTTTGGAAAGCCAAGATATGAGATTTCCTCCAAAAAAGATAATATATGCACTTGTGGACTTTCGATACACATTATCACTTGCAAAATGGATAGATCTTCACTCTTATAAAGCAAACCATAATCATGTGATAAAGATATGTAACTTAGCACCCTCTTGGCCATCTTCCAATGATGAATCTTTGGATCTTGCATAGATTGACTCAACTTGGGCACACAATAGCGTAAGTCGGGTCTAGTGATGGTAAGCCGTATCAAGGAGCCAATAAGACTCCTAAAAAGTGTGATGTCCTTGAAGGATTTTTCGTCACCTTTATTAGGATCTTTTCAACATGCTCCATACTCAACCCAATTGAATAAGTTATAAATGGAAAACCCACTTAGGCCTTGCTATTGATGATGTGGGGGTGCCATGCAAAACATAAGCTCATCTTCAAGTCACCTTTATGGGTTACGTAATTGTCGTTCGGCTGATTTTTGGGCCTTTTTGGGCCCTATATTATTTTGCATAATATAGGGCCCATTTTTTTTAATTGTTTTACAGGAGAGCGCGAACGCAGCAAAGAGAGACCGTGAACGCAGTGGAGAGAGAAAGATCATGAATGAACGCAATAGAGAGAGAAAGAGCGTGAACGCAGTGAGAGCGAGGGATAGGGAGAGAGCGCGAACGCAGTAGAGAGAGAGTGGGGTAGGGAGAGAGAGAGAGAGAGAGAGAGAGAGAGAGAGAGAGAGAGAGAGAGAGAGAGAGAGAGAGAGGGAGAGCGCAGGAGGGGAAGAGAGGGAGAGAGCACAACGGGTGGAGAGAGAGAGAGAGAGAGAGAGAGAGAGAGAGAGAGAGAGAGAGAGAGAGAAGTAGCAGGAGAGAGATAGAGAGAAAGGGAAAGGAGAGAGAGTGCGGGAGAGGGAGAGAAGCAGCAGGGGGAGAGAGAGAGAGAGAGAGAGAGAGAGAGAGAGAGAGAGAGAGAGAGAGAGAGAGAGAGAGAGAGAGAGAGATACATCAAAAAAAATCAGCCGAACCGCAATTACGTGAGGTAATGGTCCATTGGTCGGACCATTACCACAAATAATCCGGTCCCCAAACAGCTCGTGGCCTCCGCCACTCGCTATCAAGTCCCGAATTATTTATGGTAATGGCCCTCCCAATGGCCATTACCTACTACATATTGAGAGAGAGAGAGAGAGAGAGAGAGAGAGAGAGAAAATTTACAAGGGTTACTCCCACTCTAGCAAATCACTTGAGTAGAAGACAACTACCCTCACAAACCAGGTGCTAATTTGGTTTTCTTTGTACTCTGGAGCCACTTTCAGAGGTATAATATGCACATGGACTTCTCTCTCCATCATTCCAAGATATTGTTACGGTCTCTCTCCAAAAGACTGGAGATTCTCTCTCCAAAACTGGGATTCTCTCAAAATACACCCTCTCCTGCTCATTATGTAGGGGAAGGCCCTTTTTCCCTCGGGCCTTCCACCTGCTCCGGCACACGGCCTCGTCCCCTCGGGCACATGGGCAGTCTGGGAATTGTGCCCTCTCAGGCCAGAAGACCCCCAAGCAAGGCCTCGCCCCCAAAAACATATATATTTCTGCATGATCGAGAGAGAGAGAGAGAGAGAGAGAGAGAGAGAGAGAGAGAGAAGTCCGAGATGATAACGAGCATGCAAATGCATGGGTGCCATATATGCTACTGCAAACTACTAGATTGATACAAAACAATGGTGTTGCTCTCCTGTTGTTGTTGGTTACAGGTGGGTTTGCTTTCTTCTGTCTGATCTCTTGTTGTATTTGGTGGGTATCACTGTGGTTGGTGGCAGATTTACAATTTTTCTTTTCTTCTTTAGGCTGATTAAGGAACCATGGCAGAACAGCAAGAAGAGCAACCCACTAGTTTAAACCATAGATTGCATCTGCTGATCGATGTTACAGCTCCCAAGCCAATCATCTTGAATGAGCTTTATCAAGTAAATAAAGTGAGATGGATAATAGCCATCATTTTAGATCAAGGAATGCTGCAAATCACGTCGGATGACACCAGACGATGTGAAGTAGGAAGCATACTTCCTTGGCTTGGTCATGTTATCAGATCATAGCTGTATCCACAAAGCAGAAAATTTTGGCGTAGACAGCCATCCTGCTCCACCAATTGAGAACAGTACATGCCAGGAAATCAATGCCGTTATTGAAAGAGCAATGGCGAATCCTGAGGTGGGCTGGTGCAAAGGGGCTGTCCAAAACGAGCAACCAACTCACGGAGCTGGCATGTGGTCAAAACACAACCCGCATGGAAGGCGCCTGCAAGGATGGGATGATAACTGTGGCTCCATCTACCTCTTTGCTCGTTTCAGCTTTTGTTGTGAAAGCTGTGATCAGGTTCTTTTCTAAGAAGAGCAATCCAGGAAAATGCATTAAGAATCTGGTGGCAAAATCAGTAGACTTTTGTGTAGTTTGTTGAATTTTCTTTTATGATAATGCTTATCTTCAGGTCCAAGGTTAATCTTTCTATCCTTTTCATGACCTCAATGTTCAATTTTTAAATTACATATAAACATTTGAATGCTGATGTGATGTCTCCAATGCATCCAATCACTCACAGTGACAATCATCTGTTGCTTTAGAGGAGCTCTTAATTCAAAACAGCCACTAAAAAGACTCCAAAATTTCAAAACTCACACGGCTATTCAGACACACGAGTACAATTGAATTGCATTCGGCTTCTTTTATCCTTAGACTCTCAAAGTTCCAACCCTAGATGGTATTTATAAGAACACTAGTATTTGTGAAGATGTCAGCTGTATACAATAGGGCAGCAAACCGTTACTCATCAGAATTAAGGTAGCGTAATCAATAAAGCAAGTTAATCACATACTGCATTCAAGGAAGAAAGAGAAACTTGCAACTTTAGATGCTACAAAAATGACATAATGATTGATATTGAAAATATTATTCCATTGCAATCTTCAAAAGATTTATCTTTGCTATCGGTCATGAAACATTGTGTCTTTTAATGGATTCAGAATGCAAAAATGAGAATCATTCCTTCTAAGAAGAGGAAATACTGCACTTAGATTCGAGGCTCTAACAAACAAATGAAAGGTGCATTCATTCCTGTCAATGTTTGAAACACAAAATAATTGGAGTCTGGCTCACCGCAGTGAGGATACATGAAAAGGTGCTAAAATCATCAGGAATCGAAAATAAGAAACTTCGTAGCTCCTATGCAGGGCCCATTAAAGAAAGCATAAAGCTCACAAGGAGTTAGAAATTATCCTCCTTAGATTTTTCTTTAGAAGAAATATAAAACTGTTCTGAATGAAACTGAGCAGAATTGGCTGTTATTACTTCACAGGTTCTATATGGGTCTGCATCAGTCGAACAGGCGACCTGTAGAAGCCCTGCTTTTAAATCGTCTCTTATAAGGTATGTAAGTCTGATGCTCCAATGTGAACGAATGTCATGAAACTTTTGTCAATCTAAGGTGGCTTTGTGACGTAGCTGTGGTTCTATGAATTTAAAGTCCATTACGATGATTGAACTAGCTAATTTCCTCAACATTATTGTTTCCAGAGGTTTAGCATTTGAGCATGCCAATGATCTAATTTGCTGCAACCGAGCACCTTCTGATAGGTGCTACGCGCTGGAGGTTTTGGCGGCCCTAGCACAGGTCTGCTTTAACTGTCTAATACTAAACCACATGAGGTGGTGACCTGGCCATGCTATCAGCGATTTTGGCTCATGTAGGTGGTTTTGTTGTGTACGTTTTTCTAAATTGTGTGAAACTTTCTAACACAGGAAGAAACCTGGCATTTGAGAGGAGAAGCTGGTCAACCACCAGAATATCTTGGCTGTCTTCGCTTTTATTTGAACCAGCACTTTCTTAAGCTGGTAAAGCTGCCACTTAACGTCCCTCTGGCTGAGACAAGGAGGTCTCAGGGAGTAGTTCTTGACATGCCATTGGCATCAAGGAACTAAATCCTCTTACCAGGAACACTATTTTCACTTCTATGTTTTGATCTTGTAACTTTATTGAGCTCAGACTTGAAACTTTCTGAACTGGCAATGCTGTTAAGTTGCTCCTAACCTCAACGCAGAGTATGATATCCATAACATGCAGAGAACTGTGTTTCTACTCTGCTACATGTTCATGTAGTGAATTTCCTGAACTGGGAGAGCACATCAACACTCTAGCCGATAAATACAGCAAATTTCAGAACTTGAAGTTCAGGATTTGAAATATCAAACATTTAATATAAAACAAACTTGGCTGATTGTCACATAAGGTCTTCCAATATTTCAACAGACTCTTATGTTTCATGAGTTTTTGCGTGTGGTATGATGTCAAAAGTATTTTGTAACTTGTCACGTATGATGCTTGAGTGGAATTTCAAGTCTTGTTTGATATCATTGCTCAGCAGAAGGACAAAATTTCTGGGTAGCATGTTACTCTCTTGATTTAGTCTTATGCAAAGGCAATGCTTTTGAGTGCACACTTGTTTTCTGGACTTCTGCAGTTCCTCTCAGTTATATAAATTACATGTAACTGTGTCTAGGTTGAACAAGGAAAAGTAATACAGTGCTTCGATGAGAATGCCAAAGCAGTGTGGGCATGCTTTTGCACAGGCCTCTTGTCCAAGAATGATGACTTCATATTCTGTATATTGCAGGTAGCTTTAGTTAATTCAACTTACAGTCTGTCTTTATGTTGATGTCTATTGAGTCCATGAACTTTGGCATCAAAAAGTCACCTCTGGTGCTCATATGGCACTGCAGAGGAGCTCATATGAATTGACTACTCCCTGGCACTACTATTGTTTTGCAACATCGAAAGAGATACAGGAGCCAAGGCGACCATGGAATGCACTCGATCTGCTCATCAATCCTCCAGAAAAGGTACTTAGAACTGTTTTTACACCTGAGATCAGCTTAGAAAGTCACTCAGTGCTGGCTATGCCATTATGAAGGAATTTTGAAAATTTATGTTTTTCAGGAATGTTTCACCAGATAAATTTGAGGGCTAAAATTTCACACTATCCTCAAGGCAACAAAGGTTTCCTCGAGGAAGAACAATAGCCTGTGCTTAGGTTTGTAGGGGCTCAAGTGAAATTAAACTCCAACACTATGGGTGGTTCAAGACTAGGAAGCTTTGGAGGTCC
Source organism: Diphasiastrum complanatum (assembly GCA_029204225.1). Taxonomy (NCBI): domain Eukaryota; kingdom Viridiplantae; phylum Streptophyta; class Lycopodiopsida; order Lycopodiales; family Lycopodiaceae; genus Diphasiastrum; species Diphasiastrum complanatum. The sequence goes on along the minus strand of CM055103.1, from coordinate 25,328,964 downwards.
CTTATGGAGAATAGAGAGGCCTGCCATTGGTTCAAAGGTGAAGCAAGGGCCTTTCACCCTTTCAAATTGAGCTTGAGTTGCCACCATGTGGCAAATGTGGTGGCACGGGCCTTTTGCCATGTAGGGAGGGGCAAATCAAGCTGCTTTATTCTGTACCTCGTTGCATTTTCTGCATTTGCAATTTAACTTCAATCGGTCAATTAGAAGATCCATTTTCAAATTCAAACAATATAATGGAAGAGAGATGAAATGTGGGAATCTCACTTGGATGGGGGAGGAAGCACGAGACTCGGCCAAAAAAGGGAATGCCACTATTCCCTGATAAGTCCCTTTTTCTAGAGCGAGATGCATGGCAAGTGCTGTTGCTGCGCTCTTGGTTTGAAACTACCTTGAGTTCCTGAATAAAAATTAGCAAGGAAAAAATTTTAATGTTCAAAATAGACAACAACAAGACACAAACAAACATTCATCATTAGACAACACTAGGGTGTCAAGATGGAACCATTCCTCCTTCCCTCTTTCCATAAACAAAAAAAGCAAAAAGGAAACACAACAAACTTATTCAAGGTAGGAATATTGAGATACACATTATTATTGATAGGACAAGATCCTATTGTTCAGATTCGTGACCTCAGGATCAACTTGATCAGACTTGAATTGGATAAGGACTACCATGTGCGTGAAATAATTTCTATTCTTGCATCATACATGCAGTAGATTGTACTTTAACAGACACACACAAATGATTAATACTCAAAGAACATCATTGAAGAGATTGTAAGGAAGATTGATGCTTATTGTCTGATCATTGTTGGCGAGTTGGCTGCTTGTATGTCAAGTGGGTTTGGATGGCAAGAGTTGAAGGCTGGGAAGCTAAGTCATGGTTCCTGGCTCCCTTTGGGATGCCTGCGCTACATGTGGTATCAGAGCCAATTGGCCGGTCAGCTATGCGGATCTCACGGAAATGGCCACGGTTTGGGGTTGTTTGATGGCGTCAGCCTTCAAAAGAAAGGTCCCTTCTCAAGCCATCAGCTCCTTGTATCACAAGCAATCGTACAAACCTCACCACGAATACATGCAAGCAAGACACTCAGGCAGGTTCACTATTGATCATCATTCTGTATAAGAAACCCCCCCGCTCTCTCTCTCGCTCTCTCTCTCTCTCTCTCTCTCTCTCTCTCTCTCTCTCTCTCTCTCTCTCCATGCCAGAGCTTCACCCCAAAGATTGATCGCTTTGTCACTCACTCAAATAAAATGGCATCGAATGAACTACTCCTCAATGCCTTATTGCTTACAGACAGGCTCATTGGTCCTTGGACCCTTCTGAATGGCTATCTTCTTTCCCGAACTTAGGCTATGAGATTACGAGTGAAGCCTTAAATTCATCCATAACTGGATAATCTTCTTCAGACTCTAGAAAATCTCCTCTTCTTTAGCAATTTATAATGGTTCTTCCCTTTTTATTATTATTATCTTCCTTCGGTGGTGAGTGCTTCACCATGTCATTATCTCATGACATCTTCTAGTTGCCTCTAGCAATTTTCATCTTGAACTCACAGTGCTCCATCATCATGTTAGATCCACATTCAGGACCAACTTATTCCAATTGGTCTGTATCTCAAAACAATCTCTTTACTAGAAAGATTGAACTCACTTCATTTCTCATATCACACTATAAAAGAACCTGACCAAGTTGTCTTTCATTTCGAATTTTCTTACCAATGAAACTTGCCTGTAGAAACTTGCTTGGACCCGCTATCAAAATATGTCTGCAAAGCAAACATGTGCATGTCAAAAGAACAAAGAGGTTGAAATTGCTGATGGAGATTCATCTTGAGATGTTAGCTTTAGCAAATGTGATGGAATAAGAGGCAAACTTCGTTGGATCAACTAGCACCGAGTTTCTTCTACAAAGCTTAGCTTTCTTGATTATCCTCAATGCATGTGAGACAACATACCAAACTCTTGGCTCTACTATTCAATTTCCTTGCTCTCATGAAAAGTAGTTGGCTAGAATTGTTTTACGAAAATACAGGTCTTCAAACCTTTCGTTAATTTTTGCAGTCCCTCATTGATGAAATTTTGTCCGTTTTTTTTAGGAAAGTCAATTGCAAAATTGTGGAAAGTTCTAAGTTCTAACCACATATGGAGCTGGTGTCTAGGTTGCAACAACTCCAGAAATTGTTCTTTAATCAAACAACCCACTGGGTGATGCTTCTTGGTCATCTTTTTTGAGTACACAAATCTAAACAAAAACTCATGGTACTCTTGGATTTCCCCATTTGTGATTGGCGGCAGCTTGCCTTTGAGGCCTAGAAATTTTTTTTCTACATTGTTTATCTAGGACCATGACTATACCTGGCATTTGTGGAAGTTTGAGTATTTTTTATCTTGCCATGTATCTAGTCATCAAACTTCGGCGAGCATTTCCGATTTGGTTTTAAAGCTCCTCGATTGGTATGAGTGTGAGATAAGTAGATAGGGCTTAAAGTCTCCTACAACTAGGTTTATGTCACTAGAGGTACATGTATCTTAGTGTTCTGTGTTGAATAGGCAACTGCATATTTATCCAACTGGCAAAATTCTGGCCAAATTTTTTTTAGCTTGTTTATTAGGGCATCATGTGACATAGTTATATTCCTTTTTTGTTACACAGAGAAGCTCATTGACTTTGGAGGATAAAGGACATCATGCCCCCCCCCTGGGGCTTTGGGGCATAAAGGTCATTATGCCCATAAAATGCATGTCTCTCAACTCTAACCAACCCGTAGATGAGACTTGTTGAAAAAGGAGTCAACAACTTTTTCGTCTGTGAAGTTTACCCATTAGAAAGTTCTACCCCAGGAGGAACTCGGTGAGTTCTCACAGCCATACCCTTGGGCTTTGCCCTCAAACCCAGAAACTTTCTTTTATCGATTCAATCAAGATAGACTATGAATCAAATGCTCTTTCAGGATTATGATTGCCTTCCTGCTGATTCATCCAAACTTCAGAAGATTCTAAGGAACTCACCATGGCTCCAAGTAACCTGAAGTAGCTGCATTTTTACATTCTTGCATTTTTACCAGGATTTTCAGCTAACGTCTTTCAAGGACAACTTTCAAATGTCTCAGAATACCAAAACAAAAGGACTTCTTAGAAAATAGAGTAAAATTTGCAGTACATGTAGTTTCAAGATTTTGCCATCTTCTGATAATTTTTCTTGCTTTATGTGTGGAGAGATCTGCCATATGAGACTCTGATTTGTAGGTGATGCAGGCCAGGTTTTATGATGACCCTTTAGATCTAATTTATGCTCCAAGCAGCAAAGGGCAAGCTATTCATGTTGAGCTTCAGGTATGGAAATTAGATTGAACTGGAAATGGAACAATTTCATGGATCAGTAAAGACATTGCAATTATACAGCATAGTAATATGATCTGCTAGTTGATGATACCCAAGCAGGAATTCATTTGTTGATGCACCTGGGATGATTTTGAGCTATTGCAGTGTTTTTCACATGGTATGATCGACTTGGCAGTTTCCTCCTTGGTATGGTCCAGACCTGGAGTTACACACTTCTGGTGTTTACTGTTGTCGTTTATGTTATTGGTGCATATTTGGCGGTGTTGTTAAAAAATTCCCCAAAAGTTAATCAGCTTCTAATGTACTTGACCGACACTGAAAGGGTCGATATAATGTTGATTGCATGATGAAACTTTTGAATTTCCAACCCAACTTAGAAGGAGATATTTTCATAAAACTGCAGAATTCAGCTGTCCGTTGGATTCTCATGTTATGTGATACTTGAAACATAACAGGTGCAGCAACAGATGTTTGCAGGTCCTTTACACAGAGCAATTCACACCCTGAACCACAATCCTCTCTTAGCCGTTCCTCAGTTCAGCCCAAAAACTCCAGGCACACTGCAGGTGATTGCCAACAGTCTTTGAATTGTGAAATATCTTGTTTGATCTTCAATTGGTAGCAGAATTGTCTATTGTTGCAGGTATATAAAGTAAGTAGCAAAGACAAGATAGAGAAGGCCCACGGATAGATCATGAAAAAGAATGTCAAGAAGGGCAATTTAACTTAGTTTTCTCCCAGAAGAGCACACTTCTGTTGTAATCTGAAAACTATCAGATGGAAATAAATGTTATTGCATGCATAATGGGTTACTCTTTATTGATAAGCCTAATCTATAAGCTTTTGCAATATACTAAAGCAGTACTTGATGTACATCATGGTGATGCTACCTTTGGCTAATGTACAGCTGCTTCTACCCTTGAAGATGGATTCTGCATCCAATCGGGTGCATGCGAGCTTCGTCCTGGAGGTCTCTAAATCAAGGAGAGGGTATGGCAGGCAGTATTCTAGCTACTACCTCAGAGCCAGTGAATGGCTGCTTATAGTCAGGACAAGTTAACAGCACTAGACCCTGACAAAGAAAAGCATTGACTGGTTTTGCAGTGAGCGTGCCTACCATGTTGTGGACATTGTTACATTGGAACGAGGTTATGTAAATGCTCGAGTTCTGATGCCAATTGTTCAGTCTTGGCTGTTGAAGCACGTTGAAGACTCACGAGTTTGTGGGACGGAAGTTAGACCTGATATTTGTAAATCATGTTCCTTATATTTACAACAGTTTCAATCTGACCCAGGTGAAACGAACTTACCAGCAAATTCCCATTGCGCTTCTAAAGCATTTAGCTTCAAATGAGTATACATGGTTTTCTACTTTATGGTTTAATCATCAAGGCTTTACATTCTTTTTTTGTGTGTGCGCATATCTGATATGCAGTTTCTACCAAAAGAAGTCTACGTCATAGGTTCAATAGCAATTCTTTTTAAGTGTGACCCACAAGTATCGGCAGTTTTTTCATAACTGCATCCATCAAATTTCTCCAGGCATTTTCAATTCTCACCCCCAGAAACAGCAGGCTTTCTCACCACAAGGTTTATGTGCTGGAGCAAACATGTCTACTGAATTTGCGGAAATTGATGACGTATCCTGCATGTCTATGCCAATGTTTGATGAGATGTCTCTTGAAGGAGTTGATGTCGCAGCATTATCGGAGTTATCAGGCTTTAATGAACTAAGTTCAAGAAACCTTGCAATGACTATTCCCAATTTGCAAGCTATGAACTTTCTGAATAATGAACAGCAATTGAGGACAGAGGTTAGTCGTGGGTTGCTTTTGATTTTAGATTGCTGATTATATCCACGCCCTAGATTTTGAAAAGTTCTGCCTAGTGAATGCCACGAAATATTTCAAGGTGCCCGAGTTTCCGATTTGCTAAAACTTGCAAACAGAACATTTAGAATGGAAGCGGAGCCTGATAGCAATCCACACGCATAGTAGATTACAGAGCAGACTACGTACTTGTCCACTGGCATAGGGCCTATGGACTAGCAGGATTCGCACTTTTGGTTTTGAAAATCTCATATTTTTCATCAACTTTGATGTATAATACGGGAATGAATTTCATGCAGATTGTACACTTCAGCTATCCCTCAGAAAAAATTAATTGCACTGAAGTTAATGGATCCCATCCAAGTGAGTTTCTCTCTCTTGCCTTGTTGCTTCAGCATTTAGTCATTATTCAATGGTGATCTGTAAAAATCCGTTTTAAAAGTTTTGACCTGCTTTGATATAGTATGGTATACTGAGATTCACACTACAAGCTAATCATTTTGTTTTCAGAAGAGCCGGATTCCGATGGATCCAGTACAAGTGTAACAAGAAGACAAGCAGTTGGTATGGCATCTAGGTGGATGGAAGTAGATTCTTCCAGCATACAGAGCTCCATATATTCTCGCCTTGCAACTCTAAGTTCAAGCAATGGAAAATTAGGAACTTGGAATAGAGAAATTCCAAGTGGTCATAAGCAAGATGAATTTGTCGAATTCACTCCAGCAGATGATGCCTGCCCCAAAATGAATATTTCTGCTCTGCCTCCAAGGTTTTTTTAGCTATAATTTCTGCTCAATGACTTCTGTTTTCAGTTTTGAGAATCCTCTAAAGCACATGTAATGTAAGATCATTGCAGAACCCACGTGCATTCTAGCCAACAAATTGTCTGTTATGCAGATTTGTTGCAGAATTTTTGTCTGAAGATCAAGGATGTGAACAGTAAGTTTTCTTTTCTGCTTTTTGAGTCACACAAAAATGAAAGGGTGCCATTTCATCCTAAGAAACTGAGAGAGACTGATGCTACCCCATGAGGATGTAATCAATCTTTCTAGTGTTGGTGGTAAGCTATTTTTGGAACCTATTAATTTCTGGGTATTACATTGTGGTTTTCAGCTCTGGTATGCTGTTTTAAAACCTCTTTATGTCTGAAATGCATCTTTGTTTCAGGAGAGCTGAACGATATACACATGAAACTTTTGGTGTGTATGGGATTGTCAATCGCTGTATAATCCGTGAAAACAAAAATCATGCAGGGAAATGGTTCGCAATTATTGAATTCAGAATCTGGAGTGACGAAGAAATTCGTATGAAACTGGTTGCTGGATGCGAAGTAAAATTTCCAAATTTTTATGGTACGTCCCGAAAAGTTTGATCTTGTTTTTACGTTATTTCCTCTTATACTCATTCTTTGTTGTGATGTTTGGGGTCAAGAACTTATGTCAAACCTCTTGCATTTGATTTTGAAATTCATCAGAGGGAGAGGATGTACTCATACGTCGGCACAAAGATAAGCACAATAAGCTCATCCGCACCCAATGGTCAAGCTCAACTGCCAATTCCCCATGTCGGCCAAAATGGGTATACACGGGACTTGATACAAAGGCAGGCAAGCCACTTTACAAGGGTCCTTGTACTATCTGTGGCTGTGAAAGCACTGTTCCATTCAAACCCGTTGTTAATGGGCAACCACCTCGTTGCAGAAGCTGTCTCCCATTACATCCATCTCTTTTGTCTACTTACAACCAAAGTTTACCTCCCTTGGATCCAGCAGCAACCACTAATAGTCTGGTGTTTGATCATAAGTCCTCTGCTAGCTTCTAGATTGAACGATGCTTGGAGGAATAACCTATTGGAAGTGGTAACTGATCGGATTTTATCTTAGTGTTATGCACCTCTCGCAAAAAATGGAAATTACAGATTATGTATACCCCATGATGTCTGGAAGGGAAAAGCACCTGAATATTATCATTGACAGTATGTTAAGCTACTATACCGTTAATGTTGAGTAAAGACCAAAGACTTTGTAAGTCTCAAGATAATAAGTGCTGCAAAGTCTAGTTTTAGTAAAATTCTGTAGCACTTTGCAATATTCAGTTGAAGCTCTCTTATTATGCATGTTGATCACAAAGTAAAACAACAAAAAATCATGATCGAACTTAATCTGAGCAGCAATTGCCGCACTTGATCTTAACTCTTTATTCTGATTTAGCTAGTTCATGGCACATGCATGCGGTTAAGTATGATAATGCACACATTTGCATGATGCTAGTACCTATCTTATATATAAGGAGAGTACAAATAACCAATAGGTTATATAAACAAGTGAGTGGCCGACTGCCTTATTACATGAGCAGTTTCAGAAATGTTCGTGACTCGGGAGTGGATTCTTATTATCTCGTGTCTCAAAATCTTGGTTTGATTTAATAATGACAAGTAGCTAAATTTTTTTTTGAATCTGTGAAAGAATGCAAGCTTTATAACAGTAGTCCCAAGCTCCATATACATGGGTTATCTTTCTTGATTAAAAAGACACAAGCTCACAAGAACTCGTGTTCTCCAAGTTCGGTCAACTAAGAAAGACAAAAAGGATACAGATTGTCAAACTGCACTGTGTAAGGATCTTGTAGCTATTGGTTGTTGGATCTTGTAGCTATTGGTTGCTTAAACAGAACGAGTAAATTTACTCTCAATTCTCTTCATTTGAATGCTTCAACTAAGGGCAAGTGCTTGTTGAAAATTGGGTAATTGTTAGGCACCGATATATAAAACAAAACCAGAATAACTCCATAAGTCCGATATTGCTAGAACCTTGCAGAAAGAGATCTGCATGTCAAAGAGCTCATGGGCAAAGAGTAAAATGTAGCACCATCTCTTTTTGTTAGAAAACAAAGTTCTTTACACCAAGTAAGTCAGTGCTCATTGAGACATTATGAACCTGAAGTGTGTATTTTCGCAGACTCGGCCATGAATTTATTCCCGTTGCCATAAAATGTGGTTGGTAGGCACTGTCTGCTCGTTGGCCAGTCCGCTACTTGTCGACTTCGTTGGTATTGACGCTCTCGGTTTGGATTCTAGAGCTCCCTTGTTGGTGATTTGTCGATGCTCTCTATTGTAGTTTGGTGGCTTGATTCTGCTTCCTGATATCCTTCATACGATTATTATAACTAGAATATGTTAGAAGAATCTTCATGGGAATCTTCTAACAATCTCATTTTTTGTCTTTAATCCTTCTTCCACAACAGTCTAACCTTTGGTGCACATTTACACATTTCACAACATGGAATAATACATCAACTTTGGTATTGAAATAATGCTTAAAAACTACCCAATAAAAAGTTTTATTTTTTTGCTTAGCGATGCCAATTTGTTGTGGTCAATAGTTGGATTTGAAATGCCTTCGAATTCCTTTTGAGATAAATGCCCCCTCCATTACAATGCATCGATCTTTCTTCCACTATGAAATTCAAGTAGCTACTTGAGTTCTTTGAAGTAGGATAGAATGTTTGATTTGCTCTTCATGAACGTAGCAATAGTTCTTTTAGAGTAATCATCAATGAAAGTGATGAAATATGATGCACCATCTAATATAGGAGTCGGCATAGGACCATACGAGCCACAACGAATAAGGTCAAAAAGGTCCTTGGAAGTTTTGGCATGACTTTTGGACAATCATGCTTTTTCTTAGTGCATTTTTTATTGAGTTTAGAATTCCAGAGAACTTAGACTACTTTCATTCCCTATTTGGCCCTTTTTCTACATGTTTTCAGGACTGTGCAACCCAATGTTGAAGTATTTTATGACCACTATGTTAGATTCAGAGATATAGTCAGTATCTCTGTTATCTCCATAGGTCCTCTCTCATTCATGTATTTTACTGATCTTGTCCATTTCTTCCCACAGTTCAAGCAGAGACTAGATAGGATGTATACTAGATTGTTTGAACAATTTAGAAGCTCTACGATGTGTGCTGTTTGTAAGAGAAAATGTCATTTTGTTGTTAGTTCAGATCCCGGATGATGAGGAAGTTGTAGCTTCTTATCCTCATATCGCCTCATCCTCAATTACATCATCCTTCAAAGAAATTAGTGACTTCCTTATTGACACCCCTGATAAGGATAGTGATTTTCTTGATGTTGGGATTCTTTCATTGGCTCAAATTTGACTACTGATGAATCAATGTCTGATGTTGAAACTAAATGGTTTTTAATTTGTCTGTGTATCATATAAATGATGATGTATATATTACTACAGTGGATTTGTGTAAGTTTTTTGACTATCGTGAGGATGAGGTGCTTTGTTTATAATTTGTATTCAGACTTAGCATTCTCTGTCTACTCACTCAGTCAATTTTCCTCCAATCTTGGCATGGAACACTGGTTGATGGTAAAACGAATCCTGCAATATTTGAAAGGCACCCACAATTTGGGGTTGATCTACGAAAGAGAGAAGGAGTTTATCCTACAACATTACAGCGATGCAAGTTGGGCTACCTGCAAAGACAACGACAAGTCTGTGACAAGTGGATGTTCGATAGCATGTGGAGCTGCGATCAGTTGGACCTGCAAGAAGAAGACATTGGTAACCTGAGACAAAATTCTACCGTCCCAAATGCCCACACTATCCATGGGATCTCTGTGAGGAGGAGACTATCTTTCAAATTGATAACGAGATCCTCCATGACATACCAATTGTCTCTCTACCACCGAAACCTCAAGCACGTGGTCATACTATGAAAGAGAAAATACACTTCAAATTCAACTGTTCGAGAAGTTCCTAAAATTGCCTCTAGCCCTACACCAGTCCCCGAAAAAGCACCATCTCGGCAAGATAAAGGCAAGGCCCCCCTCGAATCTCCAGCCCATGATGTTCCTGCATACTTTAAGGACTATACGATCGAGGATGTCACAATCAAACTACCCCAAGCTCAACGTGAGCCCACTGGTAATTCACCCTACAAAGGCCCTGCACAAACCATAACCCTTTCCCTGAGTGAGCCAAATGAAACCAACGAATATCTTGTCCACGTCGGAGCTCATCTCAATCGCGAACAACAAAGATGGCTTGAAAAGCTCCTACGAAAATATCGACATATCTTTGCCTGGACCTATAAAGACATGAAAGGCATCTCACCCCAAGTAGCTGTGCATCGTATCCCACTTAAACCGGGTGCGAGGCCCACTGCGAGTCGTCCATACAGATGCAATCCCATCTATAAGGCCAAGATCAAAGAAGAATTACAATGCCTCTTAGACGCAGGATTTATCTATGAAATTGAGCATACTGAGTGGGTCTCCCCAATTGTCATCGTCCCCAAGAAAAATGGAAAACTCCGGATCTGTGTCGATTTTAAGAAACTTAATGTCTTCACTGAACGTGATCATTTTCCACTACCTTTCAGAGAATCCATCTTAGAAAATCTAGCAGGAGATGAGCCTTACTCCTTCTTAGATGGCTTTAGCGGATATAATATAATCCAAATCGCTGAAGAAGATCAACACAAAACCGCCTTTGCCACAAAATGGGGAACCTTCTGCTGGAAAGTCATGCATTTTGGTCTCTACAATGCAAGATCTAGGTGAGCTTCACTACATCTTAGGCCTATCATATCAGGTATACCAACAGTCTTCTCTGAGAAAACCACAAAAGTCATTAGTTTCAAACGAAATTTTTTCACAGCATCTCAGATAGAATTTTGCCTAACTCTTTTTTCACAAAGCATGATTCATTTTTTACCTCCGCAAATTCTGTCTCAGATTAAAAAAATGTCTAAAACTAGAAAAAAAGATAGTTTTCTTCATCAAATATCCATTCTCAAAATTCACAAACAATTCGTTGGAGCTCAAATTGATCTCACGATTTCCCTACTATCTCCGCGAATTCTGATCAGATACATTTTTGCACTCTCAGACGTTTTTTCTGTTTTGGCAATAAAAAAACCACTTACAGGAATTCGCGGGCCCTCAAAAAGTTGCCTCAAAATTCGTGACCATCATTACCAAATCGTGAAGGCTGAGGACGATTTCTGGGTGAAGTTGCGAATTCTTGCCAAAAAAAGTCTATATATAGACCTCCACCTTCTCTCCACGAGTTCATTTTAGATTGCTGCTCTCGAGTTCATGCCAAATTTTTTTCAAAATTTTCATAATTCAAAGCAATCTAAAATCACAGTTATCATGGCTTCCCGCGATTCCTCGCTGAGCTTGCATCGCCGTAAACCCCCTCGTTTTTATTCAGGGGATATAGTCATGATCTATCTTAAGAATTACGCTAAGCAGCTCACACTGGCCAAGGATATCCTCACGAACCTTGGATTTGATCTAACACTTTTCCAAGACCAGCAGAGCGAGAGCCTCATCCGAGCAGCCTACTCGACCTATTCGGATGAGTTCCAAACTTTCCGGATTACATCCAAGAGTGGCATCTATACTATTATCAACGTCTCTCCTGGGGATCTTCAGAGCGTCGGCTTTCCTAATCTCGGAGAGACAATACATGGAAAGGGCACCAGCTATGATGCCAAGTACCTTACCAAGTTTCTGACCGATGACGACAAAACCATTTCCCAAACCAACGACGAGATCGCTATCCGCCTCATCACGGATCCCCATCTACGGGCCGCCTTAGAGATCCTCGTCACCATGGTCACAGTACATACCACCAAGATGGATTGCATCCCACCGAGCGATCTCTTCTCTCTGACCCTCACCATGGACGACCCCACTCAAATTTATCAGTGGGCTGAGAAGGTAGCGGAGAAGCTACCTTCTCAGCCCACTTATAATAAAAAAATCGGCCAATTCTAGTAAACCAAGTGTGAAGTCGAAATTGTTCAAGTTCATAAACCTAAATTTAGTTTTGACCTACAAAAGATCAATTCTACACATGCATAGTGCCTTCAACTTCGATAGTATGTGTACTATCGTCACCAAGATGAACAATTTTTTTTGTACTCTAAAGTGTATAGGAGTGAAAGTACTCATGATGACTGGTCATATGTTGAGTAGCTCCAGAATCTAGAAACAAAAAATTATCGACTTGCGTCTTTTGGTCTCTAACCACAAACGCTCACATTAGAGGAGTTCTTGGTTTCCAAATGACCCTTTGTAAAGATGTTTTTTATTTATTTTTAGCTTTTAAAGCTTGCTCTGGACCAATAGTAAAACTACATGTGTACATTTATGTAACATAAAAAGCTGCCCAAATTTTTGGTGCAAATTTTTTTTAATGTACATTCGACATAGTAAAGGAGAAAAAAAATTATAAGTAAGTTCACATTGAAAGAAAACGAGAGAGAGAGAGAGAGAGAGAGAGAGAGAGAGAGAGAGAGAGAGAGAGAGAGAGAGAGAGAGAGAGAGAGAGAGAGAGAGAGAGAGAGAGAGAGAGAGAGAGAGAGAGAGACGTGCCCCCTTGACAGGGGGCGCACCCCCTTCGGGACCCGGTGGCCCAACGGGGAACACTTGCCCCCCTGGGCCAAGTGGCCCCACCCTCCACCCACCCTGGGGCGCGCGCCTCGGAGCTCTGGCTGCACGGCCTGAGGTGCGAGGTGGGGAGGGGGCCCCTCGGAGCTCCAGCAGCACCTGAGGTGAGCTAGCGCCCCCCAGGGTTGGGGCGGGGTGGGGTGAATTTCAACACCAATTGCATGCAGTTCATGGCAAAAGTGCAATATCACGTGATCAAGGTGCAAAGAGAGGCCAACTAGAGCCCTAAATAGAAATATGCATATGCTGGATATTGAAATATGCCTGCGCGTGACAAGTAGCTTCATCTCCTTGATGCTTGTGTGCTTGGATCTAGGGTTGAGGGTAGGATAAGAATGCCCATTACACTATCCACCATGCATTTTCAGCTTCAAAACTAGAAGAAGAGTACATAGACATCATGAGAGATCCTTATTTATAACTCCCTTCTATCTCACCTTCACTCTCCTTAGTAAGATTGGCTTGCTTGATGAACTCTTTCTTCTTGAAAAAATTAGAAGCAAAATGCCCTTTGTTACCACAAAAGAAGCACTGCTCTTTGGATTTGCAACTTGTTGATGTTTGTGATAAATCCTCATCACTCTCCTCCTTTGTCTTGTCCTTCTTGAAATGTTGATGATGCTCCTTGCCCCTTCCTCTTGGCTCATCCTTTGTGAAGTATGCTTTTACCTCTCCATCATCCTTCGAGGTAAGTTGATCGATCCTCAATAGCTTGTTCTCTTGTCTACACTCCTCAGAAATGAGAACTCCTTGTAGTGCCTCCAAGCTTGGAAGCTCGTGCCCCCCCCGTGCCTCGAAGGGGGTGCTCCCCCCCCCCGCTCTCTCTCTCTCTCTCTCTCTCTCTCTCTCTCTCTCTCTCTCTCTCTCTCTCTCTCTCTCTCTCTCTCTCTCTCTCACACACACACACACACACACACACACACAAAAGAATTGCACAAGTTTTTTTTATCTTAAGATATTTCTTTTTCAACTTAAAACATCATTAATTGTAAAAAAAATTGCACCATGCTTTCACTTCAATTTTGTTTTTTTTCAAGAGTACTATCACACTCTTTTTTTGTGATTTATTGTTTAGAAAAATTTAGTTTTATTATACTTGGCTGCTTGAGTTTACAACTCGGACAATCTATGTTGCAATTTTTATAGGGTCTTTTTTGGATATGAAACTTCTCTAATGTTCTTCCATGTCGAATATGGAGATTGAGATGATATTGCGACTGTTGATCTGGTTGCTTTGTTGGCGTTTTAATATCCTACAATCATGGATCTCATGGTTAATGTGCTTGCAATACTTATAAAACATCTTCTTCTTCATTGTGGATTTGATAATTGTTCTTGACTATGTGTTAGCTTCTGATTTGATGTTGGCTGTCTAGAATTTTTCTTCTTCTATCATTTTGAGCTTTTGTTGACATATAAAGCGTGAGATGATAAACTCAAACAGGTGACTTAACTTCTTCGATCGTCTTCTTGCAACAACATAGTGATAACTCTAGTGAGAGTTAAATCTGAGTGTGTCGTAATGATCATCACCCAAGTTTCATATGTAGAAGACAAGCTTTATAGCAATGTCATAATTGCATCTTGATCGTCGATAGTTGATCCAACAGCTGCCATCTAAGAGATTCTTGAACTGATTAACATGAATTTGAAGAGAATCACCATTCGATATCTTGAGTGAAGAATTTTTTTCAAAATTGAAACTTGGAAGTCACGTCCCTCAAATCATATAGTGCACTCAAGATGTCTCATACTTCTTTCGAAGTTTGAACTTGTGATTTATGGCCAATCTGAGTGTCTAATATATTGAAAATGATAAGCGCAAAAGATTTGCCATGCTTTGATTTTCATTTTGAGTCGCTTGTGTCATTTTCAAGTTTCAATTCGATAATCCTGACAACATCCCACAACTTGTTATCAATCAGCAAGGTCTTCATCTTAAATTTTAACAAATAGTGATTGGATCCATTCAACTTGGACGTGACTTCCAAGTTGCATATCATAAGAAAATTCTTCTCACTCAAGATGTCGAATGGTGATTCTCTTCAAAATCACGGTAACTAGTTCAAGATTATCTTATAGCAGATGATAGTTGTCGGATCAACTATCAACGATCAAGATGCAATTATGACGTTGCTATCGAGCATGTCTTTTCCTTATGACAACTAGGTGTTTATAAAGAGTGTTTTTCGAGGTCCCTCGAAATATCCCTCGGGTTGTAGGTTGAGCAGAAGTGAGTGTTTTTCGAGGGATGTATTGAGGGATCTCAATATATCCCTCGGGGCATACAATGATCAACATAGAGACTTGTTGTCTGAGGGTGGTTCCATGAGACAAAGAGAGCTTTTTTTCGAGGATTATTTTGAGGGAGAGAAAATCCAAAAAAAAAAAATTAGGGCATAATGGAACCAGTGTACTGATCCATTCTGCCCTAAAAATGGACTCCATCCAACTCCATGAGTCTTTTGCGCCATTTTTTATAAAGTTGGTAAGCAAAATCATTTGTTCATAATTGTTAATAAAAAAATTACAAATATTTAAGTTACATTTCATGCACTTAAAGACTGATGAAGGACACTTTCAACCTATCCACCTTCAACCCTAGATCTAAGGATTTGCAAAACATCAAAAACTGAAGAGGATTCTTTACATGTCATGTGGAAATTCATTCCCATGAGAGCGATAGCATATTTCAAACTCAACACGTGCTTCAGATTCAACATCTAACACTACAATCTGCTAATCCTAATCACCAAGATCAAACTTACTTCTCTCTCTCTCTCTCTCTCTCTCTCTCTCTCTCTCTCTCTCTCTCTCTCTCTCTCTCTCTCTCTCTCTCTCTCTCTCTCTCTCTCTCTCTCTCTCTCTCTCTCTCTCTCTCTCTCTCTCTCTCTCTCTCTCTCTCTCTCTCTCTCTCTCTCTCTCTCTCTCTCTCTCTCTCTCTCTCTCTCTCTCTCTCTCTCTCTCTCTCTCTCTCTCTCTCTCTCTCTCTCTCTCTCTCTCTCTCTCTCAAAAAGCATAACAAGATTCAATCCAAAACAATCAGCAAATCCAAATAACAACAAGATCATAAGAAAACATGAGAGATGGAACAAGAAAGAAATAGTAAGAACATCCAATTGCAATTCGGTAGAGTTTTTACCTTCTTGATTGAAGATAAAAATGAATTACACAACATAACTATTTTATAATGGATTTTAGGGCACTTGGCCTCGAAGCCTGGCCAATTTCCACCTTCCTCCTTATTTGAATTTAAAATTGGAGTAAACCCACTTTTATTAACTAATTTGATTGTTAGGCCCTGTGACATTCCATTCTCGCAATTTGGCTTAAAGTCTTTTTATTAACTTCTAAGAATCAAATAAATATGTGATCATCGGATTGGACTTACACATGCAGGGTGTCAAATCCCTCTGATCATTTATTAGCTGCTTGTATATCTACAATCTAATTAAAAATTAGGTTTGCTTCCATATTCACAAATCCTCCAATAGTATCTCCCACCAAAACAAGTGGCGGTCCTACGACACCCCATGAGAATTATTCATTTGGGGCTCTAGTCTCGTTCTACCTTGTGAAGTACTAGCTTGAAGATTTGCATATTGATCTTCTTTTTCAAAATATCTTCTTCTTCGAAACCTTATGGCAGCATAGCATGAATGTCTTGGGAGATCAAGTACAAGAAGGATCGGCAATGTATCTGGAATTTAAAAACTAGCTTTTGGAGTTGCTAGTTGATCCTACTATGTCGCTTAAGTTACTTTTGTAGTCCTACATCTGATCAAATGCCACTCAACATATTGCTAAAAGAAGAAAAGAATACTTGATAGAGAAAGGTGCATTCGATAGATGCTACTATCAAGCTTTGCAGATAGATCTTTCTTCTAATGCGTGACTACGCCTATCAAATTTCAACAAAACTATTACAGCAACTATAATGTTTGATTCTACTTGATTCTAATTTTGAAATCATCAAAATGAGTGAAATTGATTTTGTAGACAAACATACAGAGTGAGTACTAATATTGAAAGTATTTGATAGCTCATATAAATTTGTAAGAACATAATTAGATTACTATAGAATAGAGAAGTATTCATTTATTCTAACATAATAATGAATGCAATAAAAACTAACTCTAAATCTCATATCAACTCAATCTGATGCATTTCCACTAAGCAGTGATGAAGTGATACCAGCAATACTCTATGGTCCTTGACTTCTCTTCAAAAAAAGAAGGAAGAAGAAGAATGATAAGTAGAACCTTAATGAGAAGTGATTAGCTATTTTACACTAGTTAGCAACTAAATGTGAAGGATTTCATATCATTCAAGATCCAATCCATGTCCCAAATCTTTGGTTACAATAAGGAGCAAACCAACAATCCTGCCAATGTAGAAAAATCAGCATCTACATACAAAATGAGATGCAAACTCTAAGAGATACTTATCAAGCATGAACCAAAACATAAATATGTTTGTTGTCCATACAATTACAGTACCCTACTATATTTCACACGTGTGGAACCAAAAATAGCATAATATGAGCATTCTACACACAAGATTGCAAATCATCAAGATAGTGCACCAATGAATAGTAGAATCCAAAGAGAACCATGTATAATGACGAAATGAGAGATAGAAGAGAGAAGATGTGTCTCTCCACGACTGACATCCTTTTATAGAGTGTCCAAACCCTATTTGGCCACTTGGCTTTCCCTCCAAAATGTAAACCCTACTATTTTTGGGTCTAGATTCAATGTACCCAAGTTCAAATTTGAATCTCTCTCAACCTCGACTACCAACTTTCCCACACTTTCAAAAAGTGTTTATTGAATGTATTTTAAAATAACATAACTTCAAAAAGTTTATCTCTAAGTCTAAAATGAGTCTTGGCCTCTTATTGACAATTTACCAAAATATGACTAAACTAGACTAAACTAGTTGAAATCTCTCACACTCCCTCTTCAACTAGTTTTGGCATAGATTTGACAATAGAACTTTGATCCAACTTTAGAATGATCTCCATCCTAAGTATAGATCTCTTTTCTAAGGTCCTAAAGTATCTTTCATAATTGATATAGAGAATAGTGTCCAAATTGGATGCTTCACTATCTCTTACATCAATTTTACACATCAAGATATAACTAGAACATGAAAAACCAAATAGAATGTGAATGAAATGATTCCTCCATGTTTAAGTCTTTGAACTATCTGGAAAATTAGAGCAACCAAACAATAAATGTGAGTGATGACCATTTGCTTGCTTGTCTCCTCCAACTTTGTCCATTCTTGATATGTCTCCACCATAAAACTCCATGAATGAGCCTCCATCTTCATCTTGCCACAAGATATCATCAAACCTTGGAAATCCATCAGTAGGTGAGTACATTAATGATGCAAATCTAGCACCACATGACTCCATAAACCAAGTAGGTTGCACTAGTCCATCTTCAAGATCTACTTGACACGAGAAAATGACCATAAATTCACCAAAAAATGACAATCTCCAAACATTGGCATCAAGTAACTTAAAACTTGAGAACTTGATCATGGATGAGTGATATAATGAGCCTCCAATAGCTTCATTTCCATAAGCAAAACCATCCAAGAATGCTTGTACAACTCCAACAATAAGATATTGCAAGACAATGTAGCTAGTTTGTCCATATCTTGACAATTTGCACACATCCACATGAAATAGCTCAAAAATGAGATAGAACAAGTAAAGTAAACTTGAACAAAACTTCCTTGCTGCTCCTTTGACCTTACTTGAGTCTTCAATAAGCTGCAAAATCAGATCCCTAACATATTTGCCAATTACCTCTCCTTTGATGCTCTTGACTAGCTCCAAATTGCCAACTTCCTTTTTGCCTTGTTGAAGCCCTTTGAGACCAACCTCTTGATCTTCCTCTTGACCATCAAGGTCATTGAAAAAAATTTGTTTTTCAGATCCATTACTTGCTTTTCCAGTATGAAAACCATGAGAACCAATATCCACTTGCATAGCATCATCTACACAAGAAGATTCTCCAAACATGTGAGAAAGCAAAGTGAGTCGCTTCCACTTGCTTACCTATCTCTTGATCATCAAAGATATGAATATCTTCAGACCTGAACCTCTAGAAATACTCCCTCTCAAACATATGATCTAGATCCAACAAGATCTCATCAATGCTTGATCTCGATTTTCCACAAAGGTTAGAAAGAACAATGTCACCAATGTTACCATCATAAATCAAAAGATAGATTCCAAACTTTCCATCCAACATGAAGTAGAGTAGGTGAAGATGAGTATCAAGCCTAATAAATCCAGCCTTCTTGAGTCCATAACAAACCTCAATAAGCTCACCAATGAGATCTCCCTTGCCCTGAAGAAATTGCTTCTCAATTTGCTCCATGTAGTCTTCTCGAACCAACCTTTTGCCATCTCGATCATGAGTGATCAATTCATAATCATAGAATTTTTTGAGTTGATGAAGAGATGTAAGATCCATGCCTTGGATCTTCCCATGAACCAATCTTCCATTGCTCTTTCCTTCATAAGACTCCTTCTTAATGATTGCATCATAAGAAGTAGAAACCTCAAAGACATTAGAAGCCATGAAAAAAATGATTAGTACCTTCAACATAAGGATGGTAACTTCTACTCAATGTTTTAGGTAATGACTCATATGATAATAATTCTTCCTCACTATCATTCACAATGACATCATTCAAAGTACATCCTACTTTGAACACTGCACATACTTCTCTTCTTCTTGACTTGTGACTATCTTCCTCCCCAAGTCTCTTGATAGAACCATTTGATCTACTCTCTTTATGAAGACATGTGACTCCACTTGCTGGAAAAATGACTTTCTTGGAATCATAACAAAAGAATGTAGAAGAATCACCTCCTTCATGCATGCACCTAGCAACATCTTTTTCCATATGATCAAAGAAATCATTAGCAACAATTTTTTCCAAGGAAGAACCTTCACCACCTCCATTGATGAAGTTAGATATTTCCTTACCTTTTGCATGCTTGCACTTGCTATGAAGAACTATTGAAACACCATCATTATCCTCAAGATTAGCCAAGTTAGTAGAAAGATGAATGCTAAAAGGTAACTTTGGAAAGTTGAGAGCAATCTCCTTTTCCATTCCATCCTTTTTGTTAGCCATAACAAAAGCATCAAGCTTGAAAAGTCTACCTTGTCTATTGCCCCTAGCAACCAAGATTTCTTCCTTTGTAATGAAGCAAGCATCACCACCAAACTTTACCATGTATCCTTCTCTATCATTTGACCAACACTTAGCAAAATCTTTGAAAGTGAAGAAATGTAAAGAACACCATCAAGTCTTGCTTTCCAGAAAGACAAATAGGAATTGAACCAATACCTTCAATCACACACTCACCACCATTGGCCATGTGAATTGCTTTCTTGGCTCCATCAAAAGTGACCAAAGAATTAAAGAACTCCTTGTGACTAGTCATGTGTGAACTAGCTCCACTATCAATCCACCATGAATCTTTGTCACCTTCACTTGATATAAGACTTGAAGAACACATCAAAAGAGAATCACCACCACCTAGATCCTTATCATTAGTAGTAAAGTTGATTTGCTTGCTACCTTCATCTCTTTGCTTCTTCAAACATTCATTTGCAAAATGCCCTTTGATTCCACAATAAAAGCATTTCAGCTTAGACTTATCTTTCTTTTTGCCAAAAGAAGAAGTCTCACCTTGATCTTGAACTTTAGACCACTTGCCTTTGCCTTTTCACTTGAACTTGCCTTTGATGAACATAGCCTCCTCTTCATATTTAGATGTCAATGGAGATCCACCTCCTCTTGATTGAAGCCTATACTCTTCATTCACCAAGATCTCTTGAAAATCCACAATACTTGGCAAAGTCTTTTGAATAGCAAAACTTTGAACAAGATTAGCATGATCATCCAACAAGCCATTAAGTATAACTTGAACAAGTTCTACCTCCCTAATGCTTTCATCAATACATTCTAACTCATCATTGAACGCTTTAACCCTCAAAACAAAAGCATGAGTACTCTCTTCGTTCTTTTGTAAACTTTGAAAGATTTGCCTCCTAAGAGTAATCAGTCTTGATGTAGACTTGGATTCATAAAGCTTCTTTAAAGCTTCCCAAGCCTCCAAAGATGATGTCCACTTACCAATCTCCTTGAGAAGTTCATTGGTAACATTCATCTTAATCATGTGTAGAGCTTTCTTTGCTCTCTTGTCATACCTCACTCGATCTTGAGGTGCTTGAGGTCTCTCCTCCATGCCTACAACAATTTCCATCAACTCATCCATCTCCAATAAGGACTCCATCCTCACCTTCCAAGTAGAATAGTTGATTGAGGTAAGCCTACCATTGCTCTCCAACATGAATCCACCACTTGTAGCCATGTTGCAATGACCTGGTCTTCTCTTTAAACCTGTTCCAATGCACAAAGCACTCTCTTTAATTTCAACAAATGAACTCAAGGAGAAATCACAAAGATATGGAACCTCTCAAATCTCTCCTAGCACTCTAACTAGAAAATCAACACATAGAATAGTGAAATCTTGATCAACCTATGATCTATCCACAGTTTGATGATTCTTGCCACTTCCTAAGATTGAAACACACTCAAATGAAGTTTAGTAACCTCACAAACTAGAGATCCAATCAAAATTAGAGTTTTGACAAAATCACAAAAAATAATTCTACATGCAATTTCTAGAAACTTGATATATTTTCTTGTAGACTCCAATGAGACCTTCCTAATGCACCAAGAATCATCTACATCCAGTAAGCCGAGTTTGGTAGATTCAAATTTGAATATTGAATCTAGTCCACATTATTGGTAGAATTTTTGATATGGAGGGAAACCAAGATCATATATAAGACATGGATCTGCTATATATAGTTGTACACATGTGGAAAGATGGGAAGAGTCTCTCTCTCTCTCTCTCTCTCTCTCTCTCTCTCTCTCTCTCTCTCTCTCTCTCTCTCTCTCTCTCTCTCTCTCTCTCTCTCTCTCTCTCTCTCTCTCTCTCTCTCTCTCTCTCTCTCTCTCTCACACACACACACACTCACACACACTCACACACATTTCATGCTTATACATGAGTTCTCTTGGGTTCATCTATTCATTGGTGCACTATATTGGTGATGGTGAATCTTGCAATCTTGTGTATAGAATGCTCATTTTATGCTATATTCGGATCCACACGTGTGAAATACAGTAGCTTACTATTTTTGTATGGACGAAAACTTCATTTCATTTTGTGTTTGATGTTTGATCAAGTTCTTATTGAGTTTGTATCTATTTCATTAAGTAGATGCTGATTTTTCCATGATGCAAATGTGTAGATTGTGTTGACTTTCATACCAAAGATGAAGAGCATGAATTTGGATCTTAGTGATTCATATTTCCTCACATGGTATCAGAACTTGTGTTGCAGGTTATGAAAGGGTCAACCACATCTATCAAGGATTTGGAGGAGTTATTATCTCTAGAGCATCAGCATGATCAATTCAAACTACTATCGAATATTTTACATGTACGTAAACTCTCTACAAATATGTTGTCAATAAGTAGAACCATTGATTTAGCTGATAGGGTAGAGTTTGAATGTGATCAATGTTGACTTATTGATAGAACAAATAAGATTCTTGTACTCAACATGATGCATGGATACCTATATAGACTGATTCATTGTTATTCTGACACAAGTCAATCCTTCAATATCTATGTTCTTGTCAATAAGGCATTATTATTTTGGCATAATAGATTAGGACATTTGAATCATACATCTGTGTCGAACATGTCAAAACAGTCCTTAGCACTTGGTCTCGACTATCCAACCATTAAAGTCGACCTCCCTGTCTTTCATAGTTATATTATCAAAAAACATAATATATCAGCCGACATACTATCAGTATGACAATAAATCAATTCAACTTCCTTATTCTGAACCTTCTCTTTTAGAAAATGAAATTGAACTTCTATATGTTTAGTTCTAGAGTGAGTTCATGGGTTCAACGAAAGTGTTATCCAGCTTTGATTGTCACAATGCAATGCAATTGGTCTAATATGTTGAAATTTTAGATCCTAGAGAATTTTCTAAGCCAGATAATTTCTTTTATTGTAGAAGTGGCTGCAACATATTCGAATTTGGTAGAGGACAAATAAATGCACTTTGATTTTGACTGTTCCATGAAATGGGTCCTCCTACAAGAAAACATAAGTAGTCAGAGGATGTGGATTTTCTCGTATCCACATCTCCAGCCCAATATGACTCTAAATAAGCTTTTAGGATTAGTGCATCCACTGAATTTCCATCATAATACAAATCATGGACTTGTTGAGAGAAATAATCAAACCTTAGTCGAAGCGGTTAAGTGTATGCTTGCTCATGCAACACTTCTAAAATTCTTCTGGGCTGAAGTTGTCTCCATTGCAGCTTATATCCACTAAAGTTCTCTTAAACAAAAAATTTTATGAAATCTGGACATGCTCCAAACCATTGTTGAATTATCTCCCATAATGCTCTAGTTAATCTATATCCATTCATTTGTCCAGTTCTACAATTTTATTCGCGTTTCTATGCATTTTGTAGAAATACATGGGAATCACTTAACAGGTGGATTTGACAACAACGAATTGTCGAATGTGTCAAAGGCTGACAATTTTTGTTTTCATCTGTTATAAATATAATGACTTACCCAAGTTGTTTAGCAAGTGAATTTCTTGGAAGTCCTAATTGGATGGATGACAACACATTGTGATTAAGCTCCAATTACGACCTATGACCTAATTAGTTGCCCTAATTAAATAAGCCTAAGCGACATTCTTCATTAGTATATATAGCTGATCATTAGAGGAGATAAGAATGACAGAGCTTTACGTTGATGTTTCTACTTTGAATACTGCTAGCAACGATTATTGCTTATTAGCAGAAGTACATCAGACAGAGTTATCAGTTACTCATAGATAATTTAGAGTACGAGGCTTCATCCTCTATTGATTTGTACTCACATCATCTAATCTGTACATGCTACTTACTGAATCAATCATACCTTTTTATTGCATTTAGTATTATGTCAGAATGTATGCAGGCTTCTCTAAATTTATTTGTATCTGTCAAGTCTCATATTGATTAGTCTGAATTATCGAATGATACACTACAGCAATATTCTATATCTATCAATTATACTTTGTAATTTTTTGTCTACGAAACCACTTTAGTACTAATGATCTCAAAGTTAGTTATTAAAAGAATGAATGTGACGATTTTTGCGATAGCTTTGTTTGTTTTATATAGGCGTAGTCACGCATTAGAAGAAGAATTATTCCACAAAGACCGATAGTTCGTCTTTCGACTTCGATTTTATTACTATTGCTAAATCTCTTATTGATTAGTCTGAATTATCCAATGATTCAATACTGCCATATTCTATGTATTTCTCAAATTCAAAGCTTTTATTGAAAAACAATTCTCTTGTAGTTTAAAAGCTTTGAGATTTGATGGTGGTGGAGAGTATGTCTCCAGCAAATTTAATGATTTTTGTGAGCAAGAGGGAGATAGTTAGAAGATAGTTTACTTGTGCTTATTCCCCCCAACAAAATGGGGTAGTTGAAAGAAAAAATTGAACTCTTTGTGAATGTGCAAAAGCTCTTAGATTAGAGGCATCTCTTCCAAATGATTTTTGCGAAGAAGCAATTTCTTGTGCAAATTATCTTTGTAATAGACTCTCAAATCTTGCTCTAGGAGGAAAAACACCATATGAGATGTTGTATAAGGAGAAGCCTAAGGTATATCACCTTAGGATCTTTGGATGTGTGTGCTTTGTCCATGTACCTTTAAAAACTAGGAAAAACGATGATCCTAGTTGAATCAAAGGAGTGTTTGTTGGATATGCATCTACAAAGAAGGCACATAAAGTTTTTATACCCTCTATTAACAAAGTTGTTGTAAGTAGAGATGTGATCTTGCATGAAGATCAAATGATCAACTTGGATGGGGACGAGATCAAGCCAATCTATGGAGGATCTTCTATTGTCAATCTTGATGCCAATCAAGATGTGGAGGGGTCGAGGCTTGAGGTGGAGCATTGTCAAACTATTACACCAAGAAGATCTATGAGGGAGAGATATGAACCAAGGATGCTCACATATGTGGAGAGAGACAAGCAGGTCTCATATTATGCATTTTTCATCTCTCATGATGAGCCAAGCAATGTCCAGGATGCACTCCAATCAAAGGAGTGGTATGAAACTATGTCAAAGGAGTATGAAGCCTTGATTTTTAGTCATACTTGGGAGCTCATGGATCCACCCATCAACAAGCATGTTATTGGATGCAAATGGGTGTTTAGAGCGAAGCACAACAATGATGGATCTATCAACAAGTTCAAGACAAGACTACCTGCCAAAGGATATGCTCAAATCCATGGGCCTTGATTATGAAGACACCTTTGCACCCGTGGCCAAGATGGTCACTATAAGGATTATTATCTCTATTGCATGCTATTTCAAGTGGAGGATGTTCCAACTTGATGTCTCTAATGCCTTCCTCAATGGCTACCTTGAGGAAGAGATCTATATAAAGCAACCCGAGGGCTTTATCAAAGATGGTGATGGCCTAATCACCTACTTACATATGTACAAGGGGTAAATTTTTCATAGGAGGATTAATGATCTAAGATGATTAGGCCTACCCTCCACATGTGGGAACTACTCCACTCAAGTGAGATTTACATATGTACATGAAATTACAAAATACTCAAGCTAGATTTTGCCTATTCTTCACACTCCTCAGAGAATAGATTGATAAGTGTGCCAGTTCTCTCAAAATAAAATTTTTTCAAGGTGACCTACCATGGTTAGCATAAAACTAAACTCTATCCTGAGCAATTTTCATACTTTCTTTGGCCACTTGCATCATTTCTTGCAAGAAATCTACTGCAGCTTGCACCTTGAGACCTTTGAGTCCGACAAAAACTGGCGAACGCGACTGAAAGCCATACATTAGTGTAAAATGATTGAATCCAATGGTAGAATGATTTGCACTATCATGCACGAACTCAACCATTGGGAGACATTTTCAATCGGATTGTCGGTGAGAAACATATGCTCTAAGCATATCTTCCAATGTCTGGTTGATACGTTCTGTTTGTTGGGTTTCTATGAAAGAGTATTGTTTACTTGTAAGTGATTATTTATCAGCTCTAATACCACTCTTTGTTTAATATAGAATCTAGCCAAGAGAAAACTCAACATTAAATTATGACAGGATCTTTTTCCAACTGTTGATTCAAGCTATTACTTATATCGACCAAATGAATAACTTTGTAGGTGTCAAAGACAACCATGAAGGGAGCGAAACAGTTAGGCATCTATGACAACCATGCTTCCTTTGAGTCAGATATTATGAATGAGTCGTGGAACCAGTATCGGTACTAGAGAAAGGAATTATCAGAAAGCATTCAACAGTGCAAAACACACATAAAGAATATAGAGGATCTATATTTAGCTGTTGAACAATACAATGATCAGATCACAATCCTATGCCTGAGAATGGTTCATAGTAATAGCGCACTTTGTGTTGTGATCTTACTACGCTAGTTACAAATTGAATAATATCCCTACTTCTTGAATTACTTCCACTCTCTCTGAAGATCTTTGATCCTATGGAATCAGATAGTTTGATACAAAGTAGTTCACACATAGGAACTCTGATTTACGCTACCACTAGTTATTGACTCATTTATGGTATAGAATTTTTCATCTCTTCTAGTATAAATAATCATTTTTGAGTATTAGTTTATTGTATGTATATACACATCAGTTGCGGCGGTTGTGAAGATTACAACTATACCGTTAGAGTGAACTATATAGGTGACAATTGTGAAGTGGTGCAGTTACTGCATAGTGAACGGTGACATAGTCTATTTCATGCAGAGCTCCATTTTGACTATTGATAGTCGATAGTCGTTGAAGATGTCAGTGGAGTCGAGTCGAATTATTCACCCTTAAGAAGATGTCGATGAAGTCGAAGTCAGAATGTCGATGGACTTAAGTCGAGTCGGTGAAGTCGATGTCGATGTAGTCGGGTCAATCTTGTTATGCTTCAAGGTCGATGTAGATACAGATTGTTCGACTTGTGATAGTAAGGCTGCATACTGTTGTAGATAGGGAACATTTGGTCGACTATTCCCATCGAAAATCCAAGCTCATCTACTCTAGACGACAACATGTCAACGACGAATCCGAAGATGATGATGTTGCAATTCAACAACTACAACATGATGAAAATGATCAAATTCCTCTATTTCCCAGAAGATCATCAAGAGCTAGCAGACCACCTATCAGATATATCGACGAGTCTGCAACCTACCTTGTTCACGAGCCGACGACTGTCAAAGAGGCACTCAATCAGCCATATTCTAATCTCTGAAGAGAAGCTATGGGTAAAGAGTATTCATCTCTTATCAAGAACCAGACATGGATGATTGTCGAATTACCTGCTAGCAGAAATGTAGTTGATTACAAATGGATTTTCAAAGTTAAGTACAAAGCAGACGAAAACATTGACAGAAGAAAAGCCCGACTTGTCGCCAGAGGATTTTCTAAGGTATACAATGTCGATTACACTGAGACTTTTAGTCCAATAGCCAAGCATTCTTCTATTTGACTTTTATTATCGTTTGGTGCTGCAGCAGATTTGGTAAATACATCAAATGGATGTACAGACAACATATCTCAAGGGAACAATATTCCAATTTCCTGGAATAGTCGCAAGCAATCTTCGATAGCTCTTTCTTCTAATGAATCAGAGTATATCGCAGCCTCACAAGCTACAAAGGAAGCGTTTTGGTTGAGAAACTTACTTTCAAATATCAGTCTGAATCAATCTGCTCCGACATTATTATTTTGTGATAATCAAAGTGCCATTGTCTTATCAGCCAACACTAGATTTCATTCTAGGAGTAAGCACATTGAACTGAAGTATCACTATGTCAGAAGCAAAGTTCTCAACGGAGAGGTCAGATTGCAGTATTGTCGAACGCAAGATATGACATCGGATATTTTTACCAAAGCATTAAGCTTGGATGCACATAGATGGTTTTGTGTAGAACTAAGTTTAAAGGTCAAGGCATTCATGGATTCAGATTATAGGGGAGTGTTGGATTATTCTCCTTCTTACTAATTGACTAATCGGTTTTAATCTTCATCCAACTGTATATCCAATTATGCAGATTTTCCCGTGTCTTTATACAGTCTGTAGAATTACAAGTGTTTTTACACAGTCTGCAGAAATACACGGAGTTTGACAACGATGTCGTCTTTTTCGCATTTTTCACCTGTCAGGAATTATGAGTAAGTATGCAGAGTCGCATTTTTTGCATTTTTCAAAGTTCCTAAGAAAATGACTTTGGCAAAATGTGGGACTACCCCAATATTAAGGACATGAGATTTTGAGACATTGTCGCATTTCTCCAAAAGCTGACATTGTCGCCTTTTGCGAAATTGTCGCCTGTGGCAGGTTTAGTTCATTTATGCATAGTGACACTATTAGTTCATTTATGCAGAAAACTGTTTATGGCAATTGTCGTCGCTTATCATTTCTGAAAAGGAACTGGATGAATGCTAGTGGACTCCAGCCAACTGGCAATTGCATTTGACGACCTAATTTCTTAGTATCAGTTGTTCATACATCTCATTATCAATGATCAAGTCCTAAATCAATGTTGTGAATTGCAAAGGAGTTGAGTGTCATTACACGATGCTTCATGCGCTCTCATCAAGTAGATCATTCACAACTAGAAAGTATTGTAGTTAGCTCTCTATCAAGCTTTCAAGCTTGAACTCTCTTGAGCGTTCTAGCTCAATCTTTTAGAGATTTATTTTAGAGTTGCTATTGCGCTACTGCTTATCAACAGAGTTGTTTATTTTGAACTTATTCTCAGTTACTAAGAGATAGCTTTAGAGTGCGCGGTTTCCATTGGCTATTGTTTAGCGTTAGCATCTGATCTTGTTTTTATGGATCAATATTATTTTTTATTACGTTCAGTTTGTGTCAGAATGCATGCACCTCTGTATTGCTTTTGTAACCGAGAGAATTTTTTGAGAATTCAATACTTTATGTTTGGCTACGTAATCACTTAGTATCTAGCAAAAGCTAGTTGCTAAAGATTGAACGTCATTTCCATCACTACTGCTTTGTTCAATTTTTGATAGGCGTAGTCATGCATTGGAAGTAGGAAGTTTCCGCATTCTATTACTCACCTATTTTTGACATTTGATAATAGTTGCAGACTATGCGACAATGCATGTAAAACTATAGCAATGTGAATGGAACTAGATTAACATGGGATTTAGGAGAGTAGAGGAATAAATCCAACACAAAAAAACTAAGGCAAGAGCACTTGTACATGCATCAATCATCAACCATTCATCACACATAATGAAAGGACACTTTCCATGAAAAAAACTAAGTATAGATTTGGTTTGCTCTCGGGTAGATAGAGAACACAACATTGAGCTCTTGTGTAGAGAGAGAATGTAAAAAACAATCTAAGTGTAGGAGCTTCCTATCTCTCAATCTTGCTACAAAAAACTAGGTATGGACTCTCCCTCACTCCCACTCATAGTAGCTTGAGATCCAAGAGTGTGGAAATGAAGCAAATTGATTGGACCTCCTACATGACACCTCTTACAATGATTGGACCATTTTAGTGCACCTCACAATATGATTGGCCCAAATTGACAAATGAGATCAAGAGGTGATATGTCATTCATCCTTTAGCATCAAGCCAAGTGTCACTAGCCTACACTACCATGAGCTAATTCACTTCCAAAATTGGCCTAATCACTTATTTACAAGTGTACAATGAGTGGTTTTACATTCACTCAGTCTACCCAGGAGTTGGTGGATGGAGAGCACGTGCATGAGCCAGGATGTATCTCCAGGCCAGGAGATGTATGCTAGGGAGAGCCGAGGGCGATGGCTGGTGGTATGGGACGCTAGTTATCGCAGGAGGCTCGACTAGGCATGATTATGTCGATAGCTCCAATGCATGGGGGTGGGTCGGTTGTGACCCTACGGATGGGCGGATACGGTGCATTGTCATTGGTATGGGGTGTGCAGTAACCTTCAAGACAATCGGAGATTTATGGGAGTTGTAATATTTGGTATCAGAGCAGCCGATTTCCTTTAAGAGGTGCACATGTGTCTTTTTTTTACTTCGTGGGTGGAGAATTTGGAGAGTTCAATGTCAGAAGAATTTGACAGGCGACTACATGAGCACTGTCTTTTCCTTTGAGGTCGATAAACTGATCTTCGATGAAGATGCCATCCCGACTAGTGAATATCTTCGACTCGATGGGATCGAACAACTTGTAGGCTTGATTTGAAGTAGTGGAGTTGATGAAAATACAATTGATACTCTCGAAGTCAAGCTTCTTCATGAGATCGTGAGGAATTTGCGCATAAGCAGTACATCCAAAAACTCGTAAGTTTGATAGAGAAGGTTTGGTACCTGTCCAAACTTCGAATGGTGTTTTTTCTGAGAGACCTTCAGTAGGACATCTGTTCTGAATATAGGTTGCTATTGAAACAACTTCAACCTAAATTAGTCTAAATTGTCGAATCATTCGACAATTTAGACTAATCAATAAGAGATTTAACAGATACAAATAACTTCAGAGAAGCTTGCATACATTCCGACATAATATTGAACGCAATAAAAATGTATGATTCATGTATAAATCAGATGATGCAAGTAGAAAACAATAGCGAATGACTCTGCATACTCTAAATTATCTCTGAGTAATTGATAACTATGTCTGATACGCTTCCACTAATAAGCAGTACAAGTCGAGCTTTTCTTCAATCAATGCTTCCATCTGTGTACTTTCACAAGTGTGAGGACTTCTCAAACTATGTGAATGATCTCCCAAGATGTGTTTGATTGCACGTAGATCAATCTACATAAAGATACAAGCATACTAGCTCAAAACGTTGGGAGATGGTGGAATCTACTTGGTGCGTGTGCATGGATCGCAATGGATCACGTA
This sequence comes from Diphasiastrum complanatum, assembly GCA_029204225.1. Taxonomy (NCBI): domain Eukaryota; kingdom Viridiplantae; phylum Streptophyta; class Lycopodiopsida; order Lycopodiales; family Lycopodiaceae; genus Diphasiastrum; species Diphasiastrum complanatum. The sequence continues at coordinate 25,298,240 of CM055103.1, read as the reverse complement.
GGCAAACACAATAGCGATTCTGTTTGCAGTTGTGGAAGCGAGAAGAGCAGATAGTCAGACAAAGCAGTAAGAGAGTCAGACAAAAACAAAATAGCAAAAGCATGCAACACTGACAAAGATTTGAATACAATAACAAATTAGTAGTTGATTCAGATTAAAGTACGAAAATAGAAGTCAGATAGATGCTATGAGCACAAGATAATTGAGGGCGAAACCGCGTGCTCATGAAGCTAATTCCACTATGTAAAAGCTATGAGCTTATTTCTGACAATCAGTCTGAAAGCAAAAATCGATGCATGAAAGCATCTTGAGTGTCTATCTCTAATGGTTTCTCTTTTTGTTTATATGTTACAATGATCATCATCTATATACAGTTTACATTAGTGCAAATGTATGTACAAAAAGAGAATGGAGTTGTTGCGCCGTCTTGGGTAGATCGTGACGGTTGTTGTCATTGTCCAAGTGGTTGCACAATACAGGAAGTGGGTGTCAGGAGTCTTCGACTAGCATGTTGCTACTGATAGTCGATGAGGTTGACTAATCTTAATGGTCCTATGATAGTCAGATAAGTTGACAAGTCGGTTATCACTTTGATGTCTGTCTTTGATAATAGAGCATTTATGCAGACTGTGTGACAGTGCATGTAAAACTATAGCAATGTGAATAGAACGAGATTAACAGGAGATTTAGGAGAGTAGAAGAATAAATTCAATACTCCCCCTTAATCTGGATCCATGAATGCCTTGATCTTTAGACTAAGAAATGCACAAAATGTGTTGCGTGCATCAATGCTCAATGCTTTCATAAACACATTTGCAATCATGTCTTGCGTTCAACAGTACGTTAAGCTTATCTCTTTGTTGAGAACTTTACTCCTGACAGTAATATCAAATCTCAATGTGAATGCTGCATTGACTTGAAACAAACATTAGAAGCGACAGTGCTTGGTTGAAAACCGTGTTGGATGAGGAATGTGTTGATCCTCTGAAACCAAGCTCTTGTTGATTACTTCAAGCCATAAAGTGCTTTATGGAGTTTGCAAACATGGTTTTCCATGCATTCGAGGACGTATCCCTCGGGCTGTAGCATGTAGGTACCTTCTTCAATAACTCCATTTATATAAGTTGTCTGTACATTGAGTTGATGTACTTCAAGGTTGGCCGCAACAACATACGATAGGAGAGCTCGAATTGAATAATGCTTGAGTACTGGACTAAAAGTCTCATTGTAGTCAATATTCAGAATCTGGGAAAATCCCCTAGCTACCCGTCAGGCCTTCCTTCGATCTGTACCCCCGTCAGCTTTATATTTGATCTTAAAGACTTGCAATCAATAAGATTGTTGGCGATAGGTAGTTTGACTAATGACCATATATGGTTCTTGATCAGAGAGAAATACTCTCTGTCCATCACTTCTCTCCAAAGATCGGAGTCTGATTAGCAAAGTGCCTCTTCAAATGTAGTCGGTTCCTGCATTAAAAGGCAGGCAGACTCGAGAATATACCTCGTGGGCTGTGCACTTGGTTTGATCTTTTTGGAGGTGGCGTTGGCTGATGATCCAATCCTTGGTTGTATTGCCCCTGAATAGCAGCTCTTCTTCCGATTCACTGTCGAATAATTGATCGATTGTGAACACGCTTGGACCAAAGGCTCAAATTGTATGTTATTTGTCCCCCTTGAGCAAGCCCTTGTTCACAATTCAAAAATCTTTGGCCTCTATCAAGTTTTCCTACATATAAAGGATAAATGAAAGTAGTAGGAATTTATTTGACACTGGCCAATGTGTGCCCAATACTTTGTTGTCCATCTTATCCTTCGCCATTTTTGACGGCGCTCTAAGAGCTGGTCTAGAATTTACCTTGAACACAAAATGTGGCATACGATTATGCCATATCCACATCTTGCCCTTGCACGAGAGGATCCGTACCTAGCTCAGGCCATGTGATCTCTTCAATCTCATCACAATCGTCCTCGTTGCCTGGCCATACATTTCTAACCTTAGCTATACTATTCATGCCAATTTTCATCAAGCAAGCTATTAGGTCAACAACTTTAAAAGTCGTACGATTTGGAACATGTTTTGGAAATCAAAGGACACGCGATCTGCTATCTATGCCCCAAGGCAAGGGATGGAATTGCCGATTTCCACGTGGGTCTCATGAGGTATAGTGGCTCCCCAGTTCAATGAAGGCCTCGCCAAGATTCTTGGTCAATGGGGACGACCCCTAAAATTTTCAAAAGCACTTTGTGGGTCCGGTCCTTAGTTTCTGGTCTCCCTTTTCTCTTTTCCATCTATCGGCAGGCAAAGGAGGCAATGCTCTCGCTATTCTCTGCGGAGAGTGAATGCCTCATCGTCTTCCTCGCAGATCTGGCAAGATCTTGTTACGATCAAATGATGCAGGAGCAGCAGCTACGGCAGCTTGATCGCTAGTAGCAAACACAGCCATGGGAGGGCAAGGGATGCGATGGCGGGTAGGGTTGGTGGTTGTGATCTCGGTGGCCCTTGCTGGAATAGGGATCACCGGTTTCCTCAAGCCCCTTCCTAATTCCTGCATCATGACATATATGTATCCCACCTACATTCCTGTCCCCGGACCGCCTGAGGTTCGTAGTGATAAATATGGACTCTATTTGTATCACGAAGGCTGGCGGAAGATCGACTTTCAGTTGCATCTTCGAAAGCTTTCTGGGGTTCCAGTTCTATTCATCCCTGGGAATGGGGGCAGCTACAAACAGGTATGGTGCTTCAATATTTGCAAAATAAATATATACGTGGTTGCAAGATAAGTATATATTTATGTGGTTGCAAGCTCAATATATCTAGTTAAAATAAATATACAAGTGGAGGATTTTGCCAATGGATCCGTTCATCAAAGCAGACAGGTAAAAATTGCTAAGTTCCGATATTTAATGCTTGAATGCTTGTCTTGTGGCTTAGAAGCTCGATATTCATGTTAAGCTGTTCATCTTTAACGCCTTGTTTTATTATGCGATTGCCCGCTGTTGGCTTGCAGATTACGCGTCCCAAAACACTCTTAGATCATTTTTACGTGGGGCTTCATTGGGGGGACAAGCATTGGAAAATGTGGTTGTTTCGGCTTGGTGAAGTTTGATAGAATGTATCATTATTGTGCATTGCAGATTGGGCATACAACAACGCTCTTAGATCATTTATGAGGGATTGCGTTGGGGACATGTTATTGCTCACACAAGTTACCCAAGACAAGATTCCTATACAGTAGTCATACACATGAGAGAGAACACAAACAACAACCATCACGCACAATGATGAGATGTACTACAACTATGTCCCTCATAGAAATGAACCCTGTTGTTTTTCATTAGGCTAAACAACAACCTGTTGATTCAATAAATGAATCTTGTTCTTTTTATGAGGCTAAACAACAACCTGTCGATTCAGTAGAGAATCCTGTTGATAAACCAACTGCCATTCAGAAATGATCCTTTCTTCCAGAACCGAATTTCCCACACAGCTTGTTACACCTGTCACTTGTAACAGTTAACTTATCATTTGCCACCATGATAAGAGAATGTGAAACAATGAAACATCCCCTTGACTTGAATATTGATTCACATACAACTCCCTCTTAGAGCTTGTGCCTTTGTTGATTTTAACCTCGACTTAACCTTGTCCAATCTTCGCCTTCCGAAGTTGACCCTTTTGTAACTTCCAACCACTGGTATACATACTCTTCCTCGTGCTTTATCTTGCATGTAATTGTCCTCAACTTGTGTGAAATAAACTCTCACTTGTATGTGATTGCCTTGTTGTACTTTCACTTGCAAAAAAGCTCTGACTCCAATCTTCTTTAATGATGATGCGATGTACATGCAATGATGATGATCAAACGTGATCTTTGACAATCAAAACTTGTCAACAATGAACTTGATTTTTGTATCATGCCGTCACAACTTTCAAAAACTTGTGAAGAATTCATGCAAACTCCTTGCAATAGACAGCTATCAATCTGGCTTAGTAATCATAGAACAATTTTCAGCAACGATCTGGCTTCCAGCCAGCAGCAACATGCAGAGAACCTACTCACTAGTAGTCTAGTAGTGAAAATTCCGAACCAATTTCAGCAAAGAACAAGCTGTGAATTTGCACAGTGAACTCCTCCTAGAACAACAACCTTTCTGACAGACTTTTAGTAGTGTAAGCACCTTAACATCGACGAACTTCCGGCAGCCCATGATTGTAATACATCACACTATCTTGCCTGGATGGAGAGAGAGAGAGAGAGAGAGAGAGAGAGAGAGAGAGAGAGAGAGAGAGAGAGAGAGAGAGAGAGAGAGAGAGAGAGAGAGAGAGAGCTTTAGTAATGTCTTTTCATGCCAAAAGGCACATAAGACCACATAACTACATCTCAAGTGCGATAAAAATAAAAGGAGCATATAAATGTCTCTAGAAAGCAAGCAACTATCAAAACTGAACAAATCTCAGCTCTACCCTCATGATAAGATTACAGAGATGATATAAAGGAAAGTTGTATAACTAGAGCTGTAGTACAACAAATCAAAATTGCATGGTAAATCATGTCATAGAGGGCCCCCACTGAAGAAAACAAGGATAGAAGAGGAAACAATCACGAGCCCTAGGTTTGTGAGGTCTCCTAGTAGCCATGAAGCTCGGTCTTGAAACAATACACTATCATTGGTCCCGGTGAATGTCTCGAGAGGCATATTTCTGACTCATCCTTTACAATGTCTTAGTCAAGGAGGTGATCTGGTTCTGGAAGTCTTAATGTCCATACCGACATCTCTAACATATATCTCTATAGAGCAGGGACACCTCATGCTTCATCAAGGCCACACACGGAGGGTCTCCCAAAAGTCCGATGACAAAATGATGGTCTCAAATCTCCTAGATCGAGACTCAGTCGATTCGCTCCACTGTACCAATAGGGTGGAAACAACTATCTGTCTGAGGGTGTGGTGTACCTTTAGGTGCCGCTCCAAGACTGTAAATATGAATGCAAACCTAAACACATTGCACACCGGTCTAAGGATCTCCAAATTCTTGAACCCTCTATAAATTGCAAGGACCTTTGGTTTCTTGGTGACAAACCTCACCAAGAACTGTGGAGTATCAAGGACGTCTTTCACCCAAGGAAGGGCTGGACAAAAGCAAGACAGGTATGAGTCGTGGCGAAAAGCAAAGACAAACTGGTTCTAGTTACAACTTACTTGCTCCTTATGCTTGAAAATTGACAGCAGAATCAAGAGTCTTGACTCATCTGTGAGTTGTGAGCAATCAACACTAACAACATGTAGAATCTTCAAACTTAAAGTTCAAGCAGTAAATTTGTAACTACTAACTAGGATATACCTGCGATGTCCTCAATCAGTAGGTCGATGCCGTGTGCAGCGCATGAAGTCCAAAAGATAGTCGGATATTTCTCCATCACCAAATCTCCCATGGCTTTGCAATTTGCTGCATTGTCAGTAATGACTTGCACAACATTTTGAGGCCCTATATCCTTGATCGCTTGCGCGATGTGTGAGTAGATGTGCTCACTTAAAACATTAAACAAACTACAACGAGCATTGAGACTAGCATCAGAGATTTAAATCTTAATTGAGCAACGACCCACGAGCATAAAAAACTAAAATGATTAAATTTCTAATTACCAATGAGCAATGAGCATTGAAATCCGGCAAATGTCATGAACCTTTTACTCACCTGAGACAATGGTGCCTGGTGCCAGGTGCCGATGGGTTGTGGCTCTCAAGAACATGGTGCCCACACAGGAAGAATATTAATGATATGTCACCTCATGGTGTCACTCCCATCAGTCATGATGGTGCACCCGAATTGTTTCCACGATTCACGAACGGGCTCCAATTCTTTGGTAACATTTTGAACCTCCCTTATCAAATGTTTGGTGCGTAGGGACTCCATGGTAGGTCCACGGTATGTGGTCCCTATCGCAGCAACACTCTCTATCATATCCCCCCAAGCAGGAGTTTTTGCTAGATGGGAGGGGAGGTCACAACGATAGAAGAGTCTTCTGATAGCCACATCCACCCTATGCTTGTTGTCACCCTGAAATGATTGCACATAATACTCTCTACCAGGAACACCTCTCCGTGTGGGTCTAGAAGTAGAGGGGCCACCTACATCTACATGTGGTGTAGATGTGCCGACCTTTGGCTCTGTCTCATCCTGACCTGAGGTGGATGTTTTATGCCTAGCAGCTGATCCTATTGCCACAAAAGAAATCGAAAAACATTTAATCATTACAATGACCAATCTATAAGTGACAATCACTTTCATCATGCACATTGCAAAATTCAGAATTCAAAAGCAAAAGTTTAAAGAATCAGATAACAAGTGTATGATGCTCACTTGCAGTGACCGTCGAAGGAATGATCTCCTCTCTTTGAATCGTTTCTGGTCTCGCAATCGTGCTCGATATCCTAGGAGGTGCTTGTGGGCATGCTCCGATCTCATAACTTCGCAAACAAAGGAGAGGTGTGCTCGAATACGCACTGGACCGCTGTGTAGCTCATGCGACAATAATTGCACGTCCAACGTTTTGTGCCCGAGCTACCGTGTCCCGCTGCAACTGTGACATGATCCCGTATAGGATCTCTATGTCTCACCATGAATGACTCTCAACTCCTAACTCTAAAGTTTCAACTCCTAACTCCTAACTCTTAACTCTCCTATCTTCTAACACTCCTCTAACCTCTATTGCCTAAGTTCTAACTCCAAACTCTAACACTCCTGAGTCCTAACAACTCTGCTAAAGTGTAACTAAAACTAAATTCACAATTTCACACACACACCTCTTGCCTAAACTCACACACACATACACACCTCCTCCTCCCATTCTCTCTCCAAGACTCTCCTAACTCCAAGCTCTAGCCTCTCTCCTTCATTCACCTAATAGTAGTGGCTAATACTAGCACCTAAGTTCTAACTTCTCCTAACTCCTATTCTAATTTCTCTCCTTCAAAATGAATTTAACGATCAAGCTTAACCTTACTTTTAGCTCATTGCACATTCACCATAAATGCCATTTCCTCTCTCCTCTGGCCTCTAAGCTCTTCCTTCTCTCCTCAAGGCTCTCTCCCCTCCTTTCTCCTCTCCTTACACGTTTCTCCCTCTCCTCAACGTTCTCGCCTTGAAAGAGTCACAAACATACATATAAAGTGTATTGTGATAGAAAAATTTCCAGTCCCGATTTTTTCCAATTCGAATCACGACTGGTCGATTCATTGACGAATCGCAATTCGTGGAAACACTACTCTAGATGTATGTAATCAGCCTAAAAATGGCCTCAACCCCAAGTGGTATGATGTTAACTTAGCAAGGATAATTTGGTGAGGAATGGCTTGGCCCAAGTCATATGTGCAAGCATACTGACCTGCAGACAAGAAATACTAGTCCAGTTTGACTCGGGAATCCATGTGCACCAAGCCTTCGCTTCGTACATAGCTATAGGCGAAAACAATGGTATTACATAATCGGGGCATCACGAATGTGCTTCTTGAAGCAGAACCGCTTAAGACTAACCAAAGAAGCATGACCCTTCCGCAGTCTAGTTGCGTGGCGTGTCTCATAATGATAGCAGGTCCAGTGAAGGATGTCCCCAAATAGTTCTAAGAGGATAACACCTCTATGGTTGTCATCCTAGTGTAAACTCCTGCCGCTGCATAAAGGACCTGGAGGTATTAAAAATCATAATATGGGTTTTCCTAGTATGCGTAGTCAAACCAGATAACTCCCCAAAAACCTGTAATGTATCCAAATGCTGATGCAACCCCTCACCAGAAGAAAAAGCAATGCCACATCATCAACATAAAAGAACATGGAGATAAGTGTATCGTAAATTTTTCGCATTGATTTGGTGAAAATTTTATTTGAAACAAATCAGATTTTTAAAAGAAAAACATTTTGAATATAACGTTTAAAATTATTCTAGCACTATAGTTTTATATATACACTAGCGATGTGCGCCCACAAGTCTGCGGGCAGGCATGCGTTTGGGGCGGGCAGGGCGGGTGGGCAGAGTGGGCCTGTGGGAGGGGAGGGAAAAAAATTTGAAAATGAGAAAGGGAGGTGGGGTCCCGGGCAGCTGACGCTGTCCATCACGCCGTGACGGGCAGCGCGAGCTGCTCGTGTGCAGGAAAGCGCGAGGGGGGGGGGGGGCGTGGGGAAGCGCTAACGCTGCCCCACTAATGTTTTATATTATATAGATAGAGTAATAGGATAGCATACACACGAGGTACACACATCTACTTGCTATCATTCCTATAACACAATATACTACTATGGATTTCAAGAAAATATTTTAGTCAAACTTTAAGAGGCTCAACCACCGGCATGCTATAGACAGAATGGAATCATGTAGCAATGAGATTGGAGCACGTAATACCAAGATAATATGGTGCTATTTTGTTGTAATCTGTTATCACTAGCACAAGGCGTTCGAACTTGTATGGATTTATTTCTTTTCCTCAACAGAAGTCCTTCAGACCTTTGCTTCCTTATTGAGACTAATGTGCCCATCACGTTGACATCTTCATCTTGCTTCTTATGTCACAGGTGCGTTCTGTGGCAGCTGAATCTGATAGGGCGTTTAATGGCGGACCTCTCGAGGAGAGTTTTTATCAGGAAGCATCCTTTACTTTGGAGGAAGCTGGTATTGATACCCATGGTCCAGGAGAGAGGGGAGCAACAAATTTTCAGATGGGAGAGTTATTGGCAAACACGGATGTGCAGGGTCAATATCCTAATCACCTAGACTGGTTTGCTGTCGACTTGGAGGGTGAGCACTCAGCTATGGATGGAAGGATACTGGAGGAGCATACTGATTATGTTGTGCTTGCCATCCACAGGGTATGCATGTGAGCAACCATACCAGACTCTTTTCTGGAATGCTCCAATGTATGTGAATATGGATGGTAGAAAGTGTGCTTGTTCCAGAAGTTCCGTGAAATATCATGTTGTAGTTAATTGTATGCATTCTCTTTGTTGAATCAACACTGGTTTCTGTTTGCTCCTGGAAAGTTTGTAAATTTGTTCATTTTTGAAAATGATCTGCTGGATGCTAGGTGTGACTTATTATTATTGCGCATCCATTCAAGCATCTAATCTCCTGTCTGCACTTTCTTTTGGAAATTTGAGAAGGTCTTTAAAGTCTTCGCGTTGGAAAATTTGTATGTTGCATTGTATGACAAGTCATAACAGTTGCGAAGATGCCAACTGCTGTATATGCATGTCTATAATGTAGACGAGCTCTGGTACATGTCCAATTTTCTAGTTCAACTTGTGTGTTGGAATCATAAACATTCTGGAATCTTATTTTGCAGATATTAGACCAATACAAGGAGTCTTTTGAAGCTAGGTCGAAGCAGATAAAAGAGACAGGAGAAATTTTGCCGACAAGTGTTATACTGGTTGGTCACTCAATGGGAGGTTTTGTTGCAAGGGCTGCAGTAGTTCATTCAAAGCTTCGTGCTGGTGCTGTTAAGACAATACTCACTCTCTCTAGTCCTCATTCGTGAGTCTTCTACATGACGAATCTGTTTTCTGAAGATCTTCAAGCATAATCACAGATGTCTATTGGTTTCAGCGTTGTCTTGAATCTATTTTGTTTAGGGGGTTAAGGGAGCCTTGAGGACAGCTTATACAGTTTGGCAAGTGTTTGCAATATTCTCATTAAATTTAGATTATTCCATGAGATTTTGGTGCTTTTATGCCATACTCTAGCAATGCTGTCCTCGTGAGTCTTCTACATGACGAATCTGTTTTCTGAAGATCTTCAAGCATAATCACAGATGTCTATTGGTTTCAGCGTTGTCTTGAATCTATTTTGTTTAGGGGATTAAGGGAGCCTTGAGGACAGCTTATAAAGTTTGGCAAGTGTTTGCAATATTCTCATTAAATTTAGATTATTCCATGAGATTTTGGTGCTTTTATGCCATACTCTAACAATGCTGGAGGTTTTTATGATGGCAAGGTGGCGACAAGATCAATTTGAGATTTTTATGAAGTCCTCTTCAGAAACTCTACTTGTCTCTATATTTGTTGATGTTATCGGCTTCAAATTTTTGTTCTTGGGTAGTTTTCTATTCCTGAAACATTCTCAATTTTACCATTGCGGGTTTTCTCATCTTTAGCTATAGTTCTTTTTTGAGCATGTTGAAGTGGGTCTGTAATTCAGAATCACAATTGAAAGCTATGAGGAACTATTTGTACTCTGAAACTTGTCATGCCTGTTGCAAGCATCTAAACATACCTCGCTTTTAAGTTACCTATTGGGTTAAAATTTTTGCAAGGCATCGACTTGGGCAAGCACCATTGGGCAAAGATCTCCGAAGTAAGTTTCGGGACCTTGGTACCATACTTCGTGGAAGTAGCAGTATATCTAGCGTCCCTCAGTGTATTACAAAGAAGAAGGAAGATCGCGGCCAGTTCAACACATGTTTTTAAATTTTTAAGAAAACGTTTCGACCCAGTGTGTTCCGGAATGTACGGAACAGACGGAACGGAACTTTGCTCGGAACAGGCTTCTAAGGTCAATACAAGCTCGACTGTAGAAATCCCTCAAGAAGTAGACAAAGAAAACGTCACACAACATGTATTATTCAATCCTTCCAAATCGGAAGGCTAGGTGGGCCAACAAAATAGAGAAGCAGTTGGAGATAGAAAACTGTTGGAACTGTGCAGAAGCTGCTGCAAAGGTACTCTTTATGAACGACAATGAAAAAGGGGTCAATTTACTCGACAGTATACCAAGAATGTCTCCAAACAAGTTTCAAAGAATACTAGAAGATAGTGACTATAGTTAACAAAGAAAAAGTAGTTTGGCCCCAAAATGTGTCAAGATGACTCCACAGACTTGAGACCGAATGCTCTGAAATAGAGCACAAATGAAAGATGTCCTAAAGTAGGTGAGTTGCAAATGTCTCTGAGAGAAATGCAATTCGGCTAGTTGTGCACAACAATGAAAGAACATGTAACTGAGGCTTAGAAGATATCAAGAATGCCACCAAATCTGCCCCAATCTGATGTGGACATGATTAGGTTGGTGAATGTTATGATTGCAAATCAAAATGACCATGTTAGACATTGTTTGTAAAATACAGCAAAATTCAAATGCAACTCAATCATCTACTTTTTCTGTTCAATTGCGTTTTGCTGGGAAAAGTTTCAAATTTTATAAGTTTCTTGTTAGGCTACAGTTGAGAGGATGGGCTTGGGGACATGGCTTATGTAAACTATATCGTACTTACTTTTAGATGATTGTTTGCTGCAGGTTACCTCCAATAGCACTGCAACCTTCCCTAGGACATTTTTTTTCTCGTGTCAATGACGCATGGAGAAGAGGATACAGAACCTCTAAAACAAGATCTGGACGAATAAAATCAAGCTCAAAGGCCTTACTGTCAGATGTGGTGGTCGTTTCAATTTTTGGTGGTATTCATGATTATCAGGTAAGTGGAAGAAGCCCCTATTTCTTATTGCTTTTGAGGTTGACATTGAAAAAAGACACTGCAAAGTTTTGCTAGAGAAGGCTTCAACTTCTGCCTTTCATCAATGGAAAATGATTGTAGTTTGTTGCTTATTTTGTTCGTTTCTTTTGTATCTGTTTATAACGAACAAACATGAATCTTAGATTCTTAGGCTAAGGCCTTAATGCAAGTGCAACAAGTCACAACTTGTTGTAGCGGTTTTCCTTATCTTTCACAAGTTGTGTTAAAAATAATGCGTTTTTGCATCTCTTTTCTACTCTTTTTGTATCCTAGAAAATGGTGCTAGGAATCGACCTGGCTATTTTAGCCTTTGCGATTCACATAATTTATTCTTTTTGGGGCCTGTTGGCGAGGGCTTAGTGGACACAATGTAATAGAGTTGTTTTGAAACCATTTTCATTACATTTTCTCAGAATGATTTGTGCGGGCATTGGATTTTTTTGTACTTTGCCACATCATTTATTTGATATTTTTGTTCATTTATTTGTCCAAATAATTGAAACTCCTCATCTTTTCTATTTTGGTGATCAAATAGCCGGAGAGGGTGGGGAATGTGTGCAACTTCTCTTTCTCTCTGTCTCTCTGTACTGTAGGGCCTCGCTTCTTCCCTTGTCTATGGCCAGGAAAGGGAAGGGGAGCCCACGCTCCCCCCCCCCCACGGACTTCTGCTGCCCGTGTCCAGGCTTCACCTCCATCGCTGGATGGCCATGAGCCTTCTTCACTCCCTCATCCTCATCGCTGGTCTCCTCTTTACTGACCAACAGCATCGATGAAGACCCAGGGTCCACCAGCGCTGCATTTAGCTCCCCCAGCGCTACAGCTCCTTCGCTGTCCACCAGCGCTACAGAGGCCCTTACTATTGTTTCCAATCCTTATGCAGCTGCTTCCGATGCTGCTCAGAGCCCTAATGATGGTACGACTGCTGTTTCAGATGGAGCCTTATGCAAGATGAAGGATGAGACAGTGTTGCCTACAGTCCATACTCCTTGCCTTCCACCTGCTCACTCCTCTTTCTTGATACCTGAGATCTATACACCTGCCAAGTCATTTGAGCAATACATTTTCTCTTACATCGAGCAAATAAAAAACGAATCCACCTCTCTACGAAAAGAAATGGGACAGCTTCAAACGATCATTCAATCTATGGCCGCTGAACGAGAGATCATGCTAACCCGGATTACTTCTTTGGAGGCAGCAATAAGTAAACAAGGAGAACCTACAAAGATTCAAGAGTTGGAAGAGAAGATAGAGCAACATGAGGCTTGAGACGAAATCGTGGGCTTCTCTGTTCAAGGAGGATGTTAGGGAGGGTACACCATCCTTCAACCGAGTCATTTCAGCCACCATATCCGAAGAGCGAATAAGAGAATACAAATCCCTGAACATTAGGGTCCGCGGAGTTGAAGACACCAACGATCCAATGACCGAAGCAGCCGGCTTTCTTTCTAGCCCACTCTCGCACCACTCCGAAGGGTTGGATAGAGCTTGGAGAACCAAGAGAGACCTTCTACACTCATAGTTCGCTTCACGAATTTGGAAGAGAGACGGGCAACCCTCAAACTGCGGGCCAAGCTTAGAGGTACACTTATATTTATGGATGATGATCTCACTCCCATGCAGGTTGCGGATCGAAAAAAAGCATTCAGTGAGGCAAAAGCTTTGGGGAAGAGGGTAATTTATCGGGATGGCAAGGCTCGATACATTGATCCTCCGAATCCTGACAAATAGGGATTAAGGCCCGGAGGTCCTTCTCGAGCATTGCGGTTGAGGTTATGGAACTGCAATGGCATTCACTCTTCAGCTACTGCCGGCGATTTTAGAGATTTTGTGCGGAAGGTGATCTCTTCCTATTCACCGAGACACATGAGAGTCCGGAAAGAGGTCTACCGGTTGTTGCGGGTTTTTGCTGGTACTCTGCACATCGGAGGTCGACGAGAGCATTGACAGATCGGGGTTCTGGTGGGGTGGCCTGCTTAGTCCGCGACTTCATTCGGCCTTGGGTCGAGTTGGTGCATACAGATGAGCAAGCTCGCTATATTTGGATTCGGGTGGACCGGACTTTGATGGGACGCTGGCGACTTTAATGCCAGGACTGGATCCAGGCAGACAGAGTTCCATAGAGTAGAGGATTCAGGTGACTTACTTGTTTTCCACACAGCGGAGGGAGTATTGTTGTTGACTATTTCATGGGATTGCCGTCTCTCCTCCCCTACATTTCATCTTTCCTGGTTCACCGTACCACCCTGTCTGACCACTCATACCTCTCTCTCTCTATTGGCCTTCTTCACACCCCATGTACTAGTACACTAACTCCTGGTGACAAGACCGTATACCGCTATAATCCTCAAAACACTCCTATGTACAGGGAAGCCTTATTTGACCTCCTGACTCATTTCCCCTACGCTGATACTTTGATGGAACAGTCTCTTTTTCTTGTCCGGACCTTGCATACCTTTGCATCCCTTGCACTTACGGCATAGTTGACCACATAACCCTTGGTATGACCACGAATGTAACCAACTTCATCTGGACTTGATTTATGCACGCTGCCACCTTCCCCATCTGGTAAAGGACTTATCTCGTGTATATCGTAGAACCACCCGAAAAAAGAAAATTACTTACGAAATCAGCCAGGGGAAGAAGATGATGGACCTTCTCTTTAGCTCCTCGTCGCGATCATTTTGGCAAAAATTCCTTTCACGAGCACCTCCACCCCAGATCACAGATCTTAGCACATGGGTAACCTATGCCACATCGTTGTACACTACTGTACCTGACACTCCTCCACTTCCCACACATCCCTACGCGCGTACTTCTGATATATTCTCCCTAGCCATAGTAGAAGAGGCCATCGACCGATTAAACCTACATAAGGCCAAAGATATTGATGATCTAGAAGCTGAACTTTTGAAGCAGGCTGCTGACATTCTCTCACCCTTCCTCTCTTTCCTCTTTAACCGCGCTATCACATCTAGTTTCCCCTCCCCTTGGTCCACAAACCTTATCCATCCTATCCATAAAGGCGGTGATCCCATGAAAGCCGACAACTATCATACCATCATGATCAGCTACCTCTTTGCCAAGGTTTATGGCTCTATTCTTCAGTCAGAGATCAGTACAGAGATGGATGCTAGAGCACTGCATGCCATAGGTCAGGCAGGTTTCAGACCAGGATATACTACATCAGATCATATTTTCACCTTGAGATCCATCATTGAGGAGGCTAAGGCCAGGAGAGAGCGTGTATACTGCTGCTTTGTGGATTTCCGCAAAGCCTTTGACTTTGTACCTCGACATTTACTGATAGAGACTTTGGGACTGTGGCTTCTAGGAGGATATCGTACAGGTAGTTGTGGCATTGTACAGACGAGTTATTGGCCGGATCCGAGTATCAGGAGTTGTATCACCAGAGATAGAGTACCATTGGGGTTAAGCAGGGATGTCCTCTCTCACCTACACTCTTTGGTTTATATATAGATGAGCTTGAGCAGGTTATACAGACAGAGGGAGGTGAGGGATGCACAACATTGGGTGACCTCGTTATCTCTATCCTATTATATGCTGATGATGTGGTTTTGCTTTCGAGGACGAGGGAAGGTCTGTAGCGGCATCTTGATGCGCTTCACTCTTTTTGTACTCAGTGGGGATTATTAGTGAATGTGGCCAAAACCAAAGTTATGGTATTTAACACTTTTAGATCCTTCATGATGCGACAGGTCCTTCTATGGGAGGAGCATCCACTTGAGGTAGTTGACTCCTACACATATCTAGGCGTGGTATTTTCTGGTCCGACTTTCAGCATACGACATGCGGCATTGTCCCGGTTACGGAAGGGCTATGCATCGTTGGTAGATTTGGAGAGACTATGTTTCAGCTCACACATTAGAGATGCGACTAGTAAGTGCCGACTCTTTGACACTATGGTAGTTCCCTCAGCTCTATACGCATCAAAGACATGGAGTACTGGCTTGACGGCTACTGAGTGGGCGCGCATCTCACGACTTCAGATTCATATGCTATCCCGGATGATACGGGCTAAGCCCTCTATACCATATCATATTATATTGGCGGAGTTTGCCGTCCCCCCTATTCAGATAGAGGCATTGTTCCATATTGTCAAATTCATACAGCGCCTGGAGGATCTCCAGGGTAGAGGCACACACTATGCTGCAACAGCTTTGTCGTCCTCCCAGCTGTTGAAATAAATGCCTATTTTGCCCCTTAAGGCTTGTATACTTGTAACTTGTAAGCTGTGCATAAGACATGGGGGTAAAACATTTATGTACATAGTACACCCCACTTGTGCTAATTAGGCAAGTAAATCAAGTAGGTTAAGGACCCATGTGGGTTCTAGAGCTAGAATTAGCAAGACACCACCTCTATACATAACATGCTATATGTAGCCCAAACTTTGGAGGGGTTTCCACGCCCTACTACACTTTGTATATTCATTCATGTTGTGTGAGCTTTGAAGTCCTCTCTCTCTTGCTTTTGTGTTCTACTCCATAGTTGGTTTTCTGAAGCTTTCATAGTGTGCTTACTATGCTGTTATGATACTCCATAGCTAGGCCTTGGAATTTGTCATGGTATCAGAGCAGGTTATGTTGTCTGTGGTGTGGTGAAAGCTTGGACCTGTTTTTGATCAGATTTCTGCCATTCCTGGAGAGCAGCTTACCTTTGAGGAGGGAGCACTTTTTGTAGGGGCATCTGATCTCTGTGCTATCTGCATGGTTGGAGTACTGTTGGCAAGGGGAGTACTTGGAGCTAAAAAGTTTCTAATTTGGGACAAATTTTTTTGAGTCTTTTTGGACAGCCAGGACTGTAGGAGGGCGCTTTCTACAGTGGGGACTTCAGTGAAAGTTCCGAGTGGATCTTGGACAAGGGCTAGGACTGCCATACAGGGGGATAGTTTCAAATCCAGAAGCTGAGGGTTATTGAGCAAGTGGCTGCATACCCTAGTTGGGTGAAAACCCCAGTTTGCCTTTTGTGTTTTATTTCTATCCAGCTATGTCTAGTCTTGCAGAGAGCATGCTGAGTGAAGCCAACCGGCTTGATGGCACTAACTTTAGCATATGGAAATTTAAGATCAAGAACATTCTTGAAGACCAAGAATGTTGGAAGCTTGTGACAGGTGAGGAGCCTGTTCCAACATCTGAAGAATGGAGACAGGGGAGACAGTTACTGATCATCTTACTAAGATACAGGATATTAGATACCAGCTTTCTGTACTTGGAGAGTCTATTGCTGACAAAGACTTGGTGCCAATAGTTCTGAATAGCTTGTCATATGCTTATCAGAACTTTGTGATGATGATATCAGTGAGAGAGAAGATCCTTACCTATGAAGAAGTCTATGGTCTCTTGTTACAGGAGGAGATGAGGAGAGTTAATCTCTCCAAGAGGGAAGATTTTCAGGAGCATGCCTTTGCTTCTAAGAAGAAGCAAAATCCAGCTAAGGATAAGAAGAAAGGTAAAGGCAAGAACAAAGGAGCACCACAAACACTTGAGCAAGGAATGGAGAACTTGCAGATGTCAGAAGCACAAGCCTCCTCGAATACTTCTTCCACACCTCGAAGGAAGGGGAATTGCAATTACTGTGGTAAATATGGACACTTTGCTTTTGAGTGCAGGAAGAAGCTTGCAGACCAAAAGAAGGGCACAAAGAAGCAAGGAGGAAATGTTGTTGAGAGTGTTGCAAGAGAGGAGCAGAGTGACATAAGGCAAGCTGAGTTACTCTCTGTTGCATTGGCTTCACAAGCTACAACAGGTGGTTGGTACATTGACTCAGGTGCTTCAAAGCACATGACCCCTCATAGGGATTGGTTTGATACCTTTGTGGGGATTAGTGATGGACAAGAGGTGTGCCTAGGTGACAACTCAACACCCAAGGTCAAGGGAAAGGGCACAGTACTTGTAAAGCTTCCATCAGGAGAAGTCAAAGTCATTAAGAATGTCTTATATGTACCAGGACTTGCTAAAAATCTTCTTTCAGTAGGAGCTATCACTCAACAAAATATGAAAGTAGAATTCGATGCTACTTCTTGTCTTGTGTTGGACTTGAGTGATAATATGAAGGTTGTGGCCAAAGGATTGCAGGAAGATAATCTATATAGGTTATATACTTCTATCCCTAGTCAGCATGCTTATACAACAAAAGGAAGTGATGCGGATAGGTTGTGGCATGAGAGGTATGGACATCTTGGCTACCAAAGCATGCAGATGTTGAACTAGCATCATATGGTGGAGGGGCTTCCAGTTGTTAAGCCAAGCTCTTCAGTTTGCGAGGCTTGCGCTATGGGAAAACAACAAAGACATAAGTTTCCCAAGGAAAGCACCACCAGGGCAGCAGGCATACTTGACTTGATACATTCAAATTTGTGGGGGCCAACCCAAACAAAATCTGCAGGGGGGGCTTATTACTTTATGACCTTTATTGATGACGCAAGATTTGGATTTATTTCTTGAAGTTAAAATCTGATGCATTCAAGTACTTCCTCAGACGGTGGTGGAGAGTTCATTAAGACAGAATTTGTGGAATTCTGCAAGGCCAATGGGATCAAAAGGCAGCTTACAGCTCCTCATACCCCTCAACAAAACGGCGTAGCAGAGAGAAAGAACCGAATTATTGTGGAGTGTGCAAGGTGCATGCTCAAGGCAAAGGGGTTGCCCAACTCTTTTTGGGGCGAGGCAATGCACACAGCAGTGTTTCTGTTGAATAGAAGTCCAACAAAAGCTGTGGAAGGCAAGACTCCAGAAGAGGCATTTAGCGGCATTAAGCCCAAGGTAGGCGCTTTGCGAGTGTTTGGTTGTACAACCTATGCCCATATTCCCAAGGATAACAGGAAGAAGCTGGATGCAAAATCAGCAAAGAGTATTTGCTTGGGATACAGTGAAGAAAGCAAAGCTTACAGACTTTACGATCTTACTAGCAAGAAAGGGATCATAAGTCGAGATGTGATCTTTGAAGAAGATCAAACGCCTCCTATAGAGGAACTTGAGATGGAGGATGGTACAAGTGAATTTGTGCCAATACTTGATGACCCACATCCATATATTGGGGAGCCTCAGGATGATCATATGAGTGACAAGAGGAAGAATCCGAGGAGGCTAGGAAGCGGAAGGAAAGGGGCAAATCTGTTGAGTCCTATTCATCGTCTTCATCACCAACTGCAAGGAAGAATTTTCCCAAGTGGTATTGGCAAACTATGCAGGATGGTTTGATATTGGATGAGGGAGAGAGCAGCAATCCAGGGGCTAGGAGGTCTCAAAGGCAAGCCCGCATGAACACCAGGAGACAAACTATGCACTTATGACTACTATTTTGGATTCACAAGATCCGCATACATTCGTTGAGGCAGCAGATGAGAAGGTATGGCAACATGCTATGCAAGAGGAGTACGACTCCATTCTCAAGAATGATACATGGGATTTGGTGAAGTTACCAAAAGGGAAGTGTCCTATTGGCTGTAAGTGGGTCTACAGGACCAAATACAAATCTGATGGGAGCATCGAAAAGCATAAGGCAAGGCTGGTTGCTAAAGGCTATGCACAGAAGGAGGGCTTGGACTATGATGAGACGTTTGCACCGGTAGCTAAGATGACGTCTATCAAGTTGGTTTTAGCATTGGCTGCAATTTTTGGTTGGGAGGTCCATCAAATGGACGTGAAGAGTGCTTTTCTTAATGGACAGTTGGCTGAAGAAGTCTACATGGAACAGCCACAAGGTTTTGAGGCTAAGGGCAAGGAAAGTATGGTATGCAGGCTTAAGAAGGCCTTATATGGTTTGAAGCAGGCACCCAGGGCCTGGTATAGTCGTATTGACGACTATTTTGCCAAGCAGCAATTCATAAAGAGTCAGTCGGATTGCAACCTGTTCGTGAAGGAGGAAGATGGGAACATTGTTTTGATAGTTCTCTATGTGGATGACTTGGTCATCACGGGTAACAATGGGCAGCTTATTGAAAAGGTGAAGCCTCATTTATCAAATGAGTTCGAGATGAAGGATTTGGGCTTAATCCACTATTGTCTTGGCTTGGAGGTTTGGAAAAAGGAAAACTGTGTGTTTATTTCCCAAGCCAACTATGCATGTGAAGTTTTGAACAGGTTCAACATGCAGGATTGCAAACCTGTTTCCACGCCCATTGATACCAGCAGTAAGCCATCCAGAGATGATGGCACTCCTTTTGTGGACGAGACTCTTTATAGGCAGCTTGTGGGTAGCCTGATTTATCTCACCACTACGAGACCAGACATTTCCTATGCGGTTGGTGTAGCAAGCCAATTCATGAGTTCTCCAACTGAAGCACATTGGAAAGCAGCCAAGAGGGTTTTGAGGTATTTCAAAGGGACAACCTGCTATGGGATTGAGTACACAGATGACAGAAAGCTTCAGCTTGGAGGCTTTACCTATTCGGATTGGGCAGGTGATAGGGATGATCGAAAGTCGACCACAGGTTACACTTTCAACCTTGGTTCAGGGGCCATTTCTTGGTGTAGCAAGAAACAGCCCACAGTTACCTTATCATCGACAGAGGCTGAGTACAGGGCAGCGGCAAAAGCTACCTGCGAGGCAATATGGCTTAGGAGACTTCTTGGGGAGGTGCAGATTCCACAGGATGGTCCTACTATTCTTCAGTGTGACAGCCAGAGTTGCATCCAGCTTGCCAAAAATCCTGTGTACCATGCTCGTACGAAGCATATTGAGGTGGATCAACACTTCTTACGAGAGAAGATACAAAGCGGAGAAATTCAGCTGGAGTACTGTGATACCAACGAACAAGCAGCAGATATCTTTACTAAGGCACTTAGTAGAGAAAAATTTGAAAAGTTTCGTAGCATGCTAGGTGTTGGTATGAACAAAATAGCCATTGAGGGGGGGTGTTGAAATAAATGCCTATTTTGCCCCTTAAGGCTTGTATACTTGTAACTTGTAAGTTGTGCATAAGACATGGGGGTAAAACATTTATGTACATAGTACACCCCACTTGTGCTAATTAGGCAAGTAAATCAAGTAGGTTAAGGACCCATATGGGTTCTAGAGCTAGAATTAGCCAGACACCACCTCTATACATAACATGCTATATGTAGCCCAAACTTTGGAGGGGTTTCCACGCCCTACTACACTTGAATATTCATTCATGTGTTGAAATAAATGCCTATTTTGCCCCTTAAGGCTTGTATACTTGTAACTTGTAAGTTGTGCATAAGACATGGGGGTAAAACATTTATGTACATAGTACACCCCACTTGTGCTAATTAGGCAAGTAAATCAAGTAGGTTAAGGACCCATGTGGGTTCTAGAGCTAGAATTAGCAAGACACCACCTCTGTACATAACATGCTATATGTAGCCCAAACTTTGGAGGGGTTTCCACGCCGTACTACACTTTGAATATTCATGAATGTTGTGTGAGCTTTGAAGTCCTCTCTCTCTTGCTTTTGTGTTCTACTCCATAGCTGGTTTTCTGAAGCTTTCATAGTGTGCTTACAATGCTGTTATGATACTCCATAGCTAGGCCTTGGAATTTGACATGGTATCAGAGCAGGTTATGTTGCCTGTGGTGTGGTGAAAGCTTGGACCTGTTTTTGATCAGATTCCTGCCATTCCTGGAGAGCAGCTTACCTTTGAGGAGGGAGCACTTTTTGTAGGGGCATCTGATCTCTGTGCTATCTGCATGGTTGGAGTACTGTTGGCAAGGGGAGTACAGGGAGCCAAAAAGTTTCTAATTTGAGACAAAATATTTTGAGTCTTTTTGGACAGCCAGGACTGTAGGAGGGCGCTTTCTATAGTGGGGACTTCAGTGAAAGTTCTGAGTGGATCTTGGACAAGGGCTAGGACAGCCATACAGGGGGATAGTTTCAAATCCAAAAGCTGAGGGTTATTGAGCAAGTGGCTGCATACCCTAGTTGGGTGAAAACCCCAGTTTGCCTTTTGTGTTTTATTTCTATCCAGCGAAGCCAGCCGGCTTGATGGCACTAACTTTAGCATATGGAAATTCAAGATCAAGAACATTCTTGAAGACAAAGAATGTTGGAAGCTTGTGACAGGTGAGGAGCCTGTTCCAACATCTGAACTTGAACTTAAGGACTATATCAAGAGAGGGGAAAAGGCACACAAAATCATCAACATGTCAGTGAGGGATAATGTGATTCCTCTAATCAGGTCAGCCAAAGGGCCTGTGGATGCATGGCACATTCTTTGTGCATTGTATGAGACAGCAAGTACAACTAGGTTTCTCTACTTGAAGAACAAGTTGTATACTCTCAGAATGGAGACAGGGGAGACAATTACTGATCATCTTACTAAGATTCAGGATATTAGATATCAGCTTTCTGTACTTGGAGAGTCTATTGTTGACAAAGACTTGGTGCCAATAGTTCTGAATAGCTTGTCATATGCTTATCAGAACTTTGTGATGATGATATCAGTGAGAGAGAAGATCTCTACCTATGAAGAAGTCTATGGTCTCTTGTTACAGGAGGAGATGAGGAGAGTTAATCTCTCCAAGAGGGAAGATTTCCAGGAGCATGCCTTTGCTTCTAAGAAGAAGCAAAATCCAGCTAAGGATAAGAAGAAAGGTAAAGGCAAGAACAAATGAACACCACAAACACTTGAGCAAGGAATGGAGAACTTGCAGATGTCAGAAGCACAACCCTCCTCGAATACTTCTTCCACACCTCGAAGGAAGGGGAATTGCAATTACTGTGGTAAATATGGACACTTGGCTTTTGAGTGCAGGAAGAAGCTTGCAGACCAAAAGAAAGGCACAAAGAAGCAAGGAGGAAATGTTGTTGAGAGTGTTGCAAGAGAGGAGCAGAGTGACATAAGGCAAGCTGAGTTATTCTCTCTTGCATTGGCTTCACAGGCTACAACAGGTGGTTGGTACATTGACTCAGGTGCTTCAAAGCACATGACCCCTCATAGGGATTGGTTTGATACCTTTGTGGGGATTAGTGATGGACAAGAGGTGTGCCTAGGTGACAACTCAACACACAAGGTCAAGGGAAAGGGCACAGTACCTGTAAAGCTTCCATCAGGAGAAGTCAAAGTCATTAAGAATGTCTTATATGTACCAGGACTTGCCAAAAATCTTCTTTCAGTAGGAGCTATCACTCAACAAAATATGAAAGTAGAATTTGATGCTACTTCTTGTCTTGTATTGGACTTGAGTGATAATATGAAGGTTGTGGCCAAAGGATTGCAGGAAGATAATCTATACAGGTTATACACTTCTATCCCTAGTCAGCATGCTTATACAGCAAAAGGAGGGGATGTGGATAGGTTGCGGCATGAGAGGTATGGACATCTTGGCTACCAAAGCATGCAGGTGTTGAACCAGCATCATATGGTGAGGGGCTTCCAGTTGTTAAGCCAAGCTCTTCAGTTTGCGAGGCTTGCGCTATGGGAAAACATCAAAAACATAAGTTTCCCAAGGAAAGCACCACCAGGGCAGCAGACATACTTGACTTGATACATTCAGATTTTTGGGGGCCAACCCAAACAAAATCTGCAGGGGGGGCATATTACTTTATGACCTTTATTGATGACTTCTCACGCAAGATTTGGATTTATTTCTTGAAGTTAAAATCTGAAGCATTCAAGTACTTCCTGCATTTCAAAGCTTTGTTAGAAGAACATTCAGGAAAGAAGATAAAGATGCTCAAGTCAGACGGTGGTGGAGAGTTCATTAAGACAGAATTTGTGGAATTCTGCAAGGCCAATGGGATCAAAAGGCAGTTTACAGCTCCTCATACCCCTCAGCAAAACGGCGTAGCAGAGAGAAAGAACCGAACTATTGTGGAGTGTGCAAGGTGCATGCTCAAGGCAAAGGGTTGCCCAACTCTTTTTGGGGTGAGGCAATGCACACAGCAGTGTTTCTGTTGAATAGAAGTCCAACAAAAGCTGTGGAAGGCAAGACTCCAGAAGAGGCATTTAGTGGCATTAAGCCCAAGGTATGCGCTTTGCGAGTGTTTGGTTGTACAACCTATGCCCATATTTCCAAGGATAACAGGAAGAAGCTGGATGCAAAATCAGTAAAGAGTATTTTCTTGGGATACAGTGAAGAAAGCAAAGCTTACAGACTTTACGATCTTACTAGCAAGAAAGGATCATAAGTCGAGATGTGATCTTTGAAGAAGATCAAACACCTCCTATAGAGGAACTTGAGATGGAGGATGGTACAAGTGAATTTGTGCCAATACTTGATGACCCACATACATATATTGGGGAGCCCTAGGATGATCATATGAGTGATCAAGAGGATGAATCCGAGGAGGCTAGGAAGCGGAAGGAAAGGGGCAAATCTGTTGAGTCCTATTCACCGTCTTCATCACCAACTGCAAGGAAGAAGTTTCCCAAGTGGTATTGGCAAACTGTGCAGGATGGTTTGATATTGGATGAGGGAGAGAGCAAGCCCAGCAGCTTGAACACCAGGAGACAAACTATGCACTTATGACTACTATTTTGGATTCACAAGATCCACATACATTCGTTGAGGCAGCAGATGAGAAGGTATGGCAACATGCTATGCAAGAGGAGTACGACTCCATTCTCAAGAATGATACATGGGATTTGGTGAAGTTACCAAAAGGGAAGCGTCCTATTGGCTGTAAGTGGGTCTACAGGACCAAATACAAATCTGATGGGAGCATCGAAAAGCATAAGGCAAGGCTGGTTGCTAAAGGCTATGCACAGAAGGAGGGCTTGGACTATGATGCGATGTTTGCACCGGTAGCTAAGATGACGTCTATCAGGTTGGTTTTAGCATTGGCTGCATTTTTTGGTTGGGAGGTCCATCAAATGGACGTGAAGAGTGCTTTTCTTAATGGACAGTTGGCTGAAGAAGTCTACATGGAACAGCCACAAGGTTTTGAGGCTAAGGGCAAGGAAAGTATGGTATGCAGGCTTAAGAAGGCCTTATATGGTTTGAAGCAGG
The DNA here is from genome assembly GCA_029204225.1 of Diphasiastrum complanatum. NCBI lineage: Eukaryota > Viridiplantae > Streptophyta > Lycopodiopsida > Lycopodiales > Lycopodiaceae > Diphasiastrum > Diphasiastrum complanatum. The sequence goes on along the minus strand of CM055103.1, from coordinate 25,273,800 downwards.
CACCCAGGGCCTGGTATAGTCATATTGACGACTATTTTGCCAAGGAGCAATTCATAAAGAGTCAGTCGGATTGCAACCTGTTCGTGAAGGAGGAAGATGGGAACATTGTTTTGATAGTTCTCTATGTGGATGACTTGGTCATCACGGGTAACAATGGGCAGCTTATTGAAAAGGTGAAGCCTCATTTATCAAATGAGTTCGAGATGAAGGATTTGGGCTTAATCCACTATTGTCTTGGTTTGGAGGTTTGGAAAAAGGAAAACTGTGTGTTTATTTCATCCAGAGATGATGGCACTCCTTTTGTGGACGAGACTCTTTATAGGCAGCTTGTGGGTAGCCTAATTTATCTCACCACTACGAGACCAGACATTTGCTATGCGGTTGGTGTAGCAAGCCAGTTCATGAGTTCTCCAACTGAAGCACATTGGAAAGCAGCCAAGAGGGTTTTGAGGTATGTCAAAGGGACAACCTGGTATGGGATTGAGTACACAGATGACGGAAAGCTTCAGCTTGGAGGCTTTACTGATTCGGATTGGGCAGATGATAGGGATGATTGAAAGTCGACCACAGGTTACACTTTTAACCTTGGTTCAGGGGCCATTTCTTGGTGTAGCAAGAAACAGCCCACAGTTACCTTATCATCGACAGAGGCTGAGTACAGGGCAGCGGCAAAAGCTACCTGCGAGGCAATATGGCTCAGGAGACTTCTTGGGGAGGTGCAGATTCCACAGGATGGTCCTACTATTCTTCAGTGTGACAGCCAGAGTTGCATCCAGCTTGCCAAAAATCCTGTGTACCATGCTCGTACGAAGCATATTGAGGTGGATCAACACTTCTTACGAGAGAAGATACAAAGCGGAGAAATTCAGCTGGAGTACTGTGATACCAACGAACAAGCAGCAGATATCTTTACTAAGGCACTTAGTAGAGAAAAATTTGAAAAGTTTCGTAGCATGCTAGGTGTTGGTATGAACAAAATAGCCATTGAGGGGGGGTGTTGAAATAAATGCCTATTTTGCCCCTTAAGGCTTGTATACTTGTAACTTGTAAGTTGTGCATAAGACATGGGGGTAAAACATTTATGTACATAGTACACCCTACTTGTGCTAATTAGGCAAGTAAATCAAGTAGGTTAAGGACCCGTGTGGGTTCTAGAGCTATGCTGTTATGATACTCCATAGCTAGGCCTTGGAATTTGTCACCAGCACCTACATTATGAGGGACACTCCTTTTCGTGGTATCCCAGGCCTGTCGTCTCCTCTCCACATTGAGCATTCACAATACGGATCTACCAGTTGGTACTCATCAGTATATTAGAGGATACTTGTACAGGGCATATCTTCAGAGCACTTGGCAAGATTCGTCTGGGGTGAAGACGGAGTTTTATCGGGCACATTGTCTATCCCGGGATCCTGTTGGGTATCCCATTGTACCCAGATACCTAGTGGACATTATCTCACACAGACTACGGATAGTGATGGGTCAGTTCCGGGTTTCCTCTCACCACTGGCAGATACAGTGGCATCCCGACAGATGCTCGGATTTGTAGTATGTGTGATCTACATGATATAGAGGATGAGTTTCTTTTTCTCTCAAAATGCCCAGCCTACTATGAGATTCGAGGGAGATACTACTGCTTGTTTCAGGATCATCCATTCACACTCTCTACCTTGATATCATATGAGGACCCCAGATGTGTTGTGTTGATGATCCGGGAGATGACAGAGCTGCGTATGGCGAGACTAGACGCTGACACCTCCCCCTTGATACAGCTGAGCATACAGGAGTGTCTATCCTGCCGGAGACAGAGGCAGGAGGGTGGTGATTCTAATGGAGAGGCTGAGATTTCAGATGCCACCATACATACACGGCAGAGACAGTGTCGGCGACCAGAGAGACAGCCAGCCCACAGACCACAGCCTACAGCTTCACGGCAGCATAGACGCCACCGACCATCCACTCGGCGACAGAGAGACGCAGTTTGCTCAGAGACAGTGCCACAACATACTTTACATCATTTTTTCACAGGCGGAGAGACATCTATATGATGATTGACTCTCCTTGTGCCTATCACTATTTCCTATTTTACTGTAATCTTGTTTCTTTTAGGTGGTAGAGCTTTCATGCTCCCACCGGGCATACTTGACATGTACCTTTTTTCAGTCCTATGTACCTTAGGGTATTCCGTGGACATTAATAAAGATCTTTCTTTCTTTCTTTCTCTCTCTCTCATCTATTTCAAAACACCTAGACAATGTTCACATGACATCATGTCTGGGACTCTGTTCAAAAACAGCTGGTATGATAGGAAAAGCCAAATGTTTGATCTCCACTTTATGCAGGTCTGCACTTCCTTCCAGGACCTCCGTGATACCAAATGTTAGTATCAATATCTGCTTTGATTGAAAGAGATTGCTTCTATCCAAGCTGAAAATAAGTGCTTAATAGACTTCTCTTGCACAACTCATCATTAGGTTTTGTTTGGGTCGAGTTTCTTCCATTACTGGATAAGACGACCTAAAAGAAGAAACATGCCCCAAAAGCCTCTGTTACCTCTTTTTGTAGTCTTGGGGCCCAAGATGATTTTGTTTGAAATTTGGACGTCTTAAACGTATTTGAAATATTTGAGATTTCAAATGGTTTGAATTGGCGTTCAAACGAGTTTGAGTGCTACCATGTCGTTTTCCATGAACTTTTTTGCTATCTATCTACTTTTTTTTATTTTTGTGATTACCCTCATTATACACGTTTATCTTTTTGGGATTTTATAGTGCCGGATGTCCAAGGGTTGCCTGGAGCTTGCTATAAAAGCTGCTATCATTTGACATTGAAGTGGCCCTTTCCCCTATCTTTCATGTCCTTGTGCTCTTCTTCATAACTAAAGATATGAAGTTTCTATCTTTATTGATTGTATCCTGGAACAAAAGAAATTGTAGAACCTTTATTTGAGCTTCATTATTATACAAACTTGCATGTGTGTGTGGAAGCTTTGGTGGTGGTACTAGGTAGAATCAATCACCAAGTTTATTAGAAATGTAGATTAGATGACAAAATTTGCATTTTCTAAGCTTATCTTTGAATGTTTATCATGGCTATTCATTATTTGCTTTGAGTTGAAACTTTTTGCAGGTGCGCTCAAGGATGGCATCGTTAGATGGAATTGTGCCCCCTACAAATGGTCTTACCATTGGAGCTCCAGAAATGTTGAATGTTTGGCTCTCTTCAGAACATCAAAGCATCTTATGGTGCAATCAGTTGGTAGTTCAGGTGTATACACACTTTTTTTACCCCATTACTAAATCACATGTTATTCAGGAAGTTGTTGACATTCATAACGCACTCCCAAATTTTTTAAAATCTAAAATTTCTCTGGTTTGCTGCACTGCTGCAGGTAGCTCATACGCTTCTACACCTTGTGGACAGGACATCGGCCCAGCCTTTTGCTAGTGCTCAGACCAGGCTTGCATTGTTTGTCACCAAGTTTAGGAGTGCTTTATCACAGACGTTTGGGTGGCTACCAAGTATGAACTCTAATGAACTAGAAAACGTACATCGCCTCCCCGTAGAGGCAGAAGGTATGGAACTTTGACTTTTATCATAAACTTTGATGTTGATGTGCTTTATCTTAGATAACGTTTTATGACAATCTAGTATCAAGATTAAAACATTGATCAGATTCTATCAAAGTTTTATAGCTCCAAAAAAGAGTTAGTAAAAGATGAGCATAGGTTATTAGGTTGTAAGGTTCCCAAGAAGAGTTACAATCAATGGCAGTAAAGCGAAAAATCATCACAATCTAACCAATATAGAGAGGAGATCATAAATGTATAGATCATAAAGTGTAGAACAATGGTAATTAATGATAGGTTGCATGGTTGCTTGTTTGTTTAATTTTGATATTTTTTAGTTTCGATGCTTGTCACAGAGAAAGAAAGAATTGTTTTTTGATGTCTATAAATACTGAAAGGTACCTAAGACGTGAAATAGATTTCAAGTATGTTTTCAACTACTAGGGAGTGTAAATACGTCTCCAAAATAACAATATAAAACCTATGCTAGAGTAAGTGCACGTACCAAAGTAAATGCTATAAGAACTATATATGTATTCGCCATCATCCTCTAAAGCAAGAGCATCTCGTGTATCATCCAGGAGGCAACATGGATCCTCATATGATATCTCTCATTGATCTCAGAAATATACAGGGCATTTGAAAATGAAATGCTCCTCAGTTTCCACCTCCCCCATGGTACTCAACTGCCAAATTGTCTCCTCTGTGGGATATGAGGCAATGTAATAATCCAGAGTCTAAAATGTTTAGTCTCCACATGTAGATGATGTGAGGAGACTTGAAGTTATCCGCTATCATTTTTTTTAGAGTTTCAGCGCTGAAGATCGTTGAAATTTTTCATCTACTTTGCTGGAAATCTGTAAGACAGATTGCTGGAGTTCGCTGGTTCAAGATTGTTCGCTGACAAAAGATTGTTCGCTGGTTACAACATCTAAGCTGTTTTTTAGGCTGTCTACTGCAAGATATTCGCAAGGATTGATTTTTTCTAAAGGCTGTTTGTTGACCGGACAGAGGTACAAGGATCAAGACAGGTTTGCATGCATGTTTGGATCATCATCAAAGGAGTGCGAAGATCAAGTTGTTGGTTGGAGTTCTTTGCATGCAAGTAAAAGTACATCAAGGCAATTACATGCAAAATTGGAGTTTCTCACATGCAAGTGGAAGAAAAATAATCTTGACATTTTCTTCTCTCAAGTTTCAGTTTGTTGAACATCTAATTATCAGTGGTTTTGAATATTTTGGATGAATATGTGTTGCCTGAGTCTAGTAAGCTTGATGGGATGAGAGATAAGGACACTTGAATTATAATAGCCTCCATGTCTTGAAGATAAACAATATGGTAATTGGATCACGTAATATTCTCACTCCTGGAAAGGTTTGTGAAAATTGTATTATGGGCAAGCATCATCAACAAAGTTTTCCTAAGGATGGAGCAAAAGAAATCTTGGAGCTTGTTCACACGGATTTGTGTGGTCCGATGCAGACTATATCAATAGGAGGAGCATCTTATTTTATTGTGTTTGTTTATGATTACTCTAGGAAAATTTGGGTTTACTTTCTTAACTATAAAAGTGATGCTTTCAAGTGTTTTAGGCAATTCAAAGCTCGTGTGGAAAAGCAGACAGAGAAGCAGATTGAAGTCCTACGTTTGGATAAAGGGGGAGAATTCCTATCTACTAAGTCTCAAGAGTTTTGCAAGGATTATGGGATCAAAAGACAATTTGAGTGGCCGAGAGAAAGAACAAGTCTATTGTGGAAAGTGCTAGAAGTATGCTAAAGGGTAAGAATCTACCTAATCATCTATGAAACGGTAAGTATGGCGGTTTATTTGCTCAATAGAAGTCCTTGTAAGGCTGTTTTGAATCGAACACCAGAAGAGGCATTCACAGGTATAAAGCCAGGGGTTGATAATTGACAAGTTTTTGGGAGCATTGCTTATGCTCATGTGTTGAAGGAAGAAAGATCAAAGTTAGATTTAAAACGGTCGATTGATGAGGAAGAAACCAAATCTGGTTGTCCCCTTGATATATTGCAAAATCCTCTTTGCCGTTTTCCAATGTGTGACCTTTGGCTTTGACGTGAATCGACTCACCATACTAACTGCATGTGAGATATCTGGTCATGTAGTAGTCAAATACATAAGACTACCAACAAGCTGTCTGTAGAGTTTTTCATCCACATTCTCTAAATTTTCATCCTTAGTAAGTTCTGTACTCGAGTCATATGGTGTAGCTATCAATCCAACATATTGAACTTGTTTAACAAACCATAAGCATACTTAGCCTGTGATATAAAGAGACTATCCCGTAATCTCCAAACCTCTATACCTAAGCAATACTTAAGTCTCTTCCTAAGTCTTTCGTATCAAACTCCTTAGATAGATCTTTCTTGATTCTATCAATTAATGACTTATTGGACTGTGATAATAAGATCATCAACATAGAGTACTACAACCACTATGTCATCTGACTCTCTCAATACATAAAGTATAGACTCAGACATGCTCCTAGAAAAGTTGAATTTCTCAAAGTAGGCATTAATTCGAGTATACCATGCCCTAGCGCTTGCTTCAAACCATATAAGTCTTTCTTCTCTATATAAATTTGTGAAATTGGATATATTCTAATTTCACAAATAGATATATTAATCTTTCTTCAATTTGCAAACCATATGCTCCTTGCCCTTTTTTTCATAACCCCTTGGCTGCTCCAAGTACACTTCTTCTTCAAGGTATCAATTTAAAAATGCAATTTTCACATCCATCTATTGAATGTCCCACTCAAAGTGAGCCGCTTAAGCCAAAACCGTCCTCAATGTGTTCATCTTTGCCACTGGTGCGAAAGTCTCATCGTAGTCAATTCCTTCCTCCTGTGCATAACCCTTGGCCACTAACCTTGCCTTGTACTGGCCAATCGAATCGTCTGATTTAAACTTAGTTTTGTAAATCCACTTGCATCCAATAGGTTTCTTACCTAATGGTACCTCCACAAGATCCCATGTCTTGTTCTTCATAATTGCCTCATACGCCTCATCCATAGCTATTTTCCAAACCTGCTCCTTTGAAGCATCTTCAAATGAAGTAGGATCACTTGTATCCAAAACTGAAGCCATGAAAGCATAATGTGTCTCCTCATGTACATCACCTCTTGTCAAAGGCAATGCTCCTTGTTGACTTGACTCTGCCTCATCTAGCATTTGTCCATCTTTGATTGTTTCATATTACCATCTCGATGACTTCTTAGTAGGTGAATAGGTATAAAAAAAACTTGACCTTCCCTTCCTCTTGCCATGATCCATACGAGTATGAGCTTGTAAACCTGTTGGTTGCCTTTCCTATATTGATTCTTGCTCAGCTACTTTTGGTTCTTTCTCTTCACTACTATCATCAATGATAGGAGTCATAGACATTTTTGAAAATATACTTTCTTTGCTTTCTTCAAAAACTTGTATACCATCTTCTTAAAAAATAACATCCCTGCTCAAAATGACCTTCTTAGATTCAATAATATAAAGACGATAATCCTATAGTAATAATGCTAACATAAAACTTGAAGGTTTTGTAGATGCTGATTGGGCAGGTGATGTTGAGGATAGGAGATCTACTACAAGATACACATTCAATCTTGGTACGGGAACCATTTTATGGAGCAGCAAGGTAGCATCAATGAGCACCTATTACAATGTAGTCCTCAATGTGGATTAATTTGGACTATCTTCTATTGAAGCTGGGTATTGGCCTACGACATTAGCAACATGTGAGGCGATTTAGTTACAACAATTTGAAGATCTCCAAATACAACAAGAAGTACCGACGACACTTCAATGTGACAATCAAAGTTGCATTCAACTTGTGAAGAATCCAGTTTTCATATAGGACAAAGCACATTGAAGTTCAACAACATTTCATACGAGAGAAAATACAAAGTGGAGATGTGGAGCTTATTTATTGCGACGCCAACAATCAAGTGGCAGACATCTTCACAAAAAGACTCGGTCGAGAGAAATTTGAGAAGTTTAGAAAACTTCTGGGCGTTATTGATAATCACTTAAACATTAAGGGGGAGTGTTAGAATCAATAATTAATTGATTTATTACTATTTAGGAATTTATGGGCCAGCCTGCGAGATAGAACTAGGGCCCTTTTCTATATTTAGTAACGTTAAGTAGAATTTGAGTTAAAGTCAGTTAGTATTCATGTGCTAATTATAAAGTGCCCCAATTAGCTAGTACTTGGGCCCCCATGTAGAAACTCGTGGTTCTATGGGCCTTGTTAATGAAAGACCCAAACTTAGAAGTAGGGGTTTGTTGGTTTTTTATTAAGTAGCTTGTTGGTGAAGTTAGGTTAGACGTAATGTTGCTTGTAAAAGAAGGTAGGTATTTGGCACTTGGGTCCTACCTATATATTCATGTATCTTCTTCACTATTTGTGTATGTAAGCATAGAGCCATTCACCCTGGAGTGCCACGAGTCTCTAAGGAGGGCTACCATATTAATAAAGTGGCCAATAAATTGAGTACTATGCCAAGTAGCATAAAAGTAGACATCTTTGCACTAATTTGATATCTGATGAGGACATCAGATTTTGTAAAGGTGGGGTGGATGTTGTGAAGCTAGCTACAAGTGCAAGTTTGACTCCCGACGCCATTGGCGCCAGCAGCGCCACTGCTACTACAGGCGCCACCAGTGCTACTACGACAGCCGACACCAAGTTCCTATGGCTCAACAATTTTGACTGGATCTAGCGAAGTCCAGAGAGCTCAGATCAATGTGCAATCACCTCACACGATCTAGGCATGATTAAAGGAAGCCTGGGGATCAATAAATTCAAGAGAGAGAAAATGACTTTCTAAAAAGAAAACCCGAGAGAAAAACGTCCTTTACCAATTTGGTCTAAGCACTTGCTATGAGGGGAGGTGGCGAATCCCACCATAACTATAGGGGAGGTTGCGACTCAGGGTGAGCTTCAACCAAGTCTCAGCTCACCTTGCTGGAATGTTGTCCTCGCGCCTGCCTTGGCATGCTAGGGCCGCGGAGACTAGGGGCGGTCACACACTTGAAATGTAAGGGTCGTATCCCGGGACGCTAGCAGTATGCCGTCGGGACCATTCGGTCATAAAACTGGTTGTCGTCATATTTGTTGCGGCTTGTGGTTCTGCATGTTTCTTGCATGAATGTGAATCGGTTAAGCTCCTGGGGAACGGGCTCTAGCTTGTTGGTTGAGTTGGATGGCTTGCTTGGTAGAAGTTATTTGTTTATGGCTGTCCAGTTTGGCGTGGTGCTAGGTTGACTTCCAGCGCTTGTGACGAAGCTTTGAGTTGGTTAAGTCGGATGTAAGTCAGACAACTTGCTTGGAATGGATGTTACTCATTTGTAATTAAGACTTGCATATACAGGCTGTAGAATTTGTACTAGCTCCATTTCATGCTGCCAAAACTCCTCGCTGAACATAATTGACAAGAAGTGTAGACCTTGTTGCTGTCTGCTCGAGTCCCACTCATGGGACTCTGGACTGTAAGCAATCCTCCGTAGCTCATAGCAACAGAGTAGCAGATGCTCTAGCACCACTGGATGATAGGCAAAGCGGGTAGTGGCAGGCATCCTATCAGCACAATTTGATTTGTTAGCTGTGACAAGCATGACACCGGCAAGACCAACATCCTCTATAGCATCCCGTATTGCTCAAAAATGAGCTGGGCAGTCAATCGTCTACAGCTCGGAAGCACATGGTGCCCATGCAACAAGAGATGAAGATGTTAATGTCTAGTCTCTTGTCATGCACACCTCAACACTTGCAGCTGATTTGACACTCTTTTAATAATTGCCTTGAGGAGTGTGGTTTAACAATGGCAAAGCGTAGTTTCCAGCAGGAGTACTTTTGAGTCTCAAATGTGCTGGCTGTCTTGTGCTGTGTCTTCGTCATGGACTGTGCTAGGTTTTTGGTTTGGACCTAGGAGGCTTCAATGGTGGTTGTGTAGGGGCTGGGCCTGCCGCTGCCTTTGGAACATTTGAGGGTCACTCAATTATGAGATGCTTAGAAGCTTTGGATGTGGAATGTATTGCATCAGTGGAAGGTTCAAGGGGGGGTATGGGTATGTGGATAATGTTATTGAGGGCGACATGGGTGGAGGTGGTTCTGTTGATGATGGGGGTGTGGCAAAGGGAGATGGCCTGCAAGGTTCGGCCGAGGTGGATGGCCTGGAGGGTGTGGCAAATGTGGATGGTGATTGGTGGAAGGCATGCTAGATGGTCAGCTGGTGGAAGCGGGTGCCCGTGTGAGGCTCTCAAGTAGGTTGGGGGTGGGAGCTGTTGCTGGCTGTCTGTCTGTCAAAAGAAAGACCATGTCATGGAGGTGTTGGACGTATGTTGCTGAGAAACACTTCCCTAACCTTAAACTTTGAGACTAGCCTACAATGAGCCACTAAACAAAAGGTGTGGAAAACAAAAGCCAATTTGGAATGCCAGGGAAGTTTCAACAGACAGCTACCGCTCAAAAACATGCGTTGATGTTCACTTGCTGTTTGTGGATCAAACCACAAAAAACATGTCTAGAGCATCATACAGAAAAAAAAAAAACATAGAATGGAAGCTAAATATTCTCAAGAAACTTACTGTTTACTCTGCACAACAATTGGAACGTTCATGCACGTTTGTTTGAATCAGACACCTTTCCAGTCACATGTCTCCAATGGCCAAAACATTAAAAAACAGGTTTTTGTTATCTTTTATTTTTTGGATTGTTAAAAGGACCTCGTCCCTTGCATACGTATGGAACTTAAATGTTTTGAACATTTGTGACCGAAATGTGATTGCACAATTGTTTGAGGCGAATTGGATGGCTAATCATGGGTCTCAATCACACCATTCTCCAGGGAAACGTGGCCATACCAAAAGAGGTCATCATCAAGTTTAGAATTAAGAAAATAATAGTTCTTTTATATCTTTAAAAAACGTGTTCAGTTGAATGTTCTAAACCAAAAGGTTTGGAGCAGGTTTCTATGTTGATGATGTCCAGTAGTGATCTGCTGTATTGAGGTGAATCTAAGCTAATTGAGGTAGGTGACCTAAGTTGCTACTCTAAGAACTAATCTCTAATCAACCAGCTGGATAACGAGGCCCCAAGGCTTATTATGATCCCTGAGTGCCCACGCTAGGGCAAGTTCTACGGTCCTAATAATAGTCAAATATCAATAATTTTCATAAGAAATGCCAAGCCGAAGTGCCCAAACTTTAATGTCCAAATGACATTAAATTTAGTGTGACTTCATGGTTTTATAGATGTTCATGTGAACCTCCCTTAAAAATACTGTTTTTGGTATTGGTCAAAACAAAACATTTAGCTGGAAAAAGGAAAATGCCAATGCTGCAAAAATAAGGGCATTATGGTCCTCCACTAAGCAGTGTAGTGGTACGTAAAAGTAGAAGCACATTCTATGCATTGTAACGTCTTGCAAGTTCTAAGCTTGTGAAGAGAAAGGAAAGATCCATGCATGCAAGCTTTTGGCAAGCTCTAAGCTTCTGAAAGAAAAGAAGGATCAACGCATGCAAGTTTTTGGCAAGCTCTAAGCATGAGTTGACAATTGCAACATTTCTGCATGCAAAGGGGGATCAGAGAAGAGTATCAAATGAATTTTTTTCCAATCTGTCTAAAAGCACGTGCCAACAATTCACTGATGCATCCAAGTTACAGTCTACATGAACAGACATAAAAACTTTTATGAGAACTTCTTTGCATGAATTAGAATGTCCGGCATTGAATCATGATTTTGTTTGCTTGGATACGATAGAAGCTGTCATTTAATAGTTCTAACATTATGCTCCAGGCTTTTCACTCTTGGTGCTTGGAAGATGCAGTTGGAAGAGGCAGGAAGGAGGAGTTTTTTGCTCATAAGATTTTGCAAGCACAGGATGATGATCAACTTCAAGAGGAAGCTGAGTTAGCAGCAAGACATGCTTCTTCTATTCTACTGGATGTCAGGGATCGACAGAGAAATGGGCAATTCTTTTGTCAAAAGTCAAACAAATGGGAAATTGATAGCCAGGAAAAGGACCTATACATAAATACACCAACTGTGACTGTGCTAGCAATGGATGGTAGAAGACGTTGGTTGGATATTAAAAAACTGGTCAGTTCTTCCTTGTATGTTTGGAACTTTCAGTAGTGGGCTACTTAGTTTGACTCTGTTTTGTGACTTTATCCATCTTTGCTAAATGAGCAGACTGCTCCTCGGTTGACCGGCAAGCAGCCTTTTTATATCAATCTCTTTTACAATCAGCCAATATTGCATATCCTTTGAAAATTTTCTCATCTCATAAACGCACCCACAACAGATGGTATGACACAGAGTGTATCTCACTGCATAAACAAGCTGTTTACGCTAGATACCACTCTCCTCACACCTTAGCCTTGAAACAAAAGGAGTATCACAAAGTGACTATGAAAGAAAGACAGCTTATCTACAGTCCTTGGGTCAAAAACTTATCGATGCTCTGGCCTCCCCATCCTCCACCTTCTTTTGGCGGATGTTCTCTAAAAACCCATGTAAACCCGCTCCTATTGCTATAGAGTCATTGATAAACTATGCTACCAAACTATATATAGTAGACTCTCTTTCCATTTCTCTTTCCCCACGCCCATCAGAATTCACCCTCTTCACCAAGGTTACACCTCAATTCGAACAGGTCGATTCGAATCGGCCGGTTCGAACCAATTCTTTGAGGTTCGAACTGGCAGGCCAGGTTCGAATCAGAAAACGGTTCGAACCTGTCTTTTCTATTTTTAAAAAAGAAAATGATTTTATCTGATGTACAAGTCATATATTCACTGTACAAATAAAAAATAGCTAAACAATTTCCTCTAAATTTACAGATATCAGGAATCAGGATAATCAAATATCTTGCGACCTGTGACCTGTCGTATCAAAACATAATGACCCAAGTTTAAGTCTTAAGAGAACTACTATGGAAAGAGAGTCTACTATATATAGTTTGGTAGCATAGTTTCTGCATATTGTATCTGCTTGCTAAGGAGACTGTGGAGTCTGGACTCTGGAGTTGGAACTTGCCACTTCAAACTTGGAACTTAGGGTTTAGAAATTAGGAGTATAACTGAAATTTGGGGCTTGAGCTCAGAGCTGATAAATTATAATAGTGACCACTGACCAGTGACTACTAACTAGTTACTAGTGACCACTGAGTCACTGACTAGTTTGATTATTGATATGTATTATGTATTATGGATATTAAATGGTAGCTAGGTAGAGTCTAGACCGTAGGAGTCAGGACTGTAGATTGTAATTTTGTTTCAAAGTTGAAAGTTGAAGTTCAAACTTATTTGCAAATTGCAATGTCAAGATCGGAGAAAACTTAAAAGAATAAACAAGAAGGTTATGACAATGTTTGAGAAAGGCTAAACCCAAAAAAGTTTAGGTTAGAAACTTAGATTCATCATTCATCATTCAACAATGAACATTGAACATGGTATATGTAAGTTGTAACTACTAACATAATGCATTAAATACCAATCAAAATTGTAAAACCATTAGTAACTACTAACTACTGAATCCTGAATCCTGAATCCTGATATTCCTAATTAGTAATTAGATAATCGACTAACAGACTACAGTTAACTTCAGGAATTAGAAATGAGAATCCATAATATATCACGATTCATAACATAATAGTAAATTGTTAATACATATGCCAGGTGCCTCATGAGTCCGGTCACCAATGTAATGCCACATGCGACATGTCACATGTCTTAGCTCTGATGATAAATCATGATGTGTAAACAACTCAAGAGTCAATGCTCATCTAGTGACATCTACAATCTACAATGTACAATGAGCACTCTAAGCTCTGTTGGAATGTAAATGGAATTGATTACATTACCAAAGGTCACTTTGACCCAAAAGGTCGAGAGTTGTGTTGTGTAACCATGGTCATTTATAATATTAGGCCTACTAGCTAAGTTAGTATGAAATTAACTTGGTAGGGACTCATGGGTCCACTAGGCCTAATTGTGACATTAGGTACCCCAACTTGACATATTGGAGGTACCTTATTCTTTTTATGTAACTTATAGAAAGTTGGATAGTCAATAGTCCAGTAGTTGGATAGCCAATAGTCAAGTAGTTGGATAGCCAATAGTCATGAAGTTAGATAGTCATCTTGGACTATATATATGTGTGCATCCCATATGTATGAGACACTATTGTAAGCATACTGACTATTCTCCTTGGCTGTCCATGAGTTTCTACAAGAGGGTTTCTAGCCATCTCTCTCTTTCTTTTGAGAATGCTTTGTGTGATTGAATAGCTAAGATCCTGGATCCTTAGGCTTCTATTTCTACATGGTATCAAAGCCTTTAGGTGATCAGATTGCTTGCAGGAGGGCGCCCAATAGGAAGCTTAATTGTTCCCCTTTTGGTAGCAGAAAATCATCAAGCTGCTGGTGACGGCCCCCACTGCACCCACTCAACGACAACAACCATCTGCCTCAAGCCCTGATGAACTGTCAGCAGTCGTTCTAGGACCAGGAACATAAATGCAAGCTTGCACAGGGCACAAGTGACAAGTTCTAACTTTTGACAACACAGTACATGCATGTGCCATGAAATATGATGCATTGCAATTTGCATTGAACATTCAAGTCTCAAGAGTAGGACCTAGGTACATACTACATTGAAGTTTTGAACATTCAGTGCTGAGGTGCTCACAAAGTTACAAACTAGTAACTACTAAGTTCTAACTACAATAGCCATTACTTAGCTACTAGTAAGTTGTACTTGTAACTAAACATTGAACAATAAAGTGGAATATCCTGGTATCTTCGTGCATGGGGATGATGTTTCTCAGATCCATCGACACCTCTGGGGAGGCAGTCACGGGCGAGTACATGTTCTCACACATTCGAGCTGCCATTGAGGAGGTGGGACCACAACACGTTGTACAGGTATATATATTATACTTATTACTATAAGGTAATTTGTAAATGTCAATGTTGAATGTTGCATTGTATGGTTGATGAACAATGAATTATGGTTCACTTGAATTCGGAATTCATGCACATTGCATTGTATGGTTGTAACTTGATCAGGTGGTCACAGACAATGCGTCAAACAATGTCTCCATGGGTAGGCTCGTTAATGAGACCTACCCCCACATCTTTTGGACACCTTGTGCTGCACACTGCCTGGACTTGTTGGTCGAGGATGTGGCCAAGATTCAAGTGCTCACAAGATGGCCCCTGCAACACCTGCCCAATCGCACTCACTACACTCATCGTCATCCTCCATGCCGGGGTCCTAGCCAGATGAAATGGCAGATCGCAGGTGTAGAACAACTGTCGAACTGCAACCTCTGCCTCTGCAATGGCTCTGGGAGAGAAGGTGGACACATAGTAGTCCCTACCCCCCAGCTGTGTAGTGCGGCCCCGTCTACCTCTCCCTCTCCCTCTCTCAAATGCCTGATGTGGTGCCGGTATGGTCACGGCTGGAGGTGTTGTCGAGGATCCCACACCAGAAGGCAGGTTAGGCTGGGTACTAGGCCCGGCCTCATCTGCAGCTCTGTCCTCTGAGCCATGGGAAGCGAGGATCTCAAGACTCACACACACACACACACACACACACAATATCAAACCATTTTCTTTCTTTTTCTCTCTCTCACACACGCACACACAATCTCAATGGCAAATGCACACGCTCACACCCTCTCTCTCTCTCTCTCTCTCTCTCTCTCTCTCTCTCTCTCTCTCTCTCTCTCTCTGGCCCGAACAGACAAATAGACCCTTTCGGAAATCAGAACTCGGGTTTAGGGCCCAGCAGACGGTTTGAACCAGGTCCGAACGATTCGATGGTTCGAACCATGAGAGGCGGTTTGAACCGCGGTTCGATGCAACCTTGCTCTTCACTCCGCCCATGGTTGAAAACGCCATAAAAAATGGTCAAACGCGTAAGGCCACTAATGTTGACTTCTTAAACATGGACTTCCTAAAACCAGTCGCTCACATTATCGCCCCTTACATTTCCCATATCTTTAACCAATCTGTAATTTTTGGTCTTCCCACTTCTTGGTGCACCAACCTTTTACACCTTATATACTCAAAGCCGGGGATCCTTTGAATGTAGACAACTATTGCACTATTATGATCAGTCACACTATGGCCAAGCTATATGGATCAGTTTTGCATTCTATCATCAGCTCTCAGGCAGAGATAGAGGGTTTACATGCTATGGGACAGGCAGGTTTTCACGCTACGCGTTTCTGCGTTCGAAAGGTGTTTTGAGGAAACATTGCATCATACATCTTTTCACTATCTATTTCCGTTGCTAGCATAGGCGAGAATGTCTGTGCAATGGAGCATCAGCCTTGTCTAAGCCAATCTTAATCTTTTGCTCATGGGAAATATGCTGATCTGATGCATAAAAATGAAGACTTCCGTAGTGTGAGATACTTGGTGGCTCAATAATACCCTACCCTTCATTGGATGCTAGACAAATCGGTTATTATAAAAATCTGGTTTGACTCTGGTTAGGGTCCATCTCATATTTTTGACGCATGCAATGTAGAGATGTTGTATAAGAATGCAGAGCATCACTTGTGGGAGGTCGATAAAAGACACAGTAATCAAGTAGTCGTGAGGCTTGGGCATTTGATCTGACAAGGGAATTCTCTCGTCCTAAATGAATGTGGAAAAGCAGGCTTGTCCTTGAGTATCTTCAAAGTTTATGGGGCTGGCTCTGAATCAACAAGTATTTGACGCTTGAAATATGATCTCTAGTTCTGAGTTTATAAACAGAAATTATTCTGGTTAAATTTGATTCAAAACTTTGGCCATGGATACATGAAAAAAATAGACATGTGGAGCATAAAAAAAGGAGACCAGCTTAATACTGTATCTCCTGTGGACCAGATATGAGTTGCACACATCAGCGTAGGAGTGATCCGATTACAAAAGGATGGAACTATCGTTGAGACATCTTGAATATATTCAGAAGCACGACCAGAAGGACTTCCCTTGTGTTATGTAAGTCATAGCCACTGATTGCATGTTGGATGAGGGATAGAAAGGCTCTATGCTAGATAGGTCAATGACGCTGCTGCTTCAAGGTGTTGCTCTGGGAAATGAAAGCTTTTCAAGCACAAAGGTCTAATGTTACGAGATGATAATAGATTTAACGAGGAATTAATAATACCTTCATCAATCTCCAGGGAAGCACATCTATTATAGTCTCTGACTAGGGTCACCATCCAGGCGATAGCGCTTGAGAAGCATATGATGCATCTCCTTGATGGTCTCACCACTACTCTTAGCACCCTCCTAGCTGATACCTCATAGTGTTGACCTGTGGCACTAATCTGACACCCTCATGAGTTACTAAAATTGCCTCTCATGTCGTCCATACAACATAGCACAAGTATTATGTTTGTCCAATCGACTCCTACGTTTGGTGGGCTTCCTAACAAAAGTTTTTCAAGTCTGAGGACCCTCTAACAACTATAAACACGTCACAACATCTTGTGGCTTATCCATTTACCTAAAATAACTATATAATTCTACAACAAGCAATTACATTGAGGCCATCATATTACAACTCATGAGATATCATTCTGAATATGCCTCCTGAAGCAAAACCACTCTATGGCAATTAGGGAAAATTGCCCCTTCCTTAATTGACTAGTAGCTGCCTGTCTGTTACCAAGTGCAGGATTTGTGAAACGTACTCCCAAACCATATATGAAGAGACTATCTTCAATAGCTGGCCGTCCTATGTGAAGGTCTGATGCTGCTTAAAGGATCGAAATGTATTGAAGGCCCGAATCATGGTCTACTTTACAATGGCCTCCTACTACTTCACTCTAGTAGTGCTGGTGGCCACATTCAAAATGCCCACCTATGATTTGATGCATCTCACTACTATCTCATACAATGCTGTGACTGCTAGTATGATGTCTGGTGAATTAGTGAAGGCTTGTAAGTTTTTCGATAAGCATGTGGCGAGAGAGCTATAATCATCTAATATGTTATTGTTATCGAATGCAGCTTAGTCTAATGTGGTTCACTTAAGTAGTGGGTACTAATATGTTGTTCAATATAGGTAAACTGTCATCTGGTTCAAGATATTGACAAATGTCTCATGGATTTATTTGTTTTTTCCACAGGCGGTGAACAGGAAAAAACACTTTATACTTGTTACAAACCTTTCCCCTTGCTCTGGAGTTAGAGTGCATCTTTGGCCTGAGAAGGAAAAGACACAGCCGAACATAGATAGAGCTGTCAGTCGTAGAACATTGGAGGTGACAACGAAAATGGTTCAACTTCCAGCTGGTCCGGCACCTCGTCAGGTGCAAGCAAATTATGATGCTATGTCTACTTGTAGCAAATATAATCAATGTAGCTTTAATTTGTGTATCTGAAGTTTCCTACATTATGTAGTATCAGTGCTTATTTGCTCGCTTAATTGTAGGTAATATAGACATAATCCCGATCCCCTTCTTTTATATGGCACGCATTACATCTGACTTTTGCCTGTTATGTGTACTTATTTCAGGGGGTTTCTAACTTGTGACTAGTAGTTTTATGTAACTACAAATGTTTTTCTTCACTCCATTTCAACTTTATTGAGTGTTTTCCTATGGCAAGCAAGAATACAAAGAGATGATTTAATAATGACTTGATTCTAGCATCTTCAATGATTTCAGATTGAACCTGGAGGTCAAACAGAGCAAGCACCACCCTCTGGACTGTTGCTTCTAAGTCCAAAAGAGCTTCATGGATTTCGCTTCATTACCATTTCAGTTGCTCCACGACCGGTAACTTTTCAGGTTTCTCTTATTATTTGTAACACTCATCAACATTCCTTTCCAGAATAAATCATGTTTTCTTTAGGATTATTTATCTTCTTTCTCGTATACGGATTCAAATAAACTTCCTCGTAGCCAAGTTTTTCAAAAAACATATTTGTTGGTTTTGTTAGAATCAAGAATATCTAGTAAGGCCATCAAATTTATGACCATTAAGATGTCTCTTTTACATATTTTTCCTCTATCAA
The DNA here is from genome assembly GCA_029204225.1 of Diphasiastrum complanatum. Lineage (NCBI taxonomy): Eukaryota > Viridiplantae > Streptophyta > Lycopodiopsida > Lycopodiales > Lycopodiaceae > Diphasiastrum > Diphasiastrum complanatum. The sequence goes on along the minus strand of CM055103.1, from coordinate 25,255,182 downwards.
GGAGATTATGAATGACTAAACTAACTATAATAATAGAAGAATCTGCCAAATAGGCAAGATATGCAAACTAAACAAAAAAACTTGAGAGTCAAGAAGGTCGGTCTCATAGAAAGTTATGGCATTATACATAGTTGTTACGATCAGATGATGAAAAAGGTATCTCCTTTTGTTTGTCTCTTCCTCTCGCATTAGCCTGTGCTTGGCTGGGCTCCCTCTATCTCAGGTTGCCCCACCAAACTTGGGTACATAACACTGGTCCTGCGTATGCCTTGTGGACTCTCTCTATTCGTGCACATTGGTGGCGCTGCCTCACTCTGTGGTCGTCATCCAGATTAAGCTCACTAATTGCATCCTCTGCTTCATGCAGTTCATGCTCCTCTTGCTTCTCAATCCTCTCCTCCTCCTGCTCAAACATAGCCTGATCTGTTTGTGCCTCTGTGGTATCTCACCCTTCACTAGCCTTGGTGGCTCTTCTGCTTTTGATCTCGTCCCTGACGTCAAGCCAGCAGAGCAAATATGTTGCCATCGGCTTTTGCTTCAGGTGATGTCATCAAAAGCAGTGGAATTGCATGGTTGACTTTATTTATCTTTCATTTCTATTCTCATCCGCTGCATGATTGCCATGTTAATGTTGCAAAAGAACTTTCATTCACACTGTTTAACTGATAGCCTGTTCTAACTCTTTGTGTGCACCCGTGACGATGTGCTCCAGTTTCTTCTGCACACGGGCATCAAGAAGTTCTGACTCCTGAGAGAGCATGTGGGTGCCTAGCGTCTGTATAAGCATCCATGGTGTGATGGTTGTAGCCCCAGATGTTCATCCTAAGACAAGCCTCTGGCAACCTGCCTGTTGTCTGCTGCCAAAGATAACTCACAACTCTAGCTGATGTCGATTTGCTCCTCATGCGTGCGTCAAGCTTAGGTTGCAAACCCTCATCTACACAAACCTTCTCTGCTGAAACTCACTATTGGCATGCTGACAGTTAGGTGCAACAAGCTCACTATTGACATGGCGATTGTGTGGATGGGCATGCAGAAGAAGCCTCACTGCAGGAGCCAACACGCATGTGATCAACGTCTGCACATAATTCTCGAAACCTCATGTCAAGATTATGTTTTCCAACATGTTGAGGCGAATCCAAGAAATTTAAGTTTTGTTCATTGGCCAAGAAGGCCCAACATTTGAAACAGACAGTCTAGAGGGTCCGAATTATGAACTATTGGATCCATAGATTGCATGAATCACAGGGCCCATATTCATTTATGTTTATTTGTGGGCCATGAGATTCACATATGACTAGAAGCCTATTTCATGCATTTAAACTTAGGACTGGCCAAGGGCCCACCGACTATCTTATTTGGTACTGGAGTGGGGGTCCTACTGGAAGGGCAGACCCTAAAGGAGGGCATGCACTGTCTTCCCTCTTGTAACCCTATTTGTGGATAAGCTTAGGCCAAGTGTGGAGAAGCTTCTATTCTAAGGTTCCTATAAAGTAAATAAGGCCTACAGACATTCATCTTTCAGTTTATGATTTGTTATTGCTTTGAGGTCTTCATAGGAGAACACTTGGCTTTGCTATTGCTTGTAGGGCTTTAGCCATTGATTCTAGGTGATGCTATTTGCCATCTTCATGGTAGATTGTTAAATTGCTTCATGTATTATTGATTTATGCTGTATTGATACTAAAATATGTGATTCAGTTCATAATTGTCCCTTAGCTGAGGAGGAGTGTGTGGATGACCTTGTTAGAAAACCTACTTGCTCATACAAGTAATCCAAGAAAAGATTCCTATTGTGATGAAACAATAGCCAAACACATGAGAGAGAACACAATTGATGGAAACTCCAACTATGTCCCATTGCATATTGTCAAATTCCAAGGCCTAGCTATGGAGTATCATAACAGCATAGTAAACACACTATGAAAGCTTCAGAAAACCAGCTATGGAGTAGAACACAAAAGCAAGAGAGAGAGGACTTCAAAGCTCACACAACATGAATGAATATTCAAAGTGTAGTAGGGCGTGGAAACCCCTCGAAAGTTTGGGCTACATATAGCATGTTATGTATAGAGGTGGTGTCTTGCTAATTCTAGCTCTAGAACCCACATGGGTCCTTAACCTACTTGATTTACTTGCCTAATTAGCACAAGTGGGGTGTACTATGTACATAAATGTTTTACCCCCATGTCTTATGCACAACTTACAAGTTACAAGTATACAAGCCTTAAGGGGCAAAATAGGCATTTATTTCAACACCCCCCCTCAATGGCTATTTTGTTCATACCAACACCTAGCATGCTACGAAACTTTTCAAATTTTTCTCTACTAAGTGCCTTAGTAAAGATATCTGCTGCTTGTTCGTTGGTATCACAGTACTCCAGCTGAATTTCTCCGCTTTGTATCTTCTCTCGTAAGAAGTGTTGATCCACCTCAATATGCTTTGTACGAGCATGGTACACAGGATTTTTGGCAAGCTGGATGCAACTCTGGCTGTCACACTGAAGAATAGTAGGACCATCCTGTGGAATCTGCACCTCCCCAAGAAGTCTCCTAAGCCATATTGCCTCGCAGGTAGCTTTTGCCGCTGCCCTGTACTCAGCCTCTGTCGATGATAAGGTAACTGTGGGCTGTTTCTTGCTACACCAAGAAATGGCCCCTGAACCAAGGTTGAAAGTGTAACCTGTGGTCGACTTTCGATCATCCCTATCACCTGCCCAATCCGAATAGGTAAAGCCTCCAAGCTGAAGCTTTCCGTCATCTGTGTACTCAATCCCATAGCAGGTTGTCCCTTTGACATACCTCAAAACCCTCTTGGCTGCTTTCCAATGTGCTTCAGTTGGAGAACTCATGAATTGGCTTGCTACACCAACCGCATAGGAAATGTCTGGTCTCGTAGTGGTGAGATAAATCAGGCTACCCACAAGCTGCCTATAAAGAGTCTCGTCCACAAAAGGAGTGCCATCATCTCTGGATGGCTTACTGCTGGTATCAATGGGCGTGGAAACGGGTTTGCAATCCTCCATGTTGAACCTGTTCAAAACTTCACATGCATAGTTGGCTTGGGAAATAAACACACAATTTTCCTTTTTCCAAACCTCCAAGCCAAGACAATAGTGGATTAAGCCCAAATCCTTCATCTCGAACTCATTTGATAAATGAGGCTTCACCTTTTCAATAAGCTGCCCATTGTTACCCGTGATGACCAAGTCATCCACATAGAGAACTATCAAAACAATGTTCCCATCTTCCTCCTTCACGAACAGGTTGCAATCCGACTGACTCTTTATGAATTGCTCCTTGGCAAAATAGTCGTCAATACGACTATACCAGGCCCTGGGTGCCTGCTTCAAACCATATAAGGCCTTCTTAAGCCTGCATACCATACTTTCCTTGCCCTTAGCCTCAAAACCTTGTGGCTGTTCCATGTAGACTTCTTCAGCCAACTGTCCATTAAGAAAAGCACTCTTCACGTCCATTTGATGGACCTCCCAACCAAAAATTGCAGCCAATGCTAAAACCAACTTGATAGACATCATCTTAGCTACCGGTGCAAACGTCTCATCATAGTCCAAGCCCTCCTTCTGTGCATAGCCTTTACCAACCAGCCTTGCCTTATGCTTTTCGATGCTCCCATCAGATTTGTATTTGGTCCTGTAGACCCACTTACAGCCAATAGGACGCTTCCCTTTTGGTAACTTCACCAAATCCCATGTATCATTCTTGAGAATGGAGTCGTACTCCTCTTGCATAGCATGTTGCCATACCTTCTCATCTGCTGCCTCAACGAATGTATGTGGATCTTGTGAATCCAAAATAGTAGTCATAAGTGCATAGTTTGTCTCCTGGTGTTCATGTTGCTGGGCTTGCCTTTGAGACCTCCTAGCCCCTGGATTGCTGCTCTCTCCCTCATCCAATATCAAACCATCCTGCATAGTTTGCCAATACCACTTGGGAAACTTCTTCCTTGCAGTTGGTGATGAAGACGATGAATAGGACTCAAGAGATTTGCCCCTTTCCTTCCGCTTCCTAGCCTCCTCGGATTCTTCCTCTTGTCACTCATATGATCATCCTGAGGCTCCCCAATATATGGATATGGGTCATCAAGTGTTGGCACAAATTCACTTGTACCATCCTCCATCTCAAGTTCCTCTATAGGAGGCGTTTGATCTTCTTCAAAGATCACATCTCGACTTATGATCCCTTTCTTGCTAGTAAGATCGTAAAGTCTGTAAGCTTTGCTTTCTTCACTGTATCCCAAGAAAATACTCTTTGCTGATTTTGCATCCAGCTTCTTCCTGTTATCCTTGGGAATATGGGCATAGGCTGTACAACCAAACACTCGCAAAGCGCCTACCTTGGGCTTAATGCCGCTAAATGCCTCTTCTGGAGTCTTGCCTTCCACAGCTTTTGTTGGACTTCTATTCAACAGAAACACTGCTGTGTGCATTGCCTCGCCCCAAAAAGAGTTGGGCAACCCCTTTGCCTTGAGCATGCACCTTGCACACTCCACAATAGTTCGGTTCTTTCTCTCTGCTATGCCGTTTTGCTGAGGGGTATGAGGAGCTGTAAGCTGCCTTCTGATCCCATTGGCCTTGCAGAATTCCACAAATTCTGTCTTAATGAACTCTCCACCACCGTCTGACTTGAGCATCTTTATCTTCTTTCCTGAATGTTCTTCTACCAAAGCTTTGAAATGCAGGAAGAACTTGAATGCTTTAGATTTTAACTTCAAGAAATAAATCCAAATCTTGCGTGAGAAGTCATCAATAAAGGTCATAAAGTAATATGCTTCCCCTGCAGATTGTGTTTGGGTTGGCCCCCACAAATCTGAATGTATCAAGTCAAGTATGCCTGCTGCCCTGGTGGTGCTTTCCTTGGGAAACTTATGTCTTTGCTGTTTTCCCATAGCGCAAGCCTCGCAAACTGAAGAGCTTGGCTTAACAACTGGAAGCCCCTCCACCATATGATGCTGGTTCAACACCTGCATGCTTTGGTAGCCAAGATGTCCATACCTCTCATGCCACAACCTATCCACATCCCCTCCTTTTGCTGTATAAGCATGCTGACTAGGGATAGAAGTGTATAACCTGTATAGATTATCTTCCTGCAATCCTTTGGCCACAACCTTCATATTATCAGTCAAGTCCAACACAAGACAAGAAGTAGCATCGAATTCTACTTTCATATTTTGTTGAGTGATAGCTCCTACTGAAAGAAGATTTTTAGCAAGTCCTGGTACATATAAGACATTCTTAATGACTTTGACTTCTCCTGATGGAAGCTTTACAGGTACTGTGCCCTTTCCCTTGACCTTGTGTGTTGAGTTGTCACCTAGGCACACCTCTTGTCCATCACTAATCCCCACAAAGGTATCAAACCAATCCCTATGAGGGGTCATGTGCTTTGAAGCACCTGAGTCAATGTACCAACCACCTGTTGTAGCTTGTGAAGCCAATGCAACAGAGAATAACTCAGCTTGCCTTATGTCACTCTGCTCCTCTCTTGCAACACTCTCAACAACATTTCCTCCTTGCTTCTTTGTGCCCTTCTTTTGGTCTGCAAGCTTCTTCCTGCACTCAAAAGCAAAGTGTCCATATTTACCACAGTAATTGCAATTCCCCTTCCTTCGAGGTGTGGAAGAAGTATTCGAGGAGGGTTGTGCTTCTGACATCTGCAAGTTCTCCATTCCTTGCTCAAGTGTTTGTGGTGTTCCTTTGTTCTTGCCTTTACCTTTCTTCTTATCCTTAGCTAGATTTTGCTTCTTCTTAGGAGCAAAGGCATGCTCCTGGAAATCTTCCCTCTTGGAGAGATTAACTCTCCTCATCTCCTCCTGTAACAAGAGACCATAGACTTCTTCATAGGTAGGGATCTTCTCTCTCACTGATATCATCATCACAAAGTTCTGATAAGCATATGACAAGCTATTCAGAACTATTGGCACCAAGTCTTGGAGCAATAGACTCTCCAAGTACAGAAAGCTGATATCTAATATCCTGAATCTTAGTAAGATGATCAGTAACTGTCTCCCCTGTCTCCATTCTGAGAGTATACAACTTGTTCTTCAAGTAGAGAAACCTGGTTGTACTTGCTGTCTCATACAATGCACAAAGAATGTGCCATGCATCCACAGGCCCTTTGGCTGACCTGATTAGAGGAATCACATTATCCCTCACTGACATGTTGATGATTTTGTGTGCCTTTTCCCCTCTCTTGATATAGTCCTTAAGTTCAAGTTCAGATGTTGGAACAGGCTCCTCACCTGTCACAAGCTTCCAACATTCTTTGTCTTCAAGAATGTTCTTGATCTTGAATTTCCATATGCTAAAGTTAGTGCCATCAAGCCAGCTGGCTTCACTCAGCATGCTCTCTGCAAGACTAGACATAGCTGGATAGAAATAAAACACAAAAGGCAAACTGGGGTTTTCACCCAACTAGGGTATGCAGCCAGGTATACCGCTGTATGGCTGTCCTAGCCCTTGTCCAAGATCCACTCCCGCACTATAGAAAGCGCCCTCCTACAGTCCTGGCTGTCGAAAAAGACTCAAAATTTTTTGTCTCAAATTAGAAACTTTTTGGCTCCATGTACTCCCCTTGCCAACAATACTCCAACCATGCAGATAGCACAGAGATCAGATGCCCCTACAAAAAGTGCTCCCTCTTCAAAGGTAAGCTGCTCTCCAGGAATGGCAGGAATATGATCAAAAACAGGTCCAAGCTTTCACCACACCACAGGCAACATAACCTGCTCTGATACCATGTCAAATTCCAAGGCCTAGCTATGGAGTATCATAATAGTATAGTAAGCACACTATGAAAGCTTCAGAAAACCAGCTATGGAGTAGAACACAAAAGCAAGAGAGAGAGGACTTCAAAGCTCACACAACATTCATGAATATTGAAAGTGTAGTAGGGCGTGGAAACCCCTCCAAAGTTTGGGCTACATATAGCATGTTATGTATAGAGGTGGTGTCTTGCTAATTCTAGCTCTAGAACCCACATGGGTCCTTAACCTACTTGATTTACTTGCCTAATTAGCACAAGTGGGGTGTACTATGTACATAAATGTTTTACCCCCATGTCTTATGCACAACTTACAAGTTACAAGTATACAAGCCTTAAGGGGCAAAATAGGCAGTTATTTCAACACATATGAGGTAGGGCGCACTACATTCTTATAGACTTTGATCTATGCTAAAACCAAAAGCAAAAGCAATCTAAAAGCAATTACCTAATGTCTCGACATATTGTAAAAGCACTAACACCTATCTATAGCAATAACAAAGCAAGCACTAGAATCTCGAACTTGGCTAACTATAGTCTAACTAAACTTTTACTAAATATAGGTAAGGGCCCCTAGAATTAGCACGTTGGCATGGCCCAATTATCCTAATTAATTCTAATGTAAATATTAGGGGTAATAATGTAAATATTAACTCTAATGTTTACATTGTCAAGAACTATGCATAGCACGAGTATGGATGTATATCTTCCATGACTCCCATGTAATGAAGATCCTCAATTCTGATGTGATGTAGAATTCCTTTGATTGTCGATCCTGCTTCATATGACTTCCCAATGTCTTGCTTTAGTCTTCATATCCGTTTAGTGTATGTTTGTGACCACCATGAGTGCAAAATATCACTTGATTTCTTGACTTCCTTTGAATCAAAGAACTTTGACTCCCCCTAAATCAAATAATGTAGACATGATAACCTTTGCTTTAACCCTGAGAACTTTGCTTGAAGATTGACTCTCTTGGTCTATTTGAACATCTTCCAAGCTACTACAAATATGTAAGGTTCTCACCAACATCCTTAAAGAAAAAGTAATCCTCTTTGATTATCATAGCACCACGATGACAATCATAAGTACAAAATAGATCTACAAATATCAACATCAAATCTCATACATCAAGACCCACGTTAGAAACATATAATTCGTAAGTAGTTGGCTCCACTTGTGTCGATTCCTTGAATTGATTCCACTCCAACCAGTCTCCAACAAAGATACAAATAACCCAACCAAGAGCATCCCCAATAGAAAGATAATACGTATACAATACTTCCGCACACAAAGTAACTGATACTTCCCCTCAAATACTTTCTCACACGGAAGACTTTATATTGATTTTCTAAGGTTGATCAATAACCTATCAATTCATTGAAATAAACCCTGTTGCTTTTCTCAAGGCTAAACAACAACCTATGTTGTTGATTTTCGACGTCTAATCAACAACCTTGGATGGTATCCAGGAATTACTTGACAACCACAACAAACAATCACTTCATAAATCCCAAGTGATACTAGTTTTTATAGACAAGACAGTTTCTACAGCATAACCAAGTTACTATGACTTAAATAAAAACCAAACCGATACAACGTAGAATGACAACCACACAGCTGGCCACACCTGTCACTTCTAACAACGAACTTATCATTTGCCACCATGATAAAAAAACTTTGAATTAATGAAACATCCTCTTGAATATCGATTTACTTATATAGACCCGTGGTGTAGCTTGCACCTTTGTCAATTCCAACCTCGACAAAACCTTGTCCAATCTTAGAACTTCTGAAGTTAACCTTCCTTCAGTATGCTGGTTCGTAGCTGCTTCTAATGCTTCAGTGACACCATGATCGCTGATTGTCTTCCCCTACCATCTCCTTGTGTGTGATTGCCTTGTTGTACTTTCACTTGCATGCAAAAAGCTCCAACTGCAACTCGATGTTCACTCTTGTGCCTTAGATCAGCAAACTGTCTTTCATAATTCCTTGCAGCCAAAAAGTTAGCGGTTAACCTGCGAACTGTCAGCAGCAAACAGACTCAGGTCTTTCCTTCAGCGATCAGATCTGCAGCGATCAGGTACTGTAGATCTGATCCAGCAGAGATCAACCAGCACCAGCAGCGATCCGCAACGATCAGGCCCCAAATTAAATCCAGCTCAGCAATCTGGTTCCCAGCAATCAATGATCAGCTTGTAAACTTCCAACAAGCTGCTTCCAACAGCAGTCCAGTGATCTGATTCCAAAAATTTAGATCTGAGAGCTCCACCTAAAAGTCCTACGTTGTCCTCCTAAGAACGTCGACTCCACATGCAGCTTCAGCCCTTCTCCTTGAAGCGCCAAACCTTCTTCCACAAAGCTGCCACCCTTGTAGATGAAGACCAAAAATCAGAGCTGGCTAGGGACACCACCTGCACCTGCTTTTCTCCTTTGAAGATGATGGCCAAATCAATCCCTTATGAATTGATTCTGTTCGTTTGAAGATGATGGCCAAATCAATCCCTTATCAATCTTGAACCATGCTCTGATACGATGTTAGAAAACCGACTTGCTCATACAAGTAACCCAAGACAAGATTCCTATTGTGATGAAACAATAGCCAAACACATGAGAGAGAACACACGTGATGGAAACTCCAACTATGTCCCATTGCATATGAGGTAGGGTGTACTACATTCTTATAGACTTTGATCTATGCTAAAAGCAAAAGCAAAAGCAATCTCAAAAATTTGCCAAGTTAATGTCTCTACATATTGTAAAAGCACTAACACATGTCCATAGCAATAACTTGAAATGACAACATTAGGTGTAATAATGTAAGCATTAACTTTAACAGATCTTGCACTCGGAGGAGATGCCCTAAGTGTCTTGCACCACGGGAGATGATGTGGTGAGCCCCCATGAGCTGCTCGGCCTATGAGCCCCCATGAGCTGCTCGGCCTATTAGTTGAGCTGGTGGGCATTTGCCTTTCCTCTATTTCATTACTGATGGGAGCCTTTTCTGCTGGTGGATCTCCTAGGCTTCCCTTTTCAAAAGAGCTCAAAGTAGATGGCATAAATTATTGCTTTGGACGACCCTGCATTTTCGTTTATCAACTGGCCTATAGGCCCTTTTATCTTATATAGGTCCTGAACCTTCAGATATCTGATGTTGTTGGGTATCTAGTCATCACAATTTGTGATTCCATTGAGTGCTGTAATTTATGTTACAGTATTGAAGGACAACATGCCACAATATGAGCATCACATCAATGTGCTCCAAAAGTAGTCTAAGGTCATCCGTTCCTATTAGCTCCACCCATCCCCATACATTGCCCACTTCACAAGGCATGGCTTTTGCAAACCCATAAAGCTTGAACTTATGTTAGAAATCTTTACAAAGGACAAAGGGGACTAGTAACAGTTGACTAGTAACATTTGAGCTGCTTCAACTTATACAGTGTCAGATTTTGCTTTGTATGACTTGGAATGCTTATACACCTTAAACTTCTAAAACCACCTATCCACATGATTTTGGTATTGCTGATGGACTGTCAAAATAACACCTTAAAGTAGTTGAGTGAAGGTCGTTGACAAAGGGACTTGGGAGATATATGTTCTATGAAGACAACAAATACATATTGAAGATAGACTTATCCAATGCTTCACGACTACATATGGGCACTATTCGTGTGCATTGAACGACCACAAAATATGCAAGTTGTCCACTATGGAACTAATGCTTTGCTAGATAGTCCTTGAAGTCCAAATGCAATTTATGTTTGTTTAGGGTGTTTTACTTGTGTTCCCACTAGTAAATGTACTAATATAGGTAAATATGCGTGAAAGTTTCTAAATTGTGCTCGACATATCTGTTTGATTGTCACTAAGTAGTGTCTTCATCCCATTATGGGGGCTATAGAGTTGGAAGCTTTTTGAAATTCAGTGGACATTAAAAATAAAATCCCATTTATATAAATGAGGCCCAAGAATAGAACTTTAGTTGAACTTTGACTTCTTAGTTATGTCGACCAAGACGTCCTTTATGTTGATCTAGGACCTCCTGAATATTTGTAATTTTTACATGTTATGGTTGCTTTTATGTAACAACCTTTTATTATAGCTATTTTTTTTTTCCGAGCGTAGAGGTATTTAGGCTAGTTTTAACTATTTCAGGATGTAGACATTCAATTGACAATTAGTTGGGACTGTGGAATTCGTAAATCTTGATGGATAAATTTTGTGTGACGATATCATAAACATATTCTTGTATGTCAGAGAATCGTCAACCTTTTCACATTTTGAAAACAAACTTGTATTTAAGAATTGGCTATCAATACGAACGTTTGTAACTTTTGCAATCAGCAGTTGAGAAGTTATTATTATCTTGTGTCAGACTGTTTCTGGAAGGCCACCTCCTGCAACTTCTATGGCAGTGGGTCAATTTTTCAATCCAAAAGATGGAAGTTATAAGTTTGATTCGTCGTGGTTGCTATCATCAGTCTACAAGAAACGTGTATGTCACCTAGACTTTCTTCATGGTTGGAATTCTTCATTCGCAGAGAGAGAGAGAGAGAGAGAGAGAGAGAGAGAGAGAGAGAGAGAGACAGAGAGAGAGATTCATCAAAAGAGATGGAACTCAAACGGATCGTCAAAAAACTTAACTAAAACAGATCAGCTAACTAAGAAGAGAATTATGGCCAAGATTATATGGTGCAAAGACCATTTACAAGTTCAACTGGACATCTCTTCATTTCTCTAACTCTGATTCTATTCAAACTCTCATTAATAGCATTAGATTAATTGGACATCTCAAACTCAAACCCAACTATTCTAACTCCAAATTTGACCCAATATCTATTTTTTTTCAGCTAAACATTTAGCATCGCTACCTGAGAGAGAGAGAGAGAGAGAGAGAGAGAGAGAGAGAGAGAGAGAGAGAGAGAGAGAGAGAGAGATTTCAACTTAATGGATTCAAAAAAAATTCCGGTGCTATGCAATTTCCATACAGGGATTATTAAAGAATCCAAACTACATAACACAATCACATTTATCTTCAGGTGTCTCATTTTCTTCCTCCCTTAGATTTTTCGGTCACCCGAAAATTCTTTTAGCGAAGGTCCCCAAAAATTACTTACACACAAGTAAATGCTAGGCTAGTTTCCTTTTGACCACACCAGCTCATTTTCATTACTTCGTTAAAGTCGCCTGAATCAATTGAAAATCAATAATATCTGGATCCGAGTACTCTTTACGATATTCGATATATCATTTTTTACCGAATATATAGTTACCTCCAAAAATTATGACCTTTATCCATTTATTCACTTTAACAAGTATCTCAAAAGCTTTAGTTTGCCCAATCCTAAAGATCAAAATCATTTAGGATAAGCCTATCGGTGCATCACCAAGTCCAAAAGGAAGAACCGAAAAAATTACCATTTAACTAAGAATATTTTTTTCCAAAGTTAAACCGATAAAAAGCACAGTACTAGGAAATCAAATTTCCATTTACCGGGCACTAGCCTGGAGAAAATTACCATGAAGAACGGTATTTTCTTGCCAATCCTAAATCCATGGATTTAAACATAGACATAGCAATTAGGATAATAGAATTATTCTCCAAAGATTCTCTCGGTTGCAGGCATAGATAATTCAATTCTCAACTATCGATTTACGAATAGCCATTGCAAAAACAATCAAAACAATGCAACCACAAGGTTACCGACATGCACAACTCAGTGAACTAACTGAGACATGCAACAGGGTTAAGCCCTCCCTATACAAGCATCTACAGAAAAGCCACAAGTTCAACCTCAAAAACCTCATGCAAAAATTGGGAAAGGCCTACACTTTAGGAAAAAATTCCTCAACGCCCTCAAATAAAGCCTAAGGGTTCCACGACCCATCATTGTAGCCGTTTCATCTTGACAACTACAACGCGATAGTGGTTTGGCGCAAACCAATCACAGATCTGTCATAGAGAAAATGAGGGATTACCCTGCTCCAACGGCTTCAATGCACATAGAATCGGCAAACATCACGCTGCCTCAGCTGTCGTCACTGCCAGTTAGGGCTTCAAAAACACGTTTGTACATCTTCTGGCACCACTACATTGCGACCATCACTGGGAAACAGGTCTGTTTCCTGGCTGCAATTTAACTTGATGCTTTTGGTAGAGTAATACGCATTTACACCTCTTAGCAAACATTCAAATACATGAGTAATGAGGTCAGACTCTTCCATGCAAGCATCCAAAAGTTCAACCCATCATCTGCAACAGTTATACTACTTGTTTCTGTCTGTTGCAGGTTAACCCACATAATGGATATAGCTTCCAAAGAACTCCTCAGCAGACTAACACCATTAACAGTTGTCCAGAGATCACTACGGTTAAAAACGAGTTTTGGAAGAAAGATTCAAAGCATGTTTCTAAATTCAAACCACAGGGTTACCACTCTTCAAAAGCAGTGAGCAACATTCCAAGGAATGTTTCATAGGGTTTCTTACTGCACGTGTCCAAAATCCGTTTCTATATCTATTTTCCCAGAGAATGGGCAACTTGCCATTTCCATTCTATGTTTTACAGATTTGCATGAAATACAAGAGGATCTTTCTAGAAAATAGCTCAAATCCTCACATGCAAACATTAAATTCAAGATTCACAGCAACAATTAGTTCATTCATTCAATCTATCAACAAACCAACTGCTGCTAACTTGAATTTAATTTGTCTAAACATTATGGATTCATGCAAATTGTTCAGATTTAGACTAAGAAATGGATCTACTCATGCACATCATTCTACTTCAAACGGAAACTTTCTCAAGGCTTCAGAAACCATAAGAATAAATTCACACAATTCCCAAGCATCTCTACACAGAATCAAACAAGGAGAAGAGCACTCTACCACCAAGTTTGAAAAGCATGCTTCCAACAAGAATTAGTGAATCCAAACCCAATTTCCCTCGAAAAAACAGCACACCATCTGGGATGTAAATCCAAGTGTGTTCCAATTCCCATTTGATGTAGAATTCCTCTCCACCCCATCCAAAAACTGCATCTTAGCCGGGCTCTGATACTAATGTAAAGACCACTAGGGAGAATCCCCTAAGATGAGGATAGGAAAACACAAGAGAGACTGTGGAGCAAAACCACCCAACCCCTCCTAGATCCCTCCTGGAGAATCCTCCTGGATCTAGCCCCCAAGCCATGTCAAGTGACAGCAAGAGGAGAAGAGCTCACCAGGTAACCTAGACCAAAGTCGTCGATGGAATAATCACTATCTCAATATATAGAGAGTAGGATCCTATGCATGAGCACACATTCCCATGCAGGTCAACTATAAATAGGTCACAACTCTTCATGCATACCTCCTGCCTATATCAGTCACACATACATGCACTATTCCATATGTCTCAATTAGAGTGTCTGGGTCCTCTCAAGGTTATTAGTCACCAACATGCCTTGATGTGGAATAAAATCTAGGCGTAACCAATAATCTCGAACACTGGAGGGCCGGTCTACCATATTAGGACTATTCCAGGTTCTTAACCGAACATGGCCATAACACCAATAGTACTCCAAATATGTTCAGAAATACCACTGCTATGACCAAAACAGCCCAGAGCTTCCTCATAGAGAGCCATGACAACAAGAATGATATCCGTCGAGAAGCCTAGATCATGAAGTCTCTGAATGAGCAAGGAGCATGGGACAAAATCAAAGTCTTTCTTGAAGTCTACAAAACAACAGTAAACCTTTTCTTTCCTGTATTTAGCTTCCTCGATAAGAGCTCAGAGGGTGAAGATATGATCAGATGTGGAGATAGATGATTAGATGTGAATCCTGCCTGTCCCAATGCATGCAATCTCCTGGACTTTGCCTCTGTACTAACTGCAGACTGAAGGATGGTGCCATATAACTTCGTGAGAACATGCCCAATCATGATGGTACGGTAGTTACCAGGGATCATGGGGTCACCATTTTTATGGATGGGATGGATGATGTTGGTGCACCAGGAGGATGGGAAGCCCACGACAACTGCATGGTTAAGGAGAGTGGCTAGGGTGGGGGCAAGAGTGTCGACAGCGTGGATCAGTAACTCAGACTCAAGATCCTCAATGTCTTTGGTTCGGTGAGTTTTCAGCTTCCTAATGGCCACAAGGACCAAATCAGGGGTAAAGAAGGTAAAGTCAGACGGTCGTGGAGAGATAGAGATAGGTGTGTTTGTGGGAATGGTATATAGGCTAGCAGCGTAGTCGGTCCAAATACGGAGGTCATCCAAGAGAGGGGGTGGGGTACGGGGGATAAACTCACGCCAAAAGGCACTAGAGGAAGAGCTGAGGAGAAGGTCTACAAGTCGTTTTCCTCCAGAGTCATCATAGGCACGTTTTTTATGATGGAGTGTACGGTTATATGATTGACGTGAGGAACGCAGGGGATGGGGGGAATGGAAATAGGCATGAGTGACAGCTTGGTGAAGGGAGTGGCATTCCACATCATACCATGGTGGACGAAAAGGGTGAGATGAATGAGGTGGTTTGACGTTATGAGGTTTAGATGGGAAGGCCAGGGAGGCAGCAATATGAAGAGAGGTGGTGAGGAAGGCAGCTTGAAATTTTAGTGAACTGTTATGGGGAAAAGAATGGAGTAATGAGGCAAGGGACTCTTGGTAGATTGGCGCATGAAGGGAGTGGAATGTGTATCGGGGTGCATGAGGTAGTGTGTGGAGTGGGATGGGGGTATGGGGGGGGTGGCCAATACCAAAGGAAAGGAACGAATGATCAGAGAGAGTAGTGGGGAAAATATGAAAACTGTGAATGAGGGGAATACAGGATGGTGACCCCATGAGGTAATCAACAACACTATGACCGCCGCTGTGAGGGTGACAAGTGTAGCTGCCAGAATCAGGCCAGTAAGATAGGCCATTATAGATGGCTAACTCATGTGCCTCACCGAACTGCAATAAATGCTCACCATATGATGTAATACGTCCTGGTCTATCCTCAGAGATCTTGGTGACTCCCATACTATCACTGTCAAGGGCATGAACTCGAAGCTGGTCTGTAGTTCATGAAACTCAATCTGTCGTGAAGCGGTTCTGGCATTAAAATCCCCTGTGAGGAAAATATGCCTCCGCTCTGCAAATCAGATGATATCCAGTGAGAGGTGATTCGATGCCATCAACACAAGAGGTAGACTCTGGAGGAAAATAGCATGCTGCAATGAAGATGTCCTTGTCCAAGCGGATATCCCGTCCAGTAATACGAATCCAGATGTAGCGTGCATGCTCATCATGTCTGATAAACTCAAGCATCTGATGAAGGGACTCTTTGTAAAGACAAGCCACCCCGTCAGAACCTCGGCCACTAGCTGATCTAGTCTCAGATCTATATACTGAATCCCATCTATAATCGGGAAAAGTGGGTAGTCCACGCTCTTGACTCTCATGAGTCTCCATGAAAAGCAGTAGGTCTCGTCCAGTAATGAAGTCAATCAGGTCACCTGTTGTGGAGGATGAATGGATGACGTCACAATTCCATACTCCAATCTGGAGATGGTGTGGATGGGGCCCCGGGGTGCTCCCAAACCTGGGGACCCCAAAGCCCTAGCGTTGGGAGCTGCTAGGGGTGCTACCAATAAATCGTACCTGTCCATCCTGGTAGATAGCCCGTTTGCCAGATGCTCGGGCCTCCTGAAAGGCCTTACGCCTCTCCTCAACCTGGATGTAAGTAAGATCATCGTCCATATATATATGGTGGTGCCGCGTAGCTTGGCTCTACAACGCAAAGCCTCTCTACGGCTGTCTAAGGATGTGAAGCGGATGATCAGGGTAGATGCATCTCTAGTGGTCCTCCAAGTCGTATCTAGCCCATATGTCTCATGTCCAAGGGTGGTCTCGAGAAACCTCGTAGCTTTAGTCATGGCATCTTGTCTATCTGGTACTCCACGAACCTTGATGTTATGTGCTTTTGTTCTCTTACCGCTCTTCGGAGATAGTAGCTGAGATGAATGAGGAGATGGGTGCGCTAGGCTTGGTGCCTTTCTTCAACACTACTGCCAATGAGAGGTTGTTTTCTTGGTATTGTCCGATTTTGCTTTCTAATTCTCGTATCATGTTGGTAATCGATTCCGAGCTTGTAACCTGTGTAGAGTTGATCATTTGTTCCAGTGAAGCAACTTTGGATTGTAACTGATTCTTATCTTGGATCAAAGAGGTCACAATCCCTTTCAGCTGTGAAAGTTCTTGTTTCAAGAGCTGGAAATCTGCCTTTATTTGGTCGGCTTCCCAAGAAGAAAAGAGCTCAATGGATTTGGAGGGACAATAGATGAAGGAGCTGCAAGATCTTGGGAGGTAGGAAGCTGAAGGAGGCCAGTAGAAGTGGTCAGATTAATCCGAGAAGAAGAAGAAGAGGAAGAGACGGAAGAGGGAGAAGGGTGGGTGGAAGAAGAAGAGGAAGAAAGGGAAGGAGGCTTTTGGGGGGGGGGGGGGGGTTCATCACTTTTCCATTTGTAGCACTGTTGGGGACAACATCAGCGAGGGTGGGCACATTGATGGAACCAGCGATGGGGGATAGAGTAGTAGTCAGGGTGGGCAGGGGGCGACAGGACCAGTGCGGCAGCATTAGCAACTGTCAAAAGGGCGGCAGCAGAAGAGCCATCGAGGAGAGGTCTGTCAGCGAGGGGTAGGAATCTCATCATCGGAGTCATCAGCATGTGCTCGAGTCCGAAAGACGCCAGTGAGAAGCAGCTGCTGGGAGTCTAACCCCAGGTGATCTGGTACAGGCAGATGAGACTGACGGAGAGTAAGCATCTTACGAACAAGAAGTCCCAAGCAACGAGCATCAGGATAGGAGCGAAGTGTATGCGGGCCATCGCGAAAGAGACAGTAATACCTCCCCCGTATCTCATAGTACAATGGACATCTGAGGAGGAAATGGGCTTCATCTTCCACCTCCTGCAACGAGCACAAGCGACATAGACGACGCTCCCGGGGGATATCCCATGCACGACCGGCCTCAATAGCAAGCTGACGAGAGGAAATGCGCAACTGCCCAAGACGATAGCGCAGGCCGTGTGATAGGGGCTGTGAGAGATAGAGCGACAACAATGGCAAACCAGAAGGATCCAGAGAGAGGAAGTGTGTCTGGTAATAGCTCAGTCGAATGCGGGAAGGTGGGAGGGAACTCCAAGTTTGCTGCATATATCGACGGAATAAATAGCCTCAGATATATGAATGCGTACCACGAGGAAGATCCATGATAGAGATGCCCAGATGTCGTAAGAGATCAGACGCCCGCTGGTACCAGGATAGCTTGGCATGGGAATCAGCTAGGACACGTGAAGAAGTAACTGCAACAACTATGTATCTATCTGGGTGAGATGCACGAATCTCCTGAATCTGCTGAAGAAAAAGAATAAGGCGGAAAAAGCCCTCAAGGATGATCATCGGAGTAGCAAACTCAGCACATAGGATATCATGAGGGGTGGTAGTCTTGGCACGTATCATGCGACCCAACATAGTGGCCTGAATGCGGGAAATGCCTGCTTATTTCCGGAGACAAAGTCCTAGCAACCAGATCTCGGAGGCATACATCACTGCTGGAACCACTCGTGTGTGAAACAACTGGCATCTAGTAGCGGGATCAAAAGTATGATTCATTGTACAACCACGCTCGAGCTGGACCAATGTTGAAAGACCGGAGGAAATGTGCGCAAATGCAGCCTGGTGGAAACCAAAAAGGGGCCCAGTAAACATGACTCTCAAGTAAGTATAAGAGGCAACAATGTCAACTTCCTGGCCATCATAGAAAAATTGATAATTGTGAAGGCTTTGTCGATTGGTGTTGAAAATCATGATCTTCGTCTTTTTTAAGTTAACAGAGAGACCCCAAGCAACACAAAACCGATGTAGGACCTGTAAGTGACACCGCAACCCTTCTGGTGAGGGAGAAAGCAGAACAATGTCATCAGCAAAAAGCAGAATGGGGATGAGCAAATGAGCCAGCGGGCAACAATCTCCACCTTCTTCACGAATGAGGTGCTCAAGATCAGCAATATAAAGTGCAAACAACGGAGGGGACAGTGGACAGCCTTGCTTGACGCCAACAGTGCTACGGATGGGAGAAGACAAATCAATACCCAGCCGAATACGTGCTAGGACTCTCTCATACAGAGCAACCACTACTGCAAGAATAGAGTCGGAAAAGCCAAGCTGACGTAGTCTGCTGATCAAACGGGGAACAGTATCAAAGGCCTTAGAGAGATCAACGAAGCAAGCAAATACCTTCTTGCCCATATGCTTTGCCTCCTCAATGATAGTACGTAGAGTGAGGACATGATCAAGAGTGCTATAACACAACTTGGCCATGGTATGACCAATCATAATAGTGCGATAGTTGTGGACATTCATGGCATCGCCTGCTTTAAGAATGGGGTGAAGGAGATTGGTGGCCCAAGGTATGGGGAAACCATCAACGACAGAGCGGTTGAAAAAGCGGGCCAGGAAAGGGGAGGCGAGTTTGGCAATTGGTTTGAGGAGCTCGGTTGAAAGGAGGTCAATGTCAGACGTACGATTGTTCTTGAGTTTGCAGAGAGAGAGAGAGAGAGAGAGAGAGAGAGAGAGAGAGAGAGAGAGAGAGAGAGAGAGAGAGAGAGAGAGAGAGAGAGAGAGAGAGAGAGAGAGATACACGCACACGCACACACACACGCACGCACGCACGCACGCACACACGCACACATTTTTGGGGAAAAGGTATGGAGACAAGTATTTCCAATATTTCTTAGATCTATTACAACAAATTTGCTCTAAATAGCATTTAAAAATTTATTTACAAGTGAAATTTAGAACATAAATTATACATAATTAAATCTCAGAGCATCTCTCTCTCTCTCTCTCTCTCTCTCTCTCTCTCTCTCTCTCTCTCTCTCTCTCTCTCTCTCTTTTGGGGACACCTATGCTCCTACATGCACTATCACACTAGAGATGTACTATTTCATCTCCTACATCATATGATCTGTATATTGATGAGCTCGAAATGATTACTGATCAACATGGCCGCCTTGGTTGTAATTTGGGGACATACTGATACCCATACTATTTATTATATGCTGACTATGTGGTCTTGGTCTCTCCCACCAGGAAGGTTTGCAACAACACCTCTATGCACTACACCTATTTTTCAGAAGTACGGGTTTGTAGGTTAATGCAAAGAAATATATCTCGTCCCTTCGTGCGATGATAGATCTCACTCTACATGGTGAGCCTTGGGAAGTGGTCTCTTCGTACACATATTGGGGTGTACTTTTTGTGGATCCTATATTTGGTATGAAATAGGCCGCCAATGTGGGAAAACGTTGGTCTTTTCTATTCAATTTGGAGTGGCTCTCTTTTTGGAGTAAGTGTCATCTCTTAGACACTTTCGTTACACCCACAACTATGTTTGCAATAGAGGCATGATGCATTGGACTCTTGACATCGGATTGGGCTAGATTTTTATGTCTCCAAACGTCTTTGCTATCATAGAATATTTGTGTTAAGTCCTCTCGAGCATCTCGATTGAGTTTGCTATGCAATCTATATAGGACTAGGTCGATCATCTACTTGCAGAGAGTTTTGTCTCTTAGAGGTATAGACTTTGGCAGATGCAAATCCACACGACATGCACTCACGTCTTTCAGAGAGCTCCATAGATAGGGTACTCTCTAGCTTGGTACTCATAGTGCAGAACCTCTCAAGCTGGACAAGGGAGGAATGTCCCTTCCCAAGTCGAGTGGTGGCAGCCAGCCTGTCGCATATTGAAAGTAGGGCCAGAGAAAAGTACCCCCAAGTAAGTGTATGATGAAACTACCTCTAGAATCTGTCTATCAAGAGTGACCTCTTGCCGTTGCATAAAAGCTCGAGAGGTATTGAAAACCATAACTTTGGTCTTCTCAATGTTCACCCTCAGTCCCCATCTGGTGCAAAAGTCTTGCAGGCAATCTAGCTGTCTCTGTAATCCCTCTCTGGTCGGAGATACTAGTACCACATCATTTGCATAAAGAGGATGGCGATCAAAATGTCTCCAAGTCTACATCCAACTCCCCCACACTGTGAGATGACTCTCTCTAACTCATTGATATACAATCCACAGGGTGAAAGCAAACAACCCTGTTTCACCCCAATGGTGCTCCAAATGTGCTCAGAGATACCGCCGCCATGTCTGAACATTCCTAAAACCCTCTCAGATAAAGCTATCATTGCCAGGATACTATCAGTGGAGAAACCGAGGTCCTGAAGTCTCCGACTGAGCAATGAACGTGGTACAGAATCAAAAGCCTTCTTGAAGTACACAAAACAACAGTAGACTTTTTCTTTCCTGTACTTAGCCTCCTCAACCAAAGCTCCAAGTGTGAAGATATGATCAGTGGTAGAATAGTGAGACCGGAAGCCTGCCTGTCCCAATGCATGTAGTCCCCTGGACTCTGCCTCTGAACTCACTACAGACTGAAGAATGTTACCATAGAGCTTGGCGAGCACATGTCCAATCATAATAGTACGGTAGTTGCCAGGAATCATGGGGTCACCATTTTTGTGGATAGGGTGGATGATGTTAGTGCACCAAACCGTCAAAAAGGCAGAGACAACTGCAGAGTTGAGAAGTGTAGCTAGAGTGGGAGAGAGGATGTCGGCGACATGAATGAGGAGTTCAGACTTAAGGTCTTCGATGTTTCTAGCTTTGTGCGATTTTAGTCTCTTGATGGCCTCAAGCACCATGTTAGGAGTAAAGAAAGTGAACGCAAAGGGGCGTGGAGAGATAGAGATGGGTGTGTCAGTGGGTATGGTATATAGACTGGTGGCATAGTCGGTCCAAGTGCAAAGGTCGTCCAAGAGGGATGGTGGAGCACGAGGAATAAACTCATGCTAGAAAGCACTCGAGGAGGAACTGAAAAGCAGGTCAACAAGCCGTTTTCCTTTGGCATCATCATAGGCTCGTTTCTTATGGCGGAGTGCGTGGTGATAAGAGCGTCTAACTGAACAGAGAAGGTGGGGAGCATGGACCCGTGCATGAGTGACTTGGCACTGGAGAGAACAACATTCAACATCATACCAAGGTGGACTCGGAGAATGAGGATATGAGGGTCTGCTCCTAGGAAGTTTAGACGGAAAGGCTAGAGAGGTTGCGGTGTGGACAGAAGTAGTGATGAAAGTGGCTTGTGCCTCCAAGGAACTGTCATGTGGAAAATGCTGAAGTAATGAGTTCAGGGAGTCTTGGTAAAGCGAGGTATAAAGGGAACTGAAAGTGTATCTGGGTGCGCGGGTAAGTATGGGTTGGGAAGAAGATGGTGGAGATGTAAGGGGACCGATAGCAAAAGTGAGACTCATTCAATTAGAGACACAACAGCGAGATAAGACAACAAGAGGTCAGAGAGAGTAGTGGGAGAGATGTGGTACTCTAAGATGAGGGTATGGAGGATGGTGACCCCATGAGATAGTCCACCACGCTATGACCGCCACTGTGGGGATGACAAGTGTATCTGCCTGAATTGGGCCATTGAGCCAAGCCATTATAAATGGCTAGCTCATGGGCCTCTCCAAATTGTAATATATGCTCCCCATATGACGTGATAGGTCTTGAACTGTCTGCTGATAGCCTGGAGATACCCATATCATCACTCTCCCCCCGTGCATGAACTCGCAACTGATCAGTACTGTCATAGAAATCTCACGGTCGTGAGGCGGTTCTAGTATTAAAATCCCCGGTGAGGAAAATATGCCCCCGCTTTGTATCAGATAATGTCCAATGATAAATCAAGGTAAGGTGAACCGGCGCCTCAGCAAAATGTGAAAACTCTGGGGGAAAATAACATGTTGCTATAAAGACCCTGTCCAATCCAATAGTCTGTCCAACGATACGAATCCAGATATAACGTGCCTGCTCGTCATGACCAATGAACTCAATGCTCTGGTGAAGAGACTCCCTATATAAGCATGCCACGCCACCAGATCCTCGGCCACTTGCTGATCTAGTCTCTGATTTGTATATTGAGTCCCATCTATATCTTGGGAAGGCAGGTAGTCCTCTCTCCGGACTCTCATGTGTCTCCATGAAAAGTAATAAGTCCCGGCCATTGATGAAGTCAATTAGATTGCCTGTCGTAGATGGTGAATGTATACCATTATAGTTCCACACTCCAACCTGGAGGTGGTGTGGATGGGGCCTCGAGGCACTCCCAACCTCAAGGACCCCAAGTCCCTAGCACTGAGAGCTGCGGGCGGGTGGGGGGGGGGGGGTATCAAAAAAGCGTGCCAGCCCATCTCTATAGATAACTCGTCTTCTGGACTCACGAGCTGTTTGAAAAGCCTTGCGCCTCTCCTCCGCCTGGATGTATGTGAGGTCATCGTCCATGTAGATAGTGGTACCGCCGAGCTTTTCTCTGCATTGTAAAGCATCTCTACGGCTCTCCAGGGAAGTGAAGCGAATGATAAGTGGGCGCATCTCTGGTGGTCCTCCATGCTGTGTCCAATCCATCTGTCCTATGCCCTAGAGTGGTGTTGAGAAATCGTCTGGCTTCAGCTACTGCATCCTGCGTGTCCGGGATCTCGCGAACTCGGATATTGTGGGCTTTGTAGGCTCATGCTTTCTCCTCCGTAATGGTGGCCGAGATGACGGATGAAATGGGGGCGCTCGGTTTGGTGCCTTTTTTCATGACTGATGCCCAAGAGAGGGCTTCTTCCTTCCGCTGCTCTATCTTTTGCTCCAGTTCTTTTATCATTGTAGTGGTAGACTCGGAAACTGAAATTGGCTTGTTGTCAATCATTTGTTCCAGGTGTACAATCCTGGACTGCATCACACTTCTTTCCTTGATCAAAGTTGAGATTGTTTCTTTCAGCTGTGAGAGCTCTATTTTCATAGCCTGGAAGTCTGCTCTGAACTGATCCTCTTGCCAGGAGGAGAACAACTCCGTGGATTTGGATGGAGTGTAGGGGATAGTTCTAGCTTCTTGAGTGGAAGAGGAACAAGAAGTAGATGGTTTGGGAATCCGTAGAAGGCCATCATTAGGAACTGAAGGTAAATGGGCAACTATAGGCACCTGATCTGCAGCAGAAGAAGTGGCCTGTGGGACAGCATTTGTAGCATCTGTAGCTGCCAGAGTGGCACCCTCTGTCTGTGTGGTAGTGGATGGCAGCGTAGCATCTGATGTGGAGGTAGTGGATGGCAGCATCTGATGTGGAGGACAGCGAGGCACAAGAGGGCGCATCTGGTGTGGAGGACAGCGAGGTACAAGATGGCACTGTTGGTGGCTGCGAGAGGCGCCTACATGGCGGCATAGCGTCCCCAGCAGCAGCTGCGAGGACAACAGCAGCCACGAGGAGAGAGGCAGCCTAAACCGAGGAAGGAGAGAGAGAGAGAGAGAGAGAGAGAGATTTATTAATGTCTAGTCAGTGCCCATAGGTACGAAAGATTGAAAAAGTACATGTGAAGTGTCATAAGTATAGGAGCGTAATAAACGTCTTCCTAACTAACTTAAAGAGAAGGTACTAAGCGTAACATTTACGTGCATAAATAAATCAACAACAAATCGAGCTCTCCAAATAGAGCAAACTGGAGTGAGGTAACTAGATATATTTCTCAGGTGGTGGTAAGGTCTGGCCCTCTGATAGATCTTGTCTTAAAAACATCATCGCTCATATCATCAAGGCTACACAAGTGGATGTACGTAGGAGACGAGGAGCATGAGAGTACCATGATACCTTGTGACCCGGGTGATGAAGTTGCTAAGAAGAGAGAAAAGCTGTGTGGATAACGTGAAACCGGAAGATTTTTCCACGCAAGAAGGCATATAAGACAAAATAGTACATCCTAATGCGATGGTAACTAGACACGACAGTGCCATCAACCGGATAATAAAAACTAAACCAAGCTAGCAACTGAGAGAGCGAGAGAGAGCGAGCGAGCGAGTGAGCGGGAGAGCTCTATTAGTGTTTTATTATTTTGACTCCGATGTGACCTAACCAAAGTAGATGTAATCTTAAATTGATTTATTTATTTTAAATGCAGGAATTATCATTGAGCGAAGAGCATCCATTGGTTGTCAACTTCTCCATTCCTTTGAGTTTGGGTACAGTGCCGTTGGTTCTAGAAGTCGAAACCTCAAGTTGTGGAATTTCAGATTCTCAAATGCAACAAGCTGGTGACAAGGAGCGTGCTGGTGAGTTATCATTCTATGCCTTATATATATGATGCTTTGTCTATGCTGCTATTTTGTGGGCTTGCTGTGAGCTTCGTTGCTTATGCTAGTTCTTTGGAGGGATGTTGGCAGTGAGGAACAATCGTTGCCAAGGCATGTGTTTGGTCTACTTTTAACAATTTTGTGTCAGTAAAAGCAAAAACTCAAAAGAACAGCTTCTAATTCAATCAAATACTACGAACCTGAAAGAATATTCAACTGGCTTTGTATCCTTGGAAGAACAATTAGCTGTTCAGTATGAGAACTTGGAAGTCTTCCTTCGAGGGGAGCAAGCCATAAGATTTTTGAGACTCTGGCTTATTGCTCACTGGCAGCACTCACATCTTTTTGTTGGTTGTGATTAATTTTGGCGGCATAAGTAGTTCTATACTTTTAGTTCATATACAACAATAAGGACAATATTTTTGCTATCACATTATTAGTTGACAGCCAAAATCACCTGTGTTGTGATACTTAGACACTTTAATCTACAAGTGCACTATTAAAGTGGTGTTGTTCTAATATCCGCAAACTTAGTCACTTTAATCTACAAGTGGACTATTAAAGTGATCTTGTTCTATTAGAATTTGAAGGCAGATTAAGTTATGAACATGCAGAATTTATAGCACCATATGTCATCCAGTTTATAATTTGTATTTGAATTTAAAGTTTTGTTAATCCATGTCTTTGGGATTGGGGTTGATTCTATCCTAGACTTTGGCTGGTTTTTTGTTAAAGGGTTGCTGATTCCTTAAGTGCTGCACTTGTGGCCACTCTTGATAATACTAGCATAAGTTCTAACATCGAGAGTTTCCATCATTATAATAGTGAATCCTTGATACATTATGGATTGAGCTAAGTTCAATATTTAGATCTTGGAGTTTGCTAAGTTTCATATAAGCAATAATTGAATAGAATCTGGCTGTTACTATTAGCTCAAAATTGAATATTGTGTCTAAAAGGAAACTTATTTAGGGCATCAATCACTGGAAGACAAAGAGTATTTAATTATCACCATAATTGCACGTTCTGTTCCAGAACGCATTCCAGGATTTCTTGGAACGCGCTCTAAACTATTTTCTTTTAAAGCAAGAATTTGATACAAATCTTCTAGTGTACTTATGGCACCTTGCCACCTCTTTTCTACCTGGTGAATTACCTCACTTGTTTCATCCATTGTGACTTCATCATATGATATTTAAGGAAACACACTATTCTAAAACTAGGGAAATGGTGGTTTCAAAACATGATGTTGAAAAGTTGTGAAAAGATGGTCTGTAGAAGCTGCTCACCTTCAAGTAGCAAGTGATGAGAATGAAGCTCTTCCCTACCATTGGCAGCTACTTAAATCAGCTACCTACGTTATCGATCCTTGGGTCACATGACTGTCAAGAGAATGATTAAGCCCCTGACTGCACCTCTGTTCCTCTGATCAAAGCTAGACAGTATTTAACGTGCCCTTCCATGGCTCAATAATACTCAACCATCTATGATGGCCATCCTCAACATGCATGTTCGACAGCTTTGACAGATGGGCTCATCATGCTGTCATTGTCGACAAATGTAACCTAGCTTGGGCTGAATCCCTTGCCTAAAAATGTACCAAAATTGTGTGTCATGATTTGTGGATACTTTGGTAACCGGTCCATCTGGTTCAATGTTTGATTTGTTATTGAACCCTAACAGAAGCAGTATAATATACAAGCTAAAGATTTCAGTAGAAGATAGATAAGAAAATATTGCAAATGCAAGGATTAATATGAATGCAGAGCAATAAAAAGGTGTTGAACTGAATATTAAGCTGGCCTATCCTGAAAACCATAAGGGAAGTAAAATCTTTTTTAGGCTTCACAGGTTTTTGCCACAAGTTTATTAAAGATTATGCCTTATTTGCATTACCTTTAACTAACCTTCCTAAGGGAGTGAAGAAAGCCAAAAGGAAAACTAAAAAGGGTAACAAAAAGAAAGCCGGAAGGTGTTCGAAAATCAGATTACTTGTTGTTTGGACCGATGAATTGAATCAAAGCCTTGAAGCTTTAAAGATGTTAGTGTCTACTGCCCCTATCTTACACATAGTGGACCCTAGCAAACCTTTCCTGGTGGAAACGTATGCTAGTGACTATGCGGTGGGTGTAGTCCTTTACCAGGATGGTAGACTAGTGGCTTTTGAAAGCAAGAAGTTGGACCCAACTCAAAGTTTGAACCAGGTTACTAGTCTTCATATCGTTAGCTTGCAATCATGACGCTCACAACCTACAAGCTTATGTAAAGTATTTGGGGCCCTAGAGTCAGCGAAATAGGCTTGGAGGCTCAGTATCGTGCTCATGACTCATATATGTCCTAATGAATGCCAACTAACAAATTTTGAACCTGAGGCCCAAACTATATGGCCGAAATGATGAATTATAATCTTGCTAGCCCTTGGTTCAAGTAGATGTTCCTCTGCATCTTATACGGCCTTTATTCTTCCCTTGACGAAAGACATTGCTGTGTATCTGACAATTTCAAATCTAAAAATCGAAAATGGCTGGAAAATGCATGGAAAGATGGAGATGCCGGCAAAACGTTTATGGAAAATTTCCAAGAATGTGAATTGATTGACTGCACATTATAGTGAGCTCGGAAGCCTACGTAGCCCATAGCATGTGAGCTCTCGATCTCTGCCTCAGCACTTATTGCTGATTGAAGAATAGTGCCCTATAGCTTCATAGAAATGTGCCAGATACGGTGGTTGTCAGATCATGGGGTCACCATTTTTGTGAATCGGGTGGATAATGTTAGTACACTAGGAAGACGGGAAACTAGAGACAACAACATGGTTGAGTAGAGTGGCTAAGATGGTTGAGTAGAGTGGCTAAGATGGGAGAGAGTGGGACAACGGCGTGGATCAACAATTCAGATTCAAGGTCCTCAATATTTCTAGTACGATGAGTCTTCAGTCTCTTAATGGCCTCATGGACCATGTCGGGTGTGACGAAGGGGAATTCACATGAGCGTGGGGACATAGAGATGGGTGAATCAGCGGGTATAGTGTATAGTGAGGTGGCATATGTGGTCCATGTCTATAAGTCATTGAGGAAGGGAGATTGAGCACGAGGAACGAACGCTTGTCAAAAGGCATCTGCAGAAGAGCTATATAAGGCGTCGATAAGGCGTCTTCCTTCTCGTTCTTCAAAGGCACGCAAACCAAGGAGGCCGAATGGGATGAGAGGAGTTGGAAGGACATCAATAGGTTTTCGATGGGAAGGACAATGAAGCAGCAGTATGAAGTGATGTGGTGAGAAAGTCTGCCTATGCTTCCAATGGGCTATCATGGGGAAAGTGGCGTACTAAAGAAATAATGGCCTCTTGGTACGTCTTGATATAGGTATGTGTGAAAGTATATTTGGGTCAATGAAGGAGTGGGAAGGAGGTGGTGAGATCAGTATATAACCCAGATGGAAAGACATGAAAGATGGGTCAGAGAGAGTACTGGGGAGAATTTGGAAGCGTGAGATTAATGGGATAAGGGATGGTGCCCCATGAGGTAGTCGATGACACTGTGTCCGCCATTTTGGGCACGTGTAGCTGCTCAAATCAGGCCAACAATCTAGGTCATTATAATGAATGGCTCGTATGCGTAACTGATTAGCACTGAGCAACATCATGAAAGTCGACCTGTCGCACAACGGTTCTGGCGTTAAAGTCGCCAGTGAGAAGAACATGCCCTCGATCAGCAAATCTAATAATATCTACAGAAAGATCAACATATGGAGAACCAATGCCCTCCACAAAGGAAGAGGACTCTAGGGGGAAGTAGCAAGCTGTAATAAAAAGAGATCTCTATCCAAGCCAATGTTGTGTCTTGAGAGGCGAACCCAAATATAACGTGCATGCTCATCATGTCTGATGAACTTCATGACTGGATGTAATGTCTCTTGATATAAGCACGTGCCTCCACTTGAACCTCTGCCACTCATGGGTCTCATCTTTGTCCTATATATCTTCCGTTTGCAATTTTGTATTGGCTTCCCGAAGATGGGACAGTTCTGTTTTTTCACAGTGAAAGCATCACGTCTGAGCGAAATAGCAGAAATAATGACAATAACTAGTTTATGCCATGTTCGCTGTGTATCTGGAAAACATTTGAAGTACTAAGCTATTTTACATAGTGACAATGAGTTCTCCATCGAATCTTATTTGTATTAGTTTAACTCTGAAGTGCAAGACTTGGGAACGAAGCTGCAGGTTTCTGCAAGTTACGCTGCTTTCCACCTCTAGCTCTTGCGTGGGATCCATATGCTGGGCTGGAAATTTTTCCAAATCTTCATAATGAGACAATAGTCCTTGACTCTTCACCTGCCACATGGAGCTCATATGGCTCAGAAAAGTCGACAATATTGCTTTTGGTAAGCTGAAATAAGGTCTGGCTGAATTAAAGTTTCGCTTCTGTGTATCTTATCCTCAGCATTAGCATGTTGTTCTATGGTGCCATTGAGCTTTCCAATTGTGCACCAAGGACAGATCAAGAAATGGCTCATTTTGAGTTTGAATTATTTTGTGTTTTCTGAGGCATACCTGGTGAATGGCTATGGTCAAGCTTTGTGACCCTTTATTAACATATGCAGGTGGATCCACATTGTGCTTACACTGTTAGCATGGAGGTTTCTTTATTAAAAGCTGCAAACAGATTTATCCTAACGTATGGCTTGCAGGTATATTTTATTGGGCTCTATCTTTGGATGTTGCAATTTTTATTCTTGGGGTCTTTATCTTTCTGCTCTATTTACCTAGCCATACCCCTATTTTCCCCTTTGGCAAATTGAACCTGATGTCTTCTTCATCTTTATCGCTTGTGTTCGAAGCTTAACATCTCCACGGGGGTCATCAGATTGCAGGTTTTACAGTTGCAGTTATACTTTTTGCATTGATGCGACAAGCACGTGCAGCAGAGCTTAACTTGCCTCTTCCATCTGTCCTGGCTTGCACAGAAATGAATTTGATATTTCCTCTGCCATTCACAACTTTAGCAGTTGGTCCACTCCTCTTATTTTTATTGTACGTGTTAACCTGGGAGGAACCTGGACCTTCCTTTTGGAGTCTAGTGGTAGTATCATTGATCTGTTATGTCTTTGCGAATGGGATTGTTGCACTCCTAGCCATTGGCACACTTTTGGTGTTTCACTCTGCTGCATCCTTTCAGGTCTTTTTGAAGTTCAGGTTTGTCATCACTCCTCTTTGTAACTGACGCTGTTTGTTTATAGTAATTGATGGCGAAATTTATCACATAATAAATGTTTCAGCGAATATCTCTGTTCAAGCTGTGATTTTATACGTGTTACACTCTTAAAAAACTTCTCCACCGGATGCTTTTTTGTCAGTTCAAATTCAGAGGGCCCTTCTATTTGTGTATTTTGAGTAAAAAAGGTGATCCATACAGATGGTTGTTGCTTTACACATGGAAACCTTTCAGAGTTTTGAACATGATGGAAGCCTGTTCACTACCCTAGTTTGGATTCTTCAAGCATGTTAGGTTAAATGTATGATGAATATCTTTGGGCTTGTTGCAGGTGGCAAACTTGGTTAGAAGCGTACAACTCAAACGCAGCACATGGTTTTGTCAGTCGTCTTTCCACATGCTCAAATCTTCAGGTATAGATTGTGCAACACCTACTATTTTCAAACTCCAAGTTGTATGAGGGAGCTAAAATAATACGTACTGGTTGCATCTCCCATTATCAATTCAATCATCCCTTTGATTGTCTGTTTAGATGTCCATCATCAAATCAACTCCCTCCTAGGTAGTGAGGATATCTAGACCAACATGGATGACAGACGCTTATTGGATGATGACTTGAATACATCAGTGTCTAGGAAGCTCACCTCAACAACCTTATTCCAGCAGACTAACTTGCAGTATGGATTTTGTGTGCATGGGTAAATGTGTACATATATTGGAGAAAGATTTTTCCTGAGTAGAAAAAAAAATCTACTAGCGATATATTTGATAGAGGTGAACAAGGCAAGGTGATTTGATAAAACGATGAAATTCGTGCTTTTGTATTGTCTTAATATTTGCGATTTTGAGTGATTTTGGGCACATGTGATGGCATTTTTCGCCCAATGTAATTGCTATACATTTCAGAAGTTAAGAATATTTTCAATAATTTTTGGCATATGAATGTATTCATTTGGATTTTCACAAATAGTTAGTTCTTTTGCAAAAGAAAGAACCTCCTAAATGGCAAACTAGATGGAGAATTTTGAGCCTCAAGGATCGGGGAAAAGCTAGAAATGGTCGGATGGCTACTAGGATTGGGGCAATATATGCCATCAAGTGATCGGGCTTCTGGAAAGTCCTTGGGATTGGACTGGATGTCTGAACTGTAAGTTGGAACTTGGGACTGGGAGAAGAGGCCCAATATAGGTTCTCCTAGGGACTGGTTATCTCGACAGGTTTGATTATTGATAGATAGAATATTATCTTGGGTACATGAAGTAACGAGCCTGCCAGATATACATAATTATGAAAAGGCACTACAAGCTAGAGTCCCTAAGCTACAATAAGTGTTCAGCAATGGTTTCTTCAATGTGTTTCAAGAGAACAACTGATTGGCTTTTTTCACGACTGGTTGCCACAGAGACTTTGAAATGGGTTGGAACTGTTCTTTTGGTGGTTGAAGCAGGGCTGCCTCTCAGCGAATTGTGACTGAAGAGCCTTATCTTCACAACTAATCCTTTGCTTCCTCACACAGAAAGAGGTTCTTGAATAACGGGCCGTCATGCTGCCTTTTTCACATGTTTTTCAGCGATGCAATCAAGGATTCATGCTGCAAAACAGGATAGCATCGGGGTTACTCCATTATGCACAATCCAAAATCTAAGGGTTGGCTTAGTTGGTTAGCTTGGCATCCAAAGTTTCTTTGGTCCCAGGTTCAAGGTCCCCTTGAAAACCAAGATGCATTGTGCACAATCCACACTTCACAGTTCTCTTGCTGGTAGGAATAGGTTGCGAACATGCCTATTTTCAGCAAAAGATTCACCCAAAGAGCTAGATTAGCACACATCGTGCATACACCACACATAATCCAAGCAATTGTGAGAATTTTCTCTCTATTTCTACACATCGATATCAAAATGCTGAAGCTTTTCAGGAAAGAAAGTTTTTCCTATTCTTTATTGTAGGATAGAATTACCGCATTGAAGATCGATCAGGTTTGATACCATGCTAAGAATCATAACACTGAACAACCACTTTATCCATGAGAGATAGACATAGAAAGAACACAAAGCTTTGCATGAGAATGTGCACAATTGCTAGAATGTTCCTCCAAAGGAGAGAGATGAAGTTACCACCATCGGGTTGTGTGGTATGGAAGTCCTTTTTTGCATATAATGGCCGGTCCTCTATTAACATGGGACTTGTGCCCTTATAGTCATTCATTACTGATGGGGACATTTCAAGTGTGTTTAGTAAATCCCCACAACTGGGGCCTAACATACTCATCCCCTTCATGAAAGTCATTGGTCCCCTATGACAAACTCAATGTTAACCTTGTATTTGATGAGACATGAGGCCTTAAAAGGACTCGAAAGTAAAGACTTTGTTGAGACTAATGTACTTCTTCACGACATTATTAGGGAGACAAACAAAATGATCAAGACTTTGCTTCCTATGATTACGGTCCAACATAATTCACTTCCATTTTTTATGGGGACCTACTAGGGGCACAAAGAGTCATTTAGATGGTTAACAAATGCACATGCATGTATATTTACAGAATGTGCACTTACATTGACTTGCATTCTTTCTACATGTATTGAACCTTTACAACTCTTTCGAAAGATTACATTGGTAAGTCATGACCCAATGCCTTATTTTCCGAGCAAATCCATGCTATACGGAAAAAGCAAGCCATGCCTCTATTTACACTATTATAAAACCATATAGACTACACATGAGACATTACTGCCATACAAAGCTGTGACTTAAGATTCTTAACATTAGAGCAGGCCAAGACATCATAAACGGTATTAGGGCAACTCCATGCCGTTCTAATCCGTATAATGGAATTGGATGTCGACGTTTATGCACAAATTCATGTGCTTCATGAATACTCAAACCAAAGCCCTAATAAACCTATCGGCAAACCACCAGGACTGTACTAGCTAGAAGGTTGTGACTTTTATACAAAGCTTAATCAAAATGACTCAACCACAATGTAATGTACAAAAGAGGTTTGGTAATGTCTAGGGTTAAAGAGTAGAAAGCAAAACTATGAATGTTTGGTTCTCATAAGGTTACCCTAAATGCTTAGGTAACCACCTGAGATGTTATATACAATAGTCTCAAGTAATAGGGCTTTTTTAGATCGTTTCATTATCGAAAATGTTTTCAACGAAATAAACCTCACTAAACCATGGAGAGGTTTGCAATCCTTACCTAAATATGTCTCAGTACTTTCTTGTGTTGATGCCATGGTGTATCCAGAAAATGTGCTTTTTTTTAACTATTCAAAAACATCAATGATCCCGACTTAAAGCACCGCATAAGTCTAATGTAGTTATTAACCTATCCTCCCTCTCTTGCAAAAACAAGGCAAACATTGTCACTTGTCAAGAGGTATCTCATAAGAAAAGTATTTACCTAAATCAATCGTTTACCCATAAACCATAATGTGTGTGAAATGGTTACGTATATTAGACCGAAAAGTAGAAAGCCCAAATGGCTTACCTGCAGTCAGGTTACAGCTGAATCCGTCGATGAGAGTGTACAACTCCTTATGTAGAAGAAACTGTAAAAAGTAAATTGAACACTCATAGCTTAAGACTAACCTTTTTAGTAGCATTTTATACTCACTTAAGAATCTAAAAAACAGCCGAGATAGAGTTTCTGTTAACTGGTTATGCGAAGATGAAAAACAGCACACACTTATGGTGAACTGCAGCGCTGTCAAAACAACATAGAGTGCGCCCAAAAAAAATTAAATAAACCAGTGTATGTGAGAGCCATTGCTCCATCACTGCAACAGCAGCTGTAGGTCGCAATCATTAGTTACAAAATTCTTCAAAAAACATATACGTGAATCCGCTGTCCACAAAGGCAGCAAGCATCATGCTTATGAACTCATTTTGTGAAACATTATAAAGTGAGATTGGGCGCAATCAGGACAGCGATGGATCGCAAGCCTATTGCACTGTGGGACAGCGAATTCAAGCTAAAAAAACTTTTTGACAGCAGTAATCGCTGGCCCTTGAGTGCATGTAATGAAGCAACAAATTTGTTGGTTTGAGAGTCTGCTAGCACTGATGATGAGAGAGAGAGAGAGAGAGAGAGAGAGAGAGAGAGAGAGAGAGAGAGAGAGAGAGAGAGACAATGATACTATGCTATGCTGAGTGGAAAAGTAGCTTAAAAATGAAGTACTATCCATGAGAGAGAGAGAGAGAGAGAGAGTATTTAGATGTTAGTACTTTCAATTTAGAGCTTAGGTTTTAGGATTAGTTTTTAATTTGAAGTTAGAAGTTAATACTATTACTTTGTTTTGCTATTAGCTCTGCCGAGACATTTACAAAACCCATAAAAACAGATTGTCCAAAAAAAAGAACCTTAAAAATATTTCCCGTTTCGAAGCTGAACCTCCCGTTTCAAACACATTTCGAAACGACGTATGAAACGATTATATTGTTAGTGTCAGTGACTTCGTCAACTAGTATATGTGAGTGAAGTCAAAGGTCTTTTTCAATGATAGATTACTAATTTATATCTAATTTAGGTCTGAAATGTTTCAATCATCGTGCTAGTACGTGAGACATTGTGCTACTACATGAGATGGAAGCAGTCCATGAGAGCAACAGTTGGAAGATTGTGGTGAGAAATTCATACGAAGTTTGATTCATTTCATAGGAACAGAACCAGTTGCATTCTGAACATACGGAACGACTTGTCAAGCCCATAAATGCTTATGGTTTGCAAACATTTCAACCTGGAAACTTTATTTAGTGGGAAAATCTGTTGCTGTTTCAGTTTTTGCCAGTCTTATGTATTCAAATTTTATTTCTAGAAGTTGTGGATATAGAACTCCCCAAATAGGCTGCAGATTGAAAAGGAGGGACGGCTTACAGATTTTCAGACTCACTTTGGGGTTTAGATCTACAGATTTTGTTTGGGACCAATATGGTTTAGGAGCTGCTTGTTTTAAACCCTAGAAGTGCTCCCCCAGGATCGAGGTAGTTTCCACCCGAGCAGGATCCTCCTAGAAATGCCTAAGTTCGTTACTTCTGTTAGCTAAATCCATTAGAAATCGGGTTTTAGAAAAAGGCCTGAATAAAAAATTGACAATCTCAAATTCTATAATCATGTTCTGTATGTACAGAAAACATTACCGGACGATATGTTCCATAATCCATACCAAAAGGTACAGTATGGGATTCTAGTTTATGTATTCTACAGGGAAATTTCATAAAGTTCCCAAGAGATTTGGACTGATGATACTTGCAAAACTAATCTATTGACCTGTCTAGTGGTTTGGTAACTATTTCAAAGCCATGCTTCTGTCAACTACTGAACTTTCCATAATCTTACACTAGAATGCAAATGCTCCTATAAGATGTAGTTAGTTTTTAGTGATTCTGTTGATATGATTCTGATAAACTGAATATTAATGCGACGCATGCACGAGCACGCACCCGCTCATTGCAAAACTTGTTGGCTCCAAAACATAAATCAGGATGCTGAATAAGAATCAAGGATTGTGATTCTCTGATGTTTGTTCTTGGCTTCACTTTTTAGGATGATTTGCGTATTTTGTAATCCCAAGAGGGTATGTATTCTCTTGGTTTAGAATTGCATAAATATATGCAGGAAACCTTCATGTTTTCTATTGTTAATCGCAATATGTGTAAGTGAATTTCCTATCATACCTTTGCCATCTTGTGACATAGGCTACATAAGTCATGTCAAGTCATGCCAGAAGATTTATTGAGTTCTTCTATGGTTGATTTTCTTGATAATGGTAACCCCAATGTATTGCTGTAGGAGTTTATCCTAGAGATTGTTGTGAATTCCTTTTTACATATGGTGGAAATAATTGCACTCTTTTGAAATTTTATGTAAGTCAGAGTAAATCAATTTGGTGATTGATACCTTTGTTAAAAGGTGCAGCTGTAGCATGGTAATAGTGGCATAATTTGTATGTGACATAGTTGTTCACATATTAATGGCATGATCAACTCTTGGTTCTGTAGATTATCGGTAGTGATATTTTCATGATAAGTCAAATTTTTTGTTAGTCAATAAAGGCTATGCTTTCATGAACGTCCAAAGAAAAATTGGAAGCATTCTTGACACTAACGGCATTGTCTTTGATAATTCATCTTTCAGTTGTTCAAGATGATTATAGAATATAGAAACGCAGGAAGTTACAGAGCTTGCTTTGTTACTGGTTTTTGTGTTCCATCTATTTCTTTGTTTCTTTGTTTGTAACTTATGGTTCATTAGTAATGGGCTAAGTTTCTTGTTTGTTCTGTCTTTCAACTTGTAACTTCTAATTGGTTGTCGTGTGCTTCTTAGCCAGTGATGTTGCAGCTATAGAAAAAGCTGACAATGTGTTTCCTTTCTTGATGCTGCATTTAGGAATTAGAAGCATTTGAATCTCTCAAAGATATTAATTTCTTCTGGCAGATTGTGCGAACGGTTAGAGGAAAGCCAAGAGTGGCAGTGGGAGTGATTTCAAGTTTTCTGGTGTTTTTTGTGCATCCTGGAGTAGGACTAGTTATCCTATTGTGTTATCATGCTTGGAGCTGCTATATTTCTCTATACAGGTGTGTCACATGTTTGAAATTCTTGCAGCAGTGAGATGAACTATTATCATACTTTTATAATACGTTGTATTTTCAACAGTGATGTGCTTCCCCATGTTACAGATGTCCTCCAATCCTCCAAAACTTCTCTGAAACTTCTTAAAGTTTATGGCTGTACTGCCAAGCAAGTCATTTGAACTTATGTTAAGCTTAGATTCTGCTTAGCTACACAGTAGCACTAAACTCAAAAGATTTACCTTCTCAACAATTTGCAGCTATCGTCACAAAAAGGGAATGGCAGCTATCAATAAAAAAAAGGGTTCCGAAGAAGTTCAAGATCCAATGATGGAGTCTTCAAAAGGGGCTACTTTGACTGAGCGAAAATGTAGTTACATTGATGTTCAGCTTGAGTTGTTCAAAGTCCAACAAGGATTGCTCCTCTTGCATTTCACTGCTGCAGCTATGCTTGTTCCTTCTCTTATTGCTTGGGCTCAGGTATTCAATGTTTACTGTTGGGTGAAAAGTAATGATTGGTCAGGCTTGTATTATCCTCCTCAGTCTCACTGTTCCTTATTGGGCTTTTAATCTTGTGCGTTTTGGTTTGCACAGACTTTTAAAAAACACAGACTTTTGCTCTGACTTTTAAAAAACACTAGAGAGAGAGAGAGAGAGAGAGAGAGAGAGAGAGAGAGAGAGAGAGTAGGCTGTTGTGGAGAAAAGTCATTTCGAAGGTTTTCATTGGTCCATGTTTGCCCTAAAATGTTTTTGAAAGGCATTTGAAAATGAGTTGAAAAGGAGGTGAAGTGAGAGAACACTCTCTTTCTAGAAACTTCTGGAAAGAGAACGTTCTAGAGAGAGAATAGGGTATAAAATCTGGATGGTAGGAGAGAGAAACGGATGGCAGGAGAGGAAAGCGAGGAGAGCGTGAGAGTTTTTCGTTTTTTAGGTTTTTTTAGGGTATTTTTTAGGGTTTTCTGGTATGGGAGAGAAATAGCGATAAAGTGAGGTGTTGGAGAGAGAGAGAGAGAGAGAGAGAGAGAGAGAGAGAGAGAGAGAGAGACTGACACATTCTTTTGGATGAATGTTTGCAGAGGCCAGCAATCGATAAGAATATGCCCTGGTTCTATGACTCCATTTTTGCTTTTGGAATAATTGTTCATGGTCTTTATGAGGGCCATCCAGATGCGACAATCTCAGTTCTATCATTGCCGATTGTATCACAACTGACTAGTGCTGGCTTAAGTTCCATCTATGGAGTTGCTGGCCTGTACTGCTATTTCTCGGGGATTGTGTTGAGCCCCTATCGTTCATTCTATGCACTTGCTGTTGTTGGATTTTTAACTACAAGCTTAAGACTAAAAGAGAAAATCAGATTGAAAGGAGACCCTACCGCAAAACGCTGGCACTTTCACAAACATTCTTGAGTTTGTTCATTCATGTACTTGAACTGTTGAAGTTTTTGCATTAATGAAGTTTTGTGGTGATGAAATTTAATCCTTACAAGCTGTTTATTATGTCTTAAACTCTTGGGATGATATTTTGACCATGAACCTTTGAAAGTGTCTTTACATAATTCAGTGCCAATGTTTGTAGCCCGCTTACTATTGCTAGGTTCGATTTGGTCAATTTGTTAATCTGAACCGGTTCAGAATCACAAAACCCAACTTTTCGACTTGAAGAATCAGCTTAGGGTTTGGAAAGGTATGTTAGATTCATGTCATAACAGAAAAAAGAAACAGCTGACTACATTCACACAATGCAGAATACAGTTACCCTAGTCTTAATTCCTTAGTCTATGTACATTTAACAAATTACCACTACTGAGTACAACGGAAATCATGATAATTCAAACAAGCTGGAAGCTTACAACGCGCAGTCCCAGCATTGTAAACTCAGTACTGGCTGTTGGCTTCAGACTACAATTTACGCATGCTAAATTGTTCTATAGTTCAAGAAATGAGACACCCCGTCTTTTCTTTCTATAGAGATCCTATAGATTAGAGTCTACATACTATAACCAATGGCAAGTATTGAGTCTACAATGATTGTGTACCGCCAATTGTTTCCTGTATCAATAACACAGTTAGTCGGATGAAGGTTGATCAGGGGCTATTGAGATCAAAATTTGGAAGTCAAAACTTGGTAGTATATTTAAACTGTGGAATAAAGATCATGAAAATTTTGAGAAATTTTGAATATCTTAAAACAATTTGCGCTATTCAAATTGGTCCGAATTGGAATGACATTTTGTTTGCCTAAAATTGTGATTTCAGGAAACATTGTTTATTACCGAAACATTGAAGAGTTCTCTTTAGACTGCTTGTGTCAAACCTTTATATCTCCATTTGTATGGTCAGCTCTTCATTTGCACTCATTTACAGTCTCCTCTGGTTGGAAACTCAAGTCCTTTTTCACGTATAACAAGCTGAATGTAGATCCTAGGAATAAGTGCTTTGCCCGAATTTGTGCATTCAACTTATTTGTAAATTAGATGTCACTTTCCAATTACGGAACTAGGTTGATAATTGGCTATCATATAAGTGTGAGCTATTTGATCTCCTAGTCATTCCTCAAGGCCATTAAAAGGAGGTAGGCACTCCAGACTACACATACAATGTGCATCAACACAACGGATTTTGCTATGAAATAAACCCTTCTAATTTTTATTTATTTATGGTGTCAAACAAAGACCTTTCATATGTTAACATGAGTTAACTCAACAACAGTAAGCTGATGTAAATGTTATTTCTTTGACAAATCAGAAACAATTTTCAAACTTTGTGTTATTGTTCGAAGACTGAATGAAGAGCTCTTTGATTTCAAAAGAAAAAAATAATATTTGAAAACACAAGTTTTGATAATAATGTGACATTCATAAATAAAAAATTAAAATAGAAAATTTTAGATGAGTGTTTCTTGTTTATGATATAAACTATAAAATGTATTATATTGTATAGCTTGTAAAAATGAGTGTTCTTAGATCATAGATTAATCACACAAATAAAAATAGCATTGGAAATTAAAATAGTTAAGCAAAAAACTCAAGACAAGTCTTGGATTTCTAATACAATATCACTACATAATATAAAAAAACCAATTATCACAAAGCAAGAGACTTTTTTGAGGTCTTGAAATATGCATGAAACCATAAAATACTTAGTTTTCAATCAATCACATAAACATCAAAGATCAAACTTACAACGTAGCTACAACTCGATTTTGAATTCCAATGTCAACAAACACTCCAAATTTGTTTATCTCAAAAAGTAGAGCATAATGCACCCTTATAAAAGATAATATACCAACTTAGGGTTACATTGCATGAGAATTACACCTAAACCTAACATCTAAGGCCAAATCATGAAATCTCACCTAATTAATGGATGAACCAAGATTGTCATGTGGTTGGTCACCAATCTCATCAATAACTCCTAATTTTTAGGGACAAAAAAGAGACCAACAAAAAATCTATAACCCAAGGTTCATAATCTCATCTTAGGATATTTCACCTTATATTCACAATTGCATGAACCTATGTTGCTACATCACTTTGTGAAGCCATCAAATCATACAAATCAATTAATTGTAGATTACAATAACAGAATATCGTCACATAAATCCAACTAACCACATAACATCTAGATCACACAATACTCACATAGATACACCAATCACTCAAAGCATCTTATGTTTTCGCTTCATCACACTTTTCACTTTACAAAGTATAGGTAATGGATAGTATTTTGAATTGATCTTGGTGATAGGAACTGTTTGGAACTAGCTATGAGCATTTTCTGTTGATTTCTCTTAGGCCTTTGTGCTTTCTTTTGGACTGACCTAGGTTCTACTGCTTTGTGCATTCTTCTTGGTTTTTGAGCACTGTGTTTTTCAACACTTTCTCCTGTTTGCACATCCTGCTCAGTTGCCCCTTCTGAGGGATGTGTTTCTCAACACATTCTCTCAACTGAACCTGCTTCTTTTGCTCTGGGTGGCCTCTCCTGGCCCCCGTTTGTTCCTGCTTATGGCCTTTATTTCTCAAAAACGTGGTAAGGCGGTCCCTCTCCTCCTCCATCAGGTCTCCCTGCTTTGCCCTCAATCTTGACAAGGTGGAAGCCGCTCCTGCCTTTATCGGTGCGCCGAACAATCTCCCTCTTAAACTCTAGAGGACTTCTTCCTCTTCCGACCTTTGTCCACTTCTCTCGTAGTTACGTAGAAGCACTCAAACTCTCTCCTTGCTCTCAGGCTCCCCACCCCGTGGACAAATTGGAGAGCTTGAAGAAGGTCAGTATCTCTGTTGAATCCATGAAGACTTTACATGGTAATCTTTCTCTTTTTTGCCGGATCTTGAATCCCTCAACGCTTTTCAGGCTTCTTTATTTGATTCTTCTGTAGTCATATAGTTTGGTACTTTTTTTTTTTTGATCTTGATTTTCAGGTGGTTGTTAATAAGAAAAAGGCAGCTCGGTTGTCCTCTTTAGCCCCTACTAAAACTTCCTCTGGTTACGGTCTTCCACTTCTAGGAGGCTCACGAAGCACAAGCGGGATGGAAAGCTCCTCCACTGAAGAAGCTTCAGCCCCCAACTCTCATTATAGGACTATCATCAGCGACTATTGTACGAATGATCTGAGTGATGGGCATTTCAACCATAAACCCTTATGGTCGGATTTGGAGAGCCCTTCCATTTTACAGCTTAAGGGGTTTGGGCTTACCCAGCTAATAGCTCAGACTCTTCTCCTTCGTCAAAATCTACTGCTTGCTTGCAATGGGAGGCTACATTCGAAGATACTTGATAAGCCTGAAAGCAACATGAACGAGCAGAGAATTTCTTACATGAAGGAAGGTCTAGAGACTTTTGAAAAAGTAGTTGATGGTATATTTCCCTGCTTACTAGCTATTCAAGAAGATGGAGCTTCGACCCTTCCCACAGATGACAAGGATACATCAGTACCTTCCAATCAGAATCAGAAGTCCAGAGGCAGAAATTCCCTGTCAGAGCCACCTGAGGCAAATGAAGTTTGTCTTTTGAAAGGATGTGACAATGATCTTATAAACAATACTACTGTTCATCATAAGACTGTTGAAACTGAGCCAAGCACACTAGTGCCAATAACAGAGGAGACAACAAAGTTACAGATTTTACATCACTCATCTCAAGTACCAAAACCTACAACTGATGATGTTGTAGATGTTAGATTTATTATGCTCAGCCTTAAAACAAATCGTTCTAAGTAATGAGCATCCTGAAAAACCGAAAGTCGACAACATATTTTTAGGCCTTCACATTTTTTCCCTTTTAAAATTTTCTACTTTAAAAATCATTTTTTAAGGCACTTTCGCCTTTTTCGCTCCTCAGCAAAAAATGAGACACACTGGCCAAGTGGCCAGAATACCTTAGAAATCATTTTTAAGGCACCTTAGTCTATTTCGCATTTTTGCTGATCGACTTCGCCAATGGATGAGTAACCCTAAAACAGCTGGACAAACAAATATCCCAAAGGCGGTTGACGGTTACCAACTTTTGTACATATGCAAAGATTGGCATAAATAGCCTTAAAGGCTTGTAAGATATTTTCTCTCTTGTAAAACTCTATATTAGCTGCAACAAGCTATGTAAGTGTTAATTTTTGGAAATTCTCTTTTAATCAGAGTCATCTGTAGCCAGCGTTATCACGCTCAGCAAGCGGAAGTTATTACTTCAAGCCATTGTACTCACTGTTGATATTTTTATCAGAGTAAAATTTTTGTCTCACTACTGCGTCGTTCATTTGTGTGCACTGTATGAATTTTTCTACTTGAATATTTTTGTTGCTAACTGTTGCGTTTTTGTTCCTACACGCATACGCTCTGAGCAACCGAGCCTCCGCTGCGCTCACGACCACCGATATGGTATCGGGCATTTCAGTAATCTGCATTTTTATTGCGGATTATCAGTCTTGTTTATATCAAGACGTCTTTCTAGCAAACGCGCAGCCAACAGTATTCCGACAGTCGTTGTTTCTACCAACGATCTCGTTCAACCAGAATGGATCCATCATCTAGTTCATCTCTCATTGACAAACTCAATGGAGATAACTACCATCTCTGGAAATTCAAGATGAAGATTATACTTCTAGCCAAAGAACTGTGGGACATCGTTCATGGCACAGAACTCAAACCAAAAGGTGATGCAACCGTCATCACCAAGTGGAAATTGAGAGATGGCAAAGCATTTGCCATGATCACTCTCAACATCAAGGACACTCAAATCAGCCACATACGTGCTGCTCAGATAGCTAAGAATACATGGGACATCCTAGAACTCTCTACGACATTAGAGATGTTACATCCAAGCTCCATCTGAGGAAGAAATTCTTCAACCTCAGAATGTCTGAAGCAGATAGTGTTTCGAGTCACCTCAACACTTTCAAAAATCTTATGGAGCAGATGACTGCAACTAGCTCAATCATAGAAGATTCCGATGCACTCATGACTCTATTATCGAGTCTACCTGAAGCCTACGAAAATTGGGTAATGGCAATTTCTACCCAAGAGCACCTCACTCTATCAAGAGTAATCTCGCTGCTCCTACAAGAGGAGATCAGAAGATCAGCATCCTTCTGAGGCTAGGATCGGATCCTCAAGCTTTGTACTCAAAAAATCAGAAGTTTAGATCCAAAAGATCTACAATATCAGGCTCTACTGACAAAAAGAACAACATGCAGTCTGGACCAAATTTCGGTTCTGGATCCGTCTACAAAAAACCAGACCCAGAGGAAAATCAAGGCTCTACGCACAGATGGAGGGGGAGAGTACATCTCCACAGAATTCAAGGAAGTTCTACAAGGCCAACAAGATACTTCAACAATACACAACCAGCTACTCACCTCAGTCCAATGGTGTAGCTAAGCGGAAGAACTAGACACTCATCGAAAGTGCCAAGAGCATGTTGGCCCATGCCTCTCTTCCAAAGAAGTTATGGGTAGAAGTTGTTACTACAGCTGCCTACTTACAGAATCGATCCATCACCAAAGCCCTGAATGGCAAGACACCTTATGAGGTGTGGACAAGATCAAAACCATCACTCAAACATATTCGAGTGTTTGGGTGCATCGCGTTCGCTCAGATCCCTGAGGATCTAAGAAAAAAACTAGATGACAAGAGCAGGGAAACGATTTTTATCGGCTATTCCCAAAATCACAAGGCATACAAGCTCTACAATTTGGATAATGAGAAGACATTCACCAATAGAGATGTCATTTTCGTGGAAAACCAGTTCCTCGACCACAAAGGAAAAGCTGCTGATAATTTCGACATTACATTTTTTTCCCTTGAGATTTTCTACTTTAGAAATCATTTTTTAAGGCACCTTCGCCTTTTTCGCTCCTTAGCAAAAAATGCGACACTTTGGCCAAGTGGCCAGAATACCTTAGAAATTATTTTTAAGGCACCTTCGCCTTTTTCGTATTTTTGCTGACCAACTTTGCCAATGGATGAGTAACCCTAAATCAGCTAGACAAACAAATATCCCAAAGGCGATTGACGGTTACCAAATTTTGTACATATGCAAAGACTGGCATAAATAGCCTTAAAGGCTTGTAAGATATTTTCTCTCTTGTAAATCTCTATATTAGCTTAAACAAGCTATGTAAGTGTTAATTTTTAGAAATTCTCTTTTAATCAGAGTTATCTGTAGCCAGCGTTATCACGCTCAACAAGTTGAAGTTATTACTTCAAGCCATTGTACTCACTGTTGATATTTTTATCAGAGTGCAATTTTTGTCTTACTATTGTGTCGTTCATTTGCGCAAACTGTATGAATTCTTCTACTTGAAAATTTCTGCTGCTAACTGTTTTTCTGTTCCTACACGCCTACGCTCTGAGCAACTGAGCCTCCGTTGTGCTCACGACCACCGATTTTACGACAGTAGATAAGGGGCAGAGAGTGCATGAACACCTGATGGGCCAGGGAACATACACCGAACACTTTGTTTTACCTATATGGTGGACCCTGCTGACCATAATGCTTTTGTGGTTGGCCAGAATGTAATGCAAACTATAGATGTGGGACCCTCACATCTACAGAATGCTTTTGTGGTAGGCCAGAATGTAATGCAAACTGTAGACCCCACAGGTCAGAACAACCTACTCATTAAAATTAATGAATCCAACGTGGCCGCAACTGTTGTTCTCTCAGTTCGCAAGCAAATCACTCCTCTAGAAAAGAGATATCTTTGAAGCTTTC
Source organism: Diphasiastrum complanatum (assembly GCA_029204225.1). Taxonomy (NCBI): domain Eukaryota; kingdom Viridiplantae; phylum Streptophyta; class Lycopodiopsida; order Lycopodiales; family Lycopodiaceae; genus Diphasiastrum; species Diphasiastrum complanatum. The sequence goes on along the minus strand of CM055103.1, from coordinate 25,210,205 downwards.
CAAAAAGAGATACTTATAGAAATGATATTCTGAGACAACAAAGTCTTCCTTCTTGAATAATGATAAAGACAATCCAAGCTTGATACATTTCCAGCATGCTTCAGTAGAAGAACTCCCAGAATATCTGCCTACTCCTCACATATTGCAGAATTCACAGCCAAAAACCGTTATGGGACAGAGGATTGATTCAAGGGGTATGACTACTATTCATTTCCTTTTGACGAACTTTCTCAAGAGAGTCTATTGACAGCTTCTCCTGCTCAAGTATGCCTACATAAATGGGACAAAATCAAATCAGTAAAGTTTCTACCCGAAGCTCTCTAAAATCGCTAGCTCGCGCTAAAGTTGAGGATTCACACGTTGCACATGCATAGCTCAAGAGCAGAATTGGAACTTTCTCTCAAGTTATTTCTCTATCTTCTGCTTTGCACTCTTAGCGGACATGCTTTCTCCTATTCTTCTGGTACTTGCTCATGAATATGATTACATGGAACATTAGAGGTCTCAACTCTCCTATTCGCCGCTCTTTGCTCCTTCACTATCTTTCAATTCTCTGTCACTCTAACTTGGTCAGATACCTTCAAGAAACCAAAATTAGCGGATTGCTCCTTGATGTGTTAACCAAAACATTTGCTCGTAACTTCAAGAACACCTATACTCATGTTGACGATACTCGTCATTAGAGGAGTTACAAATCCAAAAAAGACCCTTTGTAAAGATTCTCTTTATATTTTTTTTTCTCAAATTTTGCTTATACATGAACCAATCAAAACACTCGAATTTGAAATCTACCTAATATAGCTCATTAAAAATTGAAAAAAATGTTTTCTTAATAATGCTATAATTTCACGTCGGGGGCAGCATGACATGTTATTCATAGTATAATTTGCAAATTATCATTACAATAATATAACTTTTTAAAGGTAACTCCGTTTGAGACAAAAAAAAAAAAAAATATCGTTGGAAAGCGCTCGACAAGAGCTTTCCAACGGTATCCTAGATGACCTACTTATGAAATACCGTTCAAAAGTTATGGCCAATCAAAGTTTAAAAAAAAAAAAGGTCAAATATCGCTTCTATGTGATCATAGAGTACTCTCTCACTGAGAGAGTGCTCTATCCGTTCACTCTATCCATGCACAGAAGCGATATTTGGTCAAAAGGGTCCTTCATCCATGCATAGAAGAGGTATTAGGTCTTTTTAAACTTTGACAGACTATAACTTTTGAACAGTTGCTTGATAGTAGGTCATCTAGGCTACCGTTGGAAAGCTCTTGTCAAGCAAATTCCAACAATATAATTTTTGTCTCAATTAGAGCTATGGGTAAAAAGTTATACTATTTTTAATTAACTACAAACGGTAATGTACATAGAATGGCTAGGCATCGAAAATCATGCGGACATAAATAAAAAAGCATTTGGGTAGAAAATGAATTTTTTTTGATAATTTACATTAATAAACTTTGTCAATCTACATGGCATTTCTTATAGGATTTTTTTTTGGATTCAGAATTTCTCTAATGGCTGGACTGGTGACCTTTATTTCCAAAGATTATAAGTTGGCTTCTCACTTTTCCCTCCCTAGTAGTCGTGTTAATATTTGCACTATCTCTAAATGTGGTTTTTCCTTCAATATTTTCAACGTTTATGCCCCTAACTCCCCACGCCCGTGTTGACCTCTGGAATGCCATCTCTCCGTTCAGCTCCCTTCCTTTGGTCATTGCAGGAGACTTCAATATGCATCTCCACCCTCTTGACGGTCCTAAGGGTATATCCTATGCTGAGAGGCAGGCCTGCATGGTGGACTACTTTAACTGCTCAGATGCTCTTACACTAAGCAATTCCCCTCATTTCCATTCTTGGACTAATGGACGTTTGTCTCTCTTTTGTACCTCTACGAGACTTGAAAGATCCTATCTCTCTAACAAAGGGGACTGGACCAGCCTCATTTCATGCAACACTATCTCCTCTTTTCCTCTGTTGGATCACCTTCCTGTTAACTTTCACTTTAGACTCTACCCTGCCAAACCTCCAAATGACACTCTGTGTATATCATAGACAATTCCCTCATTTGGAAGAAAGACTTTCATTCTGCCCTTACGTTAAGATTTCTTTCAGTTCAGACTTGGGAGATATCATTGACTGCTCGCAATCCTTCATTCGCCTACAAGAGAAACTTGTTAAATCCTCTTCCTCTTTCCTCGAGTCCTCCCTCAAGGAAACTCTCTTTCCTCTTTCCTCGAGTCCTCCCTCAAGCAAACTCTCTTCTCGATATCTCTAGATAGGGCTTGCATTGTTGACCCATCCCTTCGTGCGAAGGAATACCTTGCAACATCCAACCATTTCAGAATTCTCAATCTCTCCAAAGCTATTATTTTGCGCAAGAGATTGCACTTGAATTGGCTTAGATAACTTAACCTCCCATATGCCTTCTTTCTCAAAAAACTTAAATCCTTGCAAAGAAGAGAAGACTCTTGTGGTCTGGTTGTAAATGGTTCTTTCTTGCCTTCTTCTGAGTCCATTTGCAACTTTGTCCTTTATTGCGTTTTGATTCCATATAATTTTATTATGTCTCTTAACCCCCCATCTTATTGAATTTACTCCTTCTACTCTCCTAAATCCCAATTTTAATCTGCCTCCATTCATGTTGCATATTTTTTCTAACGTTGTCACGCAGTCTGCATTTTTACATGCAAATTCGCACAGACGAAGAAAAGGCGAATGAATCGCGACACTGTGTTCTTACACACGTCATGGTGACAAGCGAAAAGGGGACACTACCTTACTGAATGCCAAAGGTGCCCTTACAGATAAGGCACCCTGTAAATCTTATCCTAAGGCCATTCGTAAGAGTGATGCACTTTTGCGTCATTACCAACGTCCACTTCAGTACTGGCTGACGTCGCACCCTTTTCACCTTCACCCCATGCAGTTGCACTAACAGATTGGACAACAATTGTAGCCACCCACGATCTCCTACATACATCACATCCACTCTGTACTTTCGCATCTGTACACCTGTAATATTATGTATATATATTGGATACCATCTGCGTATTCGACAATGATGATTAGATGATCAAGTGAGTGAAGAAGAGACTAAGAGAAGAATTTTCATTCCTTAGTACAGACAGAAATAAGCTTTGTAGGGCACGCGGTTTTGTCTGCTACAGTCTTGTGCTCTACCGCATAATTGACTTGTATACTTGATATACTTAATCTGACACAGTTTATTTGTTCTGTGTTTTAGATCTGTCAATATTGCTATGCTTATTCTTCATTCTGTCTGATCTTTCTTGTTGCTCTTTCTGGTAATACACGATTAAGTTTTAGTCTTGTCTTTGACAAATAATTCGTGACTAATTATCAGTCGAGCACAGTCTAGCTCTTCGCGAATCATTCGCAATAGATAATTTGTCTTGCAATTCGCGACAAATTATTCATCTAGCACTTCATCCATTTAAATGTTTGGCTATGTAATCTAGAATGACTGTGATTTTTATCACTAAAGTTCTGTTCATTTTGATAGGCGTAGTCATGCTTATGGAGAGAGTCATTTAATTCATTCCGTTGCGCATGAACATTTTCTGTTCGAGTTCGCTTCTCGTTCGTTTCTTGTTCGAGTTCGTTTCTTGTTCGTGTTCATCATTTATTCTTCCTCCCTCTCTCCCAACATGGTATCAGAGCAATCTTTATAGCTCGATTAGCTCCCACAGTACAAGACTCTACTAGCCGATAGAGTAATTGTTTTCTTGTTCTGTATTTTTCAGTATCATATTTTCATACTTAAGTCACTGATAGTTTCTCCTATCACTTAGACTAATTCTTCCACATGGATTCCCAAGAGAAAGCCAGTCCTCTCATGGACAAGCTTGATGGAGCCAATTACCATCTGTGAAAATTTAAGATGAAGACTGTACTAATGGCAAAAGAATTGTATGACGTTGTCACAGGTGCAGAAGGGAAACCCAAAGCGGACAACGCAGCAATCGCCAGATGGAAGGTGAAGGTTGGAAAAGCTTTCGCGCTGATCATCCTCAACATCACGGATACACAAATCGACCATGTATCTGAGGCTCAGACATCGAAAGAAGTCTGGGACATCTTGAGCACGCTATACGAAGTGCAAGATGTAGCTTCTAAGCTACATCTCAGGAAGAAATTCTACTCCCTCAAGATGACGAATGGTAATTCTCTGCAGAATCACATTAATCAATTCAAGAACATTCTAAGGCAAATGGCCGCTGTCGGATCTGTCATAGATGATCAAGACGCAGTGATGCAACTGCTTACAAGCTTGCCAAATTCTTATGGCAGCTGGGTGATGACCATCACGACTCATCCAGAACTGACTCTTTTGAGAGTCATCACTATGTTGTTGTAGGAAGACACGCGAAGGAACGAAGCCTCAAGTTCCTCAGCTGATTCTCACGCCTTGTACACCAACAAGGGCATGGCAAAGCAGAAGAAGAAGAAAGGCCCGAAGCTATCAAAGCCAGACCAGAAACCAGCTCACCACAAGAAACAGTCGAATTCGTAGACAAAGAAGAAGCTGTTATGCAGATACTGCAAATGAAACAACCACGAAATACAAGACTGCCGAATACTTCAAGCAAAGAACAGCAGCAAAGGGCAGTCGAATCAAGTGGCAAATGCAGCTGCAGAAGCTCCACAGCCCATTCAAGAAGCGGATCATGATGACTTCATGACCAACCATCAAGGAGCATCTGGCGACAATTCTTGGTTCCTAGATTCCGGAGCCACTCAGCACATGACTAGCTTGATTGGCTGTTTCGAGTCCTATACACCTTATAGTTCCCAAAAATTCGTTCACCTTGGCGACAATAGCACACAAGCTATTAAAGGTGAAGGCACTGTAAGATTATGCTTTGCAAATGATCAATCTAAGCTACTCTCCAAAGTTCTGTATGTACCTAAGTTATCTACGAATCTACTCTCTATAAGCAGAATCACAGATCTAGGACACATAGTAGAATTCGAATGTGATCAATGTAAAGTACTTGATAGGACAGGCAAGATCCTAGCACTCGGAAAGAGACATGGATACTTGTATAAATTAAGTCATTCTTTTCTGCCTCTAGTCAGGCTCTCAGTATTTCAATTCAATCAAATAAAGGTTTACTTTGGCATTATAGACTTGGTCATTTAAATTATGCTGTTGTACAACGAATGTCTAGACAATCTATTGTTCTTGATCTCGACTATCCTTGCGAAACATTCGAACTACCTGTCTGTCAAGACTGTCTAGTTGGAAAATAGACTAGGAAGCCATTTAAGTCAAGCCATCAGCATGTTGCTAGAGGATTGCTAGATGTTATACATTTAGATATTTGTGGCCCGATAAAAAATCCTTCGCTAAAGGAAGCCAAGTATTTTATAACCTTTATTGATGAATTCTTGAGAAGAACGATGGTGTACTTCATAAAGAAGAAATCAGAAGCCTTCAACTGCTTCAGAATCTTCAAGGAGCGTGCAGAAAAGGAGACTGGAAGGACGATCAAGGCCCTAAGGTCATATAACGGTGGAGAATATATCTCTATCGAGTTCAAGGAGTACTTCCAGAGCCAAGGCATTGAGCAGCAATTCATCACTCCTTACAGTCCTAAGTCTAATGGCTTAGTTGAGAGGAAGAACCGAACTCTGGTCGAATCTGCTAAATGTATGCTAGCACATGCATCGTTGCCCAAGAGGTTCTAGGCTGAAGCTGTCTCCACTGCAGCTTACATCCAGAACATATGTTTGACCAAAGCCCTCTCAGACAAGACACCCCACGAGGTGTGGATAGGCTCCAAGCCTTCTTTGAAGAACCTAAGAGTCTTTAAGTGCATTTCCTACGCGCAGATCCCAAAGGACACAAGGAAGAAATTGGACTCCCAAGGTCTAAAGACCATCCTGATCAGATATACTTCATTTGATAACACCTACAAGCTGTACAATCCTGATATCCAGCAAATCTTGTATAGCCGGGATATAGTCTTTATCGAGGATCAGTTCGTTGACCTCAAAGAAAAGGATATTGCTCAAGAAGAACCTTCATCACCTGCCATTGACACGACAATCCGAGCTTCTGGCTCAGGAACGTCTATCGTCGACCCACTTCGAGACAACGAATCAAACGAAGATGTTGCTGCTACCCAGCAACATATCCCAGGAGCGGTTCATCAGTTGAATCCTCCCAAAAGATCAAGCTGAGTGCGCACACAGTCCACAAGGTATACTCCTGAGTCTGTCTGTCTTGTAATGCAGGAACCGACTACAGTCGAAGAGGCACTTAGCCAACCAAACTCTGATCTCTGGAGAGAAGCTATGGACAGAGAGTATTCTTCTCTGATCAAGAATCAGACAACTCACTTCTGTCTTGGAATTCAAATCCACAGAGATAGAGCAAATTGACTGATTTACATCACTCAACAAAGGTATCTTCATAATGTTCTTAACATATACAATTTGATGAATTGTATATTAGCTCACTCACCAATGGATCCAGGACTGCATTTGTCAAAGGAGTAATGTCCCCAGACAAAGTAGGAAGAGGAGCAGATGAGAAAATACCCGTATCAATCGATACTCGGATCTCTCATGTACGCAATGGTCTATACAAGGCCAAATATCTCTTTTGTGTCAGCTCACTCAACCAATACATGGCTTATCCTGGAATTACCCATTGGAAGGCTCTTATTTGAGTCATGAGATATATTCGAGCTACCATGGATTAGTGCATCTGCTATGGAGATGTCAGCAATGACAATCTTCATCAGCTCAGTGGATATTCTGATGCAAGGTGAGGAGGAGATGCAGACCATCGTAAGTCCACATCTGGATTTACATTCTTCTTCAATGGCGGTCCTATTTTGTCTCTATCGCACTTTCTTCTACTAAAGTAGAATATATTGTTGTTTCTCAATCTATTAAGGAAGCGTTTTGGTCGAGAAATTTGCTGTCAGACATCAATCTGTATCAGTACAGCCCTACAATTTTGTTTTGTGATAACCAAAGTGCTTGTTGGAAGTAAATCTGGTTTGTCGATGTTTGGCTAGATCTACTCACGATGTGGTGTAGTATAGAGAGGATCGTCCGCTTTCTAAATTTTTTTACCAAGCTTTAGACGGAGTGCAAAAATAAAACAATGATGAAGCACTAAGGCTTATCCAACTAGTGCTTGAAATAGAAATGAAATTAACTAAGATGACAAAATACAAAACCTTACTAAGGCTTACCCAACTAGCAAGGTGATTAAACTAAATCCTAGATTAACACCCAAAGAGTAATGAAATGAGACTGTGGCTAATACTAAGCAAATAAGTAGTAATGAACATGCCACAATAAAACTGATGAAAATGAGGCAAGAGGAGGCCCGAGCACCTTCCCTCAAGCTATGCACCTTCCAAGGGGAACACAAATGAAATAGAATGATAATTCTCCAAAATAGAGAGCAAGATAGCTTAATCTCAAAAGTGTTGTTTACAATGCAAATACCTCTCCTTTTATGGCAAGGAGGGTCTTCCATAAGTGTCTACTAACTTATGGGACTAATCTGTTTCTAGCCTTTCTAGAACTTCTAACTTAGGATTTAGAACTTCAAATTTCTTAACTTAGGAAAACTTAAGATAAAATATTTCTAATCTTAAGTTTCCTAATTCTAAGTTCTAAAAGATTTTGTGATACTGGCCATTTTCGTGGATGATTCGTTGATGATAGAAAATTCTTTCATGTTGATCAAAGACACGAAGAGTCAGATCTCTGAAAACTACGAAATCACAGGTCTTGGAGAAGCAACAAAATGCCTAGGGCTGGAGATCAGAAGAGATCAAACAAATGGCAAAATGCACTTGAGTCAGTCAGAATAACGCCAGAAGAGTGCTGAAGCAGTACCACATGATGGACTGTGAAGAGAAAGCCACACCAATGATAGCTAGAGCCAAGCTCACGAACCAGAATTGCCCAAAAACAGAAGAGAAAGAATAGAAGATGGCAGGTATACCCTACCAGAACTTAATCGGTAGTTTGATGTACTTAACAATTTGTACTAGACCCGATCTGGCCTTCTCTGTTTACGCATTGAGCCAAATCTGTTCCAGTCCTGGTCTAGCACATTGGAAAATGGCCAAACGAATCCTACAGTATCTAAAGAGTGCCTAGAATGTTGGATTAACCTACAGAGCTAGAAACAAAGAGAAAGGATTCGAGCTGCATCACTACAGTGATGCGAGCTAGGCGAAATGCAAAGATCACAGCAAGTCCATTACTGGAGGATGTACAATAGCGTGCGAAGCTGCAATCAGCTGGATATGCAAAAAGCAAACCTTGGTAGCTCAATCCTCTTGCGAAGCTGAGTATGTCGCAGCCTCGAAAGTGGCAAATGAGGTAGTGTGGCTGCAAATGATGTTGGAGGCAATCGGGACAGCACAAGAGGGGCCAAACACGATCATGATGGACTCTCAGAGTGCCATCTATCTGTCCCAGGATCCTGTCTTCCATTCAAAGACGAAGCACATTCCTCTGAAGTACCATCATATTTGAGATTTGATCTCGAAAGGAGAGCTCTAGGTCCAGTTCATGAAATCAGAAAATATGATTGCAGATCTCCTCACAAAACCGCTCGACAAGCCACTCTTTACCAAGCAAAGAGAGGCAAGGCAATTGGATTATACGAACAAAGCTGCAAGGTTCAAGAGGGAGTGTTAGAAATGGTGAACTCCTACAACTTTGTCGCAACACAAACAAGATACGAAGGTCGAACAATTCGCGACAGTCAACATGACTTTGACTCAAAGCACAAAACAAGAACAATTCGCAACAGTCAACGTGTCTTTGACTCGAAGCACGAACGATTTGCGAATCAATCGCGAATCACAAACACACCTCCAAGACCGCAAAGCCGAAAAACGGACGCGAAACGAAAACTACGAAAAGAACGAAAGCAAACGGGAGATTACAAAACATACGAAGGAAAATCTTTTGCGCTGCCAGCTGGCAGCTAGCTATCTTGTAAACTCCACATAGTGGAGGTATAAACGATCCTCTTTGGATCATAAAAAAGAGGGAATATATAGATCTGTAAGAGAGAGAGAGAGAGAGAGAGAGAGAGAGAGATGTAGCGAACAGAGTAAGAAAGAAAATACACCATAGCTGTGCATGAAAGTCTGCCAACGAGCAGAACACAGCAAAAGCATAGAATGTCATTCCGCCAACGAGCGTGACACTGACAAATTCACTCTAAACTAAAATTGATAATTTAGTCACTCTATTTTCGTGCATCTTGTCTTGTGCTGTATATCATGATTGCTAGAATAGAATATGTTCTGTGATGCGTAGTCGAGTGTCTGGGATCCTGTAAGGGCTTCCGCACAAAAGAAAATTAAAGGACTAACACAAATCAGTCCCACGCACGCGCTCCCGCGTCATTCTTGCCCCAGGGGTTGGCCTTGAAATACGGAGCCTTGTGTTGCAGGAGGAGGTTGTTGGAATCCTGCTCCATCTCCACCATCTGGTCCATCAAAGTGGTGCCCCGAATCATGGAATCGGGTGTGTTCTGCATGAACCGGCGGTGTCGACTGGGCAGCAGCCTTTACGCGTTCTTCTAGGGTGGCTATGTGCTGGTTTAGGGCCTCGACGGAAGCAATGTATGATTGCTGTAATTTTGAGTGTTGCTCCATCGTGGCTTTCAGCTTTTGGGCCAACGTTTGATAGGCCACCACTAGAATGGCAATTCCCTCAGGAATAGCTAGTGGTGCGAAGTCGTTGAAGTCCACCATTTCCAACTGTTCCTTCATAGCGGAACGTGCTGCTTGTGAATCTGCTATAGCCTCATCCTTTTCGGCTTTGAGGGTATTGATGGTTTGCTGCATGTTGGATACCTTCAGTTGGAGCTGGTTCTGAGGATGGAGTAGCATCTGCTGCTTTTGTTGATTGTAATTCGTGAGGTTCTGGATCTGCAGCCGTTGTTGTTTGTTCTCCTCCTCCAGCCTTGCTTTTTCTTTCTGAAGGTCCGCCATAGCACCATCGTTGAATTGCCGCATAGTATACTGTCTCCCTAGGGTGCCAAATAGATTGTGTGGCGGAGATTGTTGGATTGGGTTAGTGATGACAGTGGTTGATGGAAGTGCAGTTAGTAATTGTAATGCAAAATCATCTACGTTGACTGTGGAGTCAAGTAGGGTGGAGATTTGTACAGGTGAGGACTTTTGTGGAAGTGTGGAAGTGAAGCCCGTGTTGAGAGTTAGTGAGGGTGTGGAGGTGGCAGTAAATGGTGGGGGTGGTGGTGGGAGTGTGAGAGCAAGTGATGGAGAGGAGATTGTCTGTGTGGACGGAATCACGCCCATAAGATCAGAGCCGGAAGTGTCTATCGTTCCGGAGTTGCTGCTGCTGCTACTGCTTGTTGGCGTTGCTGGGCCTGGTGAAGTAAGGTCGCCTGCTGCTCTAGGACCTCCTTTGGGACTTGAGATGGTTTAAGGCTCCCTCCGGATTCAGCATATTCCACCCCGATGTTGCTGGATAGAATGTCATGTGGGACATCGGCTTCTGTGTTGATCGCCTTCCCTTTCTGCTTCTTAGTAGGTGGGGCTGGTGAGACCAGTTCTGTTGTCGGTTGCAGGGTGGCTCGCTTTTTGTGCTTGGATAAACATCATCCAGCTCCTTGATGGCAGCAGCCGCCCTAGACCCCAATTGTTTGGTGACCAACATGTGGAGGAGATACCCACATTTGGTAGTTGGTTTGTGGGCTTTCAGAGCTCCGCACAACTTCTCTGCTACCTTCTCAGCCCACTTGTAATTTTGAGTGGGATCGTCCTTGGTGAGGGTCAGAGAAAAGAGGTCGCTTGGTGGTATGCGATCCATCTTGGTGGTATGCACTGTGACCATGGTGACAAGGATCTCTGAGGCAGCCCGTAGATGGGAATCCGTGATGAGGCGGATAGCGATCTCGTCGTTGGTTTGGGCAATGGTTTTGCCGTCGTCTGTCAGAAATTTTGTGAAGTACTTGGCATCATAGCTGGTGCCCTTTCCATGGATTGTCTCTTCGAGATTAGGAAAGTCGATGCTCTGGAGATCCCCAGGAGAGACATTGATAATAGAATAGCTGCCACTCTTGGATGTAATCCAGAAAGTTTGGAACTCATCCGAATAGGTGGAGTAGTCTGCTCGGATGAGGCTCTCGCTCTGCTGGTCCCGAAAAAAGTGTTAGATCAAAGCCAAGGTTGGTGAGGATATCCTTGGCCAGGGTGAGCTGCTTGGCGTAATTCTTAAGATAGGTCATGACGATATCCCCTGAATAAGGATGAGGGGGTTTACGTCGATGCAAACTAAGCAAGGAATCGCAGGAAGCCATGATAACAATGATTTTAGACTGCTCTAAGAATTTTGAAAATTTTGAAAATATTTTGGCATGAACTCGAGAGCAGCAATCTAAAATGAACTCGTGGAGAGAAGGTGGAGGACTATATATAGACTTTTTTTGGCAGGAATTCGCAACTTCACCCAAAAATCATCCTCAGTGTCCACGATTTGGTAATGATGGTCACAAATTTTGAGGCAACGTTTTGAGGGCCTGCAAATTTTTGTAAGTGATTTTTCTATGCCAAAAGAGAAAAAACGTCTGACAGTGCAAAAATGTGTTTGATCAGAATTCACAGAGACAGCAGAAAAATCGTGAGGATCAATTTGAGCTCCAACGAATTGTCTGCGAATTTTGATGATGGATATCTGATGAATAAAACTACATTTTTCTATCTTTAGACATTTTTTTATCTGAGACAGAATTTGCGAAGGCCGAAAATGAATCGTACTCTATGAAAAATGGGTCAGGCGAATTCTATCTGAGATGTTGTGAAGAAAATTTCTTCTAAAACTATTGACTTTTGTGGTTTTCTCAGAGAAGACTGTTGGTATACCTGATCTGATAGTATCTTGATGGTTGGAACAAGAAAGCACAGTAGAAATGTTGTCGAAATGCCATGCAGACAATAGAAAGGAAGAAAAACAGTAGGAAAGAAAACAGCTAATCCATATCAAGATAAAAACAGGGTTCTATGATAGAGTTAAGAAAATGTGTACCCCTATCACTAATAAGCTCTAGAGGACATCCGAACCGAACTATAACCTGTTCATAGAGAAATTTGGCAGTAGAACGAGCGTCAGCATTGCGAACAGCTCTTGCTTCAGCCCATTTGGTGCAATAGTCCGTAGCTACTATGATGTAATGAGATTGTGTGTGTCGAGCAGCAGGACTAATAGGTCCAACATAATCAATTCCCCAATTCTGAAAAGCTTGATCAGTGGTTACGAGGTGTAAAAGCATGTAGTCTGTTTTTTGAAAGCATTTTGTGCGTTGGCAGACATCACAAGCCTTAGTGTAATTGTGCGTATCCTTAAAGAGTGTTGGCCACCAAAAACTGGCCAAGAGAATTTTGTTAGCAGTTGTTTCAGAGGATGAATGGCCGGCACCAATACCTTCATGAGTGAGGAAATTACAGAGGGTATTTCTCCTTCAATAAGACATCGTCGGATAATTCCATCTAACCTTTGCTTGTAGAGTTGTCCTGCAATTAATGTATAAGGTTTAGTTTTGAGGACCAATGCACGTTGTTTAGGTTTAGAGAATGAAGGATCCATCTGTCCTGAAGTTAGATATTCGATAATTTCCTTAACCCATACAGGTGTAGAGTCAACTTGGAAAAGGATTGCATCTGGTAAATCATCATTGATGTCTTGATCAGGGGTAGGAAGGTTAGGGATTCGGGATAGATGGTCTGCTACAAAATGTTGAACTCCCTTATGAACCACGATCCTAAACTCAAATTCTCGCAATAATAGGATCCATCTAGTAATACGGCATGTGGTGCAGGTCTTGTTGATGAGATACAACAGTGCTTGATGATCAGTGAAGAACGCAAAGACTTTTCCTAGAAGATAATGGCAAAACTTCTGAACCGCATATACCATTGCCAAGGCTTCACGTTTGGTAGTGGTATAATTGACTTCAGTAGGTATCAATTGTCGACTAAGAAAATGAATTGGATAGTCCTTTTTGAATTCTCCCAGTTGGGTGAGCACTGCTCCAATGGCATACTTGGATGCATCGGCATGCACATGGAATTCTTTAGAATAATTACGAGCCCGGAGGATGGGTGCATTGGTAAGGGCTTCCTTGAGTTGATGAAAGGTGACGCGTTGTTCATCCGTCCATTTAGGAACTACAACTACTTTGTAGATTAAGCGTGCTTTGTTAGCGAAATCACAAATAAAGCACCGATAGTAGTTGGCGTGGCCAAGGAAGGAGTAAACTTCACGTATCGTACGCGGTTCCAGTAGATTTTGAATGATAAGGATCTTTTCAGGGTCAGTGGCAATGCCATTTCGTGAGATAATATGTCCTAACACAATACCATGGGTTACCCAAATCTGGCATTTTTCAGGATTAAGAGAGATGTCGAAGCGTTGACATTGGATAAAAAAAAATTCGAGCATAGACAGATAGCGTATTTCTTCGGAATGTGCTCCTAAATCGTCCAAGTAAACTTCTAAGGTATCGCCCATCTGCTGAGAAAAGGCCGCTTGCATAACACATTGGAAGGTGCTAGGAGCATTGCAGAGACCAAAGGGCATGACTTTCCAGTAGAAGGTTCTCCATTCCGTGGCAAACGCAGTTTTGTGTTGATCTTCTTCAGCAATTTGGATCATATTATATCCGCTAAAGCCATCTAAGAAGGAGTAAGCCTCATCTCCTGCTATATTTTCTAAGATGGATTCTCCGAAAGGTAATGGAAAATGATCACGTTCAAAATCGACACAAATGCGGAGTTTTCCAGTTTTCTTGGGGATGATGACAATTGGGGAGACCCACTCAGTATGCTCAATTTCATAGATAAATTCCGCATTAAAGAGGTGTTGTAATTCTTCTTTGATCTTAGCCTTATAGATGGGATTGCATCTGTATGGACGACTCGCAGTGGGTCTCGCACCCGGTTTAAGCGGGATACAATGCATAGCTACTTGGGGTGAGATGCCTTTCATGTCTTTATAGGTCCAGGCAAAGACATGTCGATATTTTCGCAGGAGCTTTTCAAGCCATCTGCGTTGTTCGCGATTGAGATAAGCTCCGACGTGGACAAGATATTCATTGGTTCCATTTGGCTCACTCAGGGAAAGGGTTATGGTTTGTGCAGGGCTTTTGTAGAGTGAATTACCAGTTGGCTCACGTTGAGCTTGGGGTAATTGGATTGTGACATCCTCGATCGTATAGTCCTTAAAGTATGCGGGAACATCATGGGCTAGAGATTTGAGAAGAGCCTTGTCTTTCTCTTGCCGAGATGGTGCTTAAAATTTTTCGAGGACTGGTGTAGGACTAGAGGCAATCTCAAAAACTTCCCGAACAGTGGTGAGGTCACCCGACCGTTGCATTTGAAGTGGTTTTTTCATTTTCTCTTTCATAGTATGACCACATGGTTGAGGTTTCGGTGGTGGAGATGTGTGTGGATGAGGGAGAGTTGGTATGTCATAGAGGATCTCGTCATCAATTTGAAAGATAGTCTCCTCCTCACAGAGATCCCATGGATAGTGTGGGCGTTTGGGACGATAGAATTTTGTCTCAGGTTTTTCAATTGCAACATTGGCAACTGGTTCCACCTTGGAAGCATGTTGCGGATAGGTCCTAGGTGGGAGTGCTTCCATATAGTTGAGGATCTGAAATGTCCATATCTTCTGGGCAATTCTGAATTTATAAGACGTTCTCGTCATCAATAAAATAATTGTCTGATTCATTAGTAAGTAGCCATGCAACATTTAGCAGTTCATCATGGTGTGGAAGAATATCAATAAAATTGATATTGATGATAGGTGTATTCAGGTCAGGTAATTGGTCATGATCGATCGGGAGTGGAGAGGTACAATTATCTTGATGCTGGGCACACGGTATTCATACCAATCCCGACAACAACAATCTCGCCTCTAGGAAGCTCAAAAGATTTAGGAAGAAAAAGCTTCGATTGGTGTGGGACCACCAATCCAATAGAGGGGGATAATGTTAGCAACTGTGCAAACACAGTGAAAAATATAAAAAAAGAAATAAAACTTTGTGGCATGTGTATTGTAAGCCCACCAATTGTAAGCCCACGTATGAGTATTTGCCAATAAACTTCTAACATGGCATGTGTTTTGTAAGTCCATGGGTAGAAGCTTAAAATAATAAAATAACTTAACTTAGGATTAGAACTTAGACTTAAGAAACTTAAGCTTAGAAAGATTCTAAGTTATCTTAAGTCCCAAGTTGGAAACTTTTAAAGTTCTAAGTTCTAAGTTAGAAGTTTTTAGAGGCCTTAGAATGGCTAAGTTTTAAACTAATCCCATATGTTAGTGGATGCTTATGGAAGACCCTCCTTGCTATAAGAGGAGAGGTATTGCTCATGTACACAACACTTTTGATATTAAGCTATCTTGCTCCCTATTTTGGAGAATTATCATTCTATTTCATTTGTGTTCCCTTGGGGGGGTTCATAGCTTGAGGGAAGGTGCTCGAGCCTCCTCTTGCCTCCTTTTCATCAGTTTTCTATATTGTGGCATGCTTTCTATTTGTTTTATGCTTAGTATTAGCCGCAATCTTATTTCTATTATCCTTTGGGTGTTAAGTAGGATTTAGATTAGTCTTCTTGCTAGTTGGGAAGCCTTAGCAAGACTTTGTGTTTTTTAAGTAAGTGGCTAGTTGGGTACCGCCTTAGCCATATCATTTATCTCCGAGCACTAGTTGGGAAGCCTTAGTGCTCCATTTCATTTATGTTCTTATTTTGTTAGGAAGCTTGTAGATCTTAGGAAGTGGACGATCTTCTACATCCCTATACTACATCCGTAAGTAAATCTAGCCACTATACGAACTAGAAATACTTCTAACATTGGTGCCATTGCCGCTTTTTAAGATTTTTCTACATAGTTTTCTTTATATTTTGTTTTTTTTGCTCCTGTGTTTGTGTGTATGCTTGCTTGATTTTTCTCTTCACACTGCACAACGAGACTTCTCTGTAGGTCTTCAACGAGCTACTGAGCAACCTATCAGGCCGGGGGAAGCAACAAAAGTGTCAACTTGGGCATTTTCTTTGAAAGAAGTGACCCAAGTGACATTTTTTTGACCAAATAGGTATATCAGAATTTGTCGAGCTGTCTACAGCAATAACAAACACTGATTTTCCATTCTATCACCTCCACAAATTTTGACCTTGTTCAGATATTCTAAAAACAACCTGATATACTGTCAAAGTCCATTGTTTTCCAACCAAATCTTGGTTTTAGAAATTGTCGACTTCACTGAGGATAGATCTATCAAAGTCGTAAAAATGTCTGCAACCATGTCCTGCGTTCTGCAGTACGTTAAGCTCACCTCTCTGTCGAGAACCTTGCCCCTGATGTAGTGATATCTTATCTCAATGTGCTTACTCCTAGAATGAAATCTAGGGTTGGCCGATAAGACAATAACACTGTTAGCAACTGTGCTAACACAGAGAAAATAAAAAAAGAAAAAAATAAAACACCGTGGCATGTGTTTTGTAAGACCACGTATGAGTATCTGTCAATAAACTTCAGCCATGGCATGTGTTTTGTAAGTCCATGAGTAGAAGCTTCAATAATAATAAAATAGCTTAAACTTAGATTTAGAGCTTAGACTTAGGAAACTTAAGATTAGAAATATTTTATCTTAAGTTTTCCTAAGTTAAGAAATTTGAAGTTCTAATATGTTGGTTGAGGGCTTCAACAGAAGCAGTATATGGTTGTTGCATTTTATAGTGTTGTTCCGTCGTGGCTTTTAACTTTTGTGCCAACTTTTGGTATGCCAATCTTTCAAAGTTAAAGGTTTAAGATGTGATGGAGGAGGTGAATACATCTCCAACAAGTTTTATGAATATTGTGAAGGTGAAGGAATAAAGAGAGAGTTTTCTTGTGCTTATTCTCCATCTCAGAATGGAGTTGCTGAGAGGAAAAATCAATCTTTATGTGAATGTGCTAAAGCAATCCGAGTTGAAGCTTTTTTGCCTATTGAATATTAAGGTGAAGCAATTAATTGTGCAAACTATTTGTGCAATAGATTACCTCACAATGCACTTGCTTGAAAATCACCTTATGAAGTCTTGTTTAAGAAGAAACCTAAGGTAGATCACCTTAAAGTTTTTGAATGTGCTTGTTTTGTTCATGTACCCTTGGAAACAAGGAAAAGAGATGATCCTAATTCTATTAAAGGGATAATGGTTGGATATTCATCCAACAAGAAAGCTTATAGAATCTATGTTCCCTCTACCTCAACTACAATTGAGAGTAGGGATGTTATATTCCATGAGGATCAAAAATACATTCTTGAGGAGGCCGAGTTCAAAGATTCTCAAAAAGATACTCCAATCATCACCCTTTAAGACTATCATGGAGAGATGGGGCCGAGAATTGAGGAGTCACCTCGAATCTTTTCACCAAGGAGGTCTCAAAGAGAAAGATATGAGCCTAGGAGGCTTACATATGAAGATAGAGGCAAGCAGGTGGAACTCAACTCCACTAATTGAACTCAACTCCACTAATTGTGCTTATTCTATTTCACATGAAGAGCCAAAGGATGTATATGATGAACTCAATTCGAAGGAATGGTTTCTTGCCATGAAGGAGGAATATGATGCTTTGATAGCCAACAAGACATGGGAGCTTGTGGATCTTCCATCCAACAAGCACACCATTGGTTGCAAGTGGGTTTTTCGAGTCAAATATAATCAAGGTGGCACAATCAACAAGTACAAGGCAAGGCTTTGTGCAAAAGGTTTTGCTCAAGTTTATGGACTTGATTATGAGGAGACTTTTGCTCCAGTTGCAAAAATGGTATCAATTAGAATCATAATTTCTATTGCTTGTTTTTTCAATTGAAAAGTTTTTCAACTAGATGTCTCTAATGCATTTTTAAGTGGATATCTAGAAGAAGAGATTTATATGGATCACCTATTGGGTTCATCCATGACAAAGACAAAGTTTGCTTGCTCTTCTATATGGACCAAATAAAGCAAGCTCCAAAGTCATGGTATTCTCGACTTAACACCTTTTTTGAGTCACTAGGATAAAATCTTAGTAACTATGATCCTTCCTTGTATGTCAAGTTTTTTTATAGAGATATTGTCATCCTTCTTATTTATGTTGTTGATATCATTTTAACAGGAAGTTGTATCAAGTATCCTCTTGTAAGTCAAGTCCAGAAAATGTGTAGCATAGATCAAAACCTCAAGGGTCATGGGATTAGTAGGCCCCCTTGGATGGGGCCCCCTCCAAGGGTGGAGGAAGCTTGGACCTTCTCCATCCTTGGATTGAAAGGAGCCTTGGATTGAAAGGGGCCTTGGATTGAAAGGGGCCTCTGACTTAGATGGCATTGACACGTTAAAATCAAGCTTGATGTGCACACTCACCTTCCAAAAATTAAAGGTCTTCACTTTGAAAATTCATGTAGATTTCAACGTTTCAAACAAAATCCTACTATCCTTATGATAGCAAACAATTTAATTTTGACCTTGCATGAAGTTGAACTTCTCAAACGTGCATTTCCAACATAATGGAGATATTTAAGTTTTCCTTCATATAGCAATTTGCAAAGCAAATAGGATTTTGACATGTATTGCAAGCCTCCTTCAGCGTTCTAAAGTTTTCCTTTCAAATAATAGGCATATGTGGTCTTTTTAGCCCATTTTTTAAACCCCAACATGCATAGACTAACCACCACCTAATAGAGGATAAAAAGTGAGATCATTCAGTTTTTCAATGAGAATTTAGTTTTATAATGATCCAAGAAAAAAAAGCCAATGTGGTCATTACAAAATGGAAGTACCCGGGCATATGGCATTATGCTTGGTAAGGAGTCCTATGCTTAACCCCCCTAGCCTACCACCTTGTCATCCTATTTTGACCTCCTTACTTCTTCTATTGTGAGTAATCCTACAACTTCTTACCAGTAGAATGTCATCTGCTTGACTCCTTCCATAACACACAACAAATTGTAGGCTTTTGACATGCATTGCAAGCCTCTGCACACTAGGAAGTCAGAGTGGCATCACGGCTCATTCAAGCATATGCTAACATAAATAAAAAAACAAGAGCGAATATTTCGTGCCAGTTAAAAATCAGCCCAATGTCTTCGGGAAAGTTGACTAATTAAGGAATTGAATCTACATTATTTCTCAAAAATTGATATCCTGTTATTTTTTGAAGATTTTTTAATCAGGCATACATACCCTTTTACGACCAATTTAGTCCTCAGAAAACCGAGAAGCCGCAAAATAAAATTCAGGTTTTTTGAGGATAAGGTATAAAGAATGTCTCCCTCGCACTTTATAATCTACCCAAAAAAAGCAAAAGTGAATATTCCATCCAAGTGTAAAGATCCCAATTTTCATTGGTTTATGCTCATGATTATCTCTTTGCTGCATGCATGTGCTAAAAAGCAGCAGCAAATTCAAATGCTATAAGAGATCACACATATCTCATCTTTGTGTAGAGAGAAGTGAGTGAGAGCAATACAGTTTTCCAGATTGTCACCAAAAGATCAGAATTAGTCTGCACAGGAGGGAGTGAGACTGAAAAAATGGAGGTCTGTGTAGTAGATTTGCCAAAGTATGGAGGAGTACATGGCAACATGATCGGTAAGGATATGTTGATATTTATGTTCAGTACTCCAGGAGTGTGGATTTTGTTGATCTTAATCTACGTTCTCACCACTTTTGTCTTCAGAAAATTATGCAGCATCAGCTGGAAAAGCTCAAGTTCTCTTCCACTGCCACCAGGCCCATGTCCTTGGCCAATTGTAGGATCCATATTCCAGATGGGCAAGCTTCCTCACCAATACTTCGCTCAGCTTGCCAAAAAGTATGGATCGCCCATAGTTCATGCACGGTTGGGACATAGACACTGGATTGTTGTTCACTCTCCCGAGACAGCTATGGAGGTTCTAAAAACACGTGACATGGAATTTGCGTATAGAGCTCCATCTGTGTTTGCTGAACACTTCAGTTTTGGCTATCAGAACATTGCTTTTAGACAACACACCGATGCAACCTGGCGCCATTTACGTAAACTGTGTGCCACCAGCCTGTTCGCAACCTCTAGCTTGAGACTTTCAGCTGCCTTGAGGCAGGAGGAGATTTCCACAATGATTTCTACTATCCAATCCGCTGCTATTAAGAGCGGAAGTACCTTTTTATTGAAGGCAAGACCTTTGATGTATGAGACTAATATGAATATGATGAGTCGAATGCTTTTTGGGAAAAAGTATTTTGGAACGGCTCACTCATTGGGACGGGAAGCTGCTACGTTCCGTATTATGCTAGAGCAAGTGGTGGAAGAGAGTGGTAAAATTCACCTTGGGGACCTGTTTCCGATGCTACGCTGGCTTGATTTGCAATGCACGGAAAAGAACTTAAGAGAGCAAGTGAGACCAGCAATGGAGAAGTTCTTTGCAGCTAGAATCTCTGAGCGCAAGCTGCAGCATCATCTGGATGGTGGCATTAGAGAGCACACAGATTTCTTAGATGTTTTGCTTTCGCTAAAGGATGGAGATACCCTATCTGATATTTGCATCATGGCCTTGCTCTCGGTCAGTTATAGCTTAGTGAAACATTTCTGTTTTCATCGTTCATAAGCTTGCCTCTTCTATCGATTAAGCAACGCTAATCAGACAAAGCAGAAGATAATATCCCCCTGTTTCATGACTCCGACTAGGCTTGTTATATAAGGACAATATTACAAAGTCAATTCGGGAGAAATTATCAGCAAATTTAACCTTTGAGTTTTTTTATATGTGCATTAGGAACTGCTTAGAACCAGGTCAGTATCTAAGTATAGAATAGGTGACGAAAAAATGTATTGTGCTGGATTGTGTTGCATGCAGGACCTTATGTCGGGAGGCTCAGACACAGCGACTGTATCAGTAGAGTGGGCACTCTCGGAGCTCATTGTCCACCCAAACCAGCTTATGAAAGCACAACAGGAGATTGACAACGTTGTTGGACAATATCGATTGGTCCAAGAATCAGATATTCCTTATCTGCCATATCTGCATGCCATTATTAAAGAAACCATGCGTCTTCATCCACCTGTTCCACTGTTAATTCCCCACTACAGTCCTATCACATCCCATCTTGGAGGATACAAAGTTCCAGCAGGCTCAAACGTGATGGTTAATGCATGGGCAATTGGCCGCGATCCCAATGTATGGAGTAATCCAGAAGAATTCAATCCTGATAGATTTCTGGGAGTTGCAGACACACAATTTGTTGGAGGGAAGCAGTTTCAGCTGCTGCCTTTCTCAGCAGGCAGGAGACAGTGTCCTGGCTATCCCTTGGCTGCAATCCAAGTCCCTCATACACTGGCTTCCCTAATCCACGCATTTAATTGGGTTCCTCCAGCAGGTCAGAGATCTAAAGACAAAAATATGAACGAGAGCTTCGGACTTGCGTGCTACAGAGCTGTTCCACTTGAGGCTGCAGTGTCATATAGATTAAAGCATGTCCTCTGAACGAGATATATTTGTGCCAGCTTCTAGATTGTTGTATATATACTAATTCAGTAGCTTCTAGATTACTGTGTACTGGGGGTGCAGCTGTGTGGAGACACCAGCTTTTGTAGATACAAGGGGGAGTAAATTCAGATTGGATTGTGCAGACCGATAAACTCTTCCTATCGAAAAGGATAATTCTTAGGAGAATAGTCATCTTGGTAGGATGGAAAGGAGGAAAAAATAGTGAGCAAGCCTAATAGAGTGTGTAAAAGTCTTGATGATAATGAGCATAAGAAAAATGTAAAGGAAAAATGAACTGGAAGCAATGTGAATGCAAGTGTGATTGTATTTGTGGTGAGTAAGTTACTAGGAAAAATGAAGTAATTGTGGAGAAAGATTGATCACATCATGGATGAGGATAATGTTGAGGTACACAAGTTTAGAAAGAACACGATAGATGTACAAGAAGTAAAAAAGAAAGATGAGAAATAAATGCAGTGTGTACCAGAAAAATTCATAGACAAAAAGGAAGAAGAACAATCCCCAGGGACACCAATGCAGATGGAAAGAATGCCAGTAAAACTATCACTAGAGATGGATTAACGAACAAACTCAGATGGCACAACCTCTAGTGACATGCAATCATCTCCTTTGTTTTCTTCCTCTCTCTTGACACAATCCACACCCACCTTGTCATCCTACTTTGACATCCTTCCTCCCTCTTGACACATTCCACACCCACCTTGTCATCCTACTTTGACATCCTTCCTCCCTCTTGACACATTCCACACCCATCTTGTCATCCTACTTTGACATCCTTCCTTCTTTTATGCATTATCCTCCTCTACTCTCACTCACTCCATTGAGTTTATTCCTTCTTTTCCATCCCCATGGTCTCCACCATATAATCCTGGCCAGGTTGTCTCTTCCTTCACGCTCTTCCCATTGTGGCCCCCTCCTTGTATCTTTGCTCCAAAAGCTCTTGTATACCCCACTACCTATTACCTTTCCTACTACATTAGCTTCTAGATTTTTGACCTTTCCTCCCCTATTCTTGCTATTAATGCAAACTTGACATCACTTATGATCTTCTCATCAAATGAAACCCGAGGGAGTCACGTGTCCTTTCGTCAAATGAAACCCAAGGGAGTTACATGTCCTTTCAACCTAAACCTTTTGGTGGTCTTCAAATGAAACCCAAAGGTAAACAAATTTTTAGAGTAGCTAAAGAAAACAAGCAAAGGCTCAACATACACTCTTACAAAGATATATAGGCACACAAAAGAGGGCCATCCCTTTTTCATCTAGATGATAGAGATAAGTAAGAATATGTTTGGGGACTAGTGTTGGGCACATATTGAAATTTTCAATACGAGCTGGGTCCTAGTACTACACTTTTTAGGAAAAATTGATATCAGTTGGGTATGAATTCAAGTATGTTCACAAATTGGAGACTACTATCAACCAACCTGGGTTTTGCAAGGGTGATACCAGCCCAGTATAAACCCAAGTACTAGTATATAAATTCTCTTCTTCGGAAAGCGCACGTTTTTTCATGGGTAGGATGCATTTAATGAAATGCATGAACTTTTTAGTGTAATATGCATACGATTTTGGAGGCCAATACATTATTGGCACCATAAATAGAATCTTTTACATATCATGTAAGTTCTGAATTCCAAGGAAAAAATGGATACTATATCGATACCATTGATCCTTTTTCCCATGATTCGGATATCGAAATGAGCATTGACTACGCTGAAATTAAGCCTAGTTGGGTATTGAACCTCGTATCAAATAATCATATACCATTTGGGTCACTTCTTTGATACCTAGGTTGATTCCCATGTTTTTACCAATCAACACCTAAATACCCACCCATTATTGGTGGGCACCACACTAAGAAAATCATTGAGACTCCTGCTCAAGCATGCAATGCTAGCGAAAAGCCACCCTTCATAGTAATTCTCGATGATGGGGCTATTCAAGATCTATTCAATGGAGCACTCTATATATCGCTTATCAGTAAGTTTTAGCCAAGATGAATTAGCACTCCCACATCATCTTTCCTTCTATTAGACCTTTCATCTCCTCAAAGAGATTCTATATATGTGTGAAGAGTTGGAAAGAATTGGATGAGGATGAAGTAATTAATTTCAATTACACTAAAATGAGATAATAGTTTACTCTAATTTTCATACCTTTGCTTCTTCTTTAGTCTTATATGTAAGCGGGTCTAGTCAAGTTTATTTGCTTAGTCTGAACAATGTGGTTTTATGCTCAAGCAAATATTTCTCTTGATGTTTTTCACTGTTGAGAAAGACAAAAAGATCTCATCTTTTGTCCCCTCCACTTCATAAGAAATCCAATCATTACTTCTAGGTACATTGTAGATGTTTTCTTTGACAACAACATCTTCTTTGAGGTCCATGTCTTGATAAAGCTACCTTGTTTTCCCTATGTTATGAAATGTATGCTCCCAAAAACTTCTCCAAATTTGTACACGACGTCACACCTCCATTCAAAAAACATAAGTACTCTTCTCATTTAAAAGCTTGTGCCCTTTGAAAACTACCATTACATAGTTCTATCAATATCAAATTTGTCTTTTTCCTACACAACCTGAAATTGAACTTCACTAGTTTATCATAATCCTTGAGGGAAACTGTGATACCTAAAATTTGATTACTCTCAAATGTACGACTTTCTCAATTTCAAATCAGGATGCCCTTGAAACTTCTTCCATAGTCAAATGTCAAGTTGTTGCTTCTTAAAATAGTGATGACTAGAAAAAGGACAAAAGCATCAAGGCCTCTTGCAATTGAATTTATTGTCAGCAAAAATGAGAAAATCATGTCTTCATCTCACAAGACCATCTTTCTAATATGAATCAAATCATAGGTTTTCACTCCCAAACACTGTTGCGAGTTGAGTGAGAAAGTTTGCGAGCTTAGGAGAAACATTTGGATTATTGGTTAATATTTTTTTTTTAAACTCTACTTTTATGTCCATTTCAAATATCATAATCGCACGTATAAAGAATTTCAAAAAATGGCTACAGAATGTGAACATTTTTCGATTTTGAAGCTCATTACAAGATTTTAAAAATATACATTTTTTGTCAATTTTAAGTTAAAAAAATGTTAAATAAAAAGTAGGCATAACTATATTCCAAAAAATTATGACTATTTTAAGAATTTCAAAAAATAATTTTTATGCGTTTGTGTAAAACACTCCTATCTATTAATCATTTCATACATTCATGTACAAGGTCACACAAAACTTCCAAAATTTTGGATATTTTTGAATACGTTAATTGAAAAACATAATAGAAACAAATTTACAAAATTACAATGGCTGATCACTTTGACTATCATATCCATCGGTGTCTCTTGTATACATAGATGAGCCATATGATGTAGAGGATGCATTTTCTTCTTCACTGCTAACTAGAATGCCATCTAATTCTATATGAAGACCATAAGACTTAGGATTATTCTTTTTGGAACGAGTGTTACGACTTGGACCATGAAAAATGTGTAAAGCAGAAGGTTCTCCTGAATTTTTTGGCTTTAGAATTGCGATTGTTGACTTGCACAAATGACTTGTACTTGTGAGTCTAAAATAATATACAAGTATGTCAACATCTTCTAGGTGCAAAACAATTGTGCTTTGAGTATTTTTCGTTTTTCACTTCTTAGATTTCCTCTGCCATTACTTATCATCTCCAATGAGTACTTTCCCATGAAAGCATCTACATGGTCTGTTTTAAGCCAATGTACATTGACTTTAGTTATTTTATTTGATGTAGCATGTCGACTTATAGATAGCACTTTAGCTATCCAAAAAGGATGTTGCAATGGATCTTCAGATGCAAGTGTTGCAATCATTGAACCTACTTTCAAGTCTCTAGGATCATCGTGCCATATTTCTTCTAGTTCCTTTCTTCTTTCTCTGGATCTCCTTGCACCAAGGTATATTTCTCTTTTATGTAGTGGAAGAGATGATTTGTTGAATAGCAAAACATTGTTTGAGCCATCAAATTCCTTGTTTGGAGATGCATGTGGCCATGAAAATGGATCTTATAGCTCATCAAAGTTATTTTTGATTCTGTCGAGTAACGACTCTTGCTCATTAAAAAAATTGTTCCACCAATTGGTGCTTTCTGCCCCTGCATATTTTTTAGCTTTCTCAATTAGAACTCTTTGCACCTGCAAACATACATCGAAATCAATAGCTCTTTGTTTTCTTTCTGACTCTCTTGCCTCCTCCTAATTCAAGAGTGGATGTTGCTTCGCTGCTTTCATGGAATCTTCCGGAATAAATTTTAAAAACCGCAATTCATCTTTTGGAATCTTTCATGCTTGACAGTTGCTTTGCATGTAAATGCACTACATTTGGATCCAATGATTTAGTCATGAAACAATGTTGAAAGCTTATGTCATTCAACTTTTCAAGGCAACAATTATTCTCAACCCCTTTCGTAAAGAGGTTAAAGTCCAAAGTCTCTTTTAAATGCAAAACATGTGGCTTGGGAGTATATCACAAGTTGCCTTTACATGTGTATAATGTGTGGTGAATGTTTCATGCATGTAATTAGTTCTCTTGCCTTAGAATAGCCAAGCTAGAATCAATCAATCAAATTTGTGCTTAATCTATGTACAATCACTCACGCTATAGAAGATCAACCACATTGTTTGGGCTGTCCCCACACGTGTGAAAATTTCACATGGTATTAGAGCCTACCTAAAGTGTTCATGCATAGTTCAAGTGTGATGAAAATTCTTGGCTCAAATCTTGATTTTGAGAGTGTAGTTGAATCTCTCTAGCTATCAAGAGGTTTTTTGATTCAAAAGAGATCTAATTCACATTGAATAGATCCATGCTGAGTATTGTACGGATTTTACTGCTCATAAACGTTTGAGATCAGTCAATTTTGACTTTTTGGTGTGTCTCCAAGGTTGATTCAAATTTGGTGTATAATAGCTTGACAGAACGCTATGAGTCTAGATTGTGTTGCAATTTGTTTCAACCCAATTGGATGTGTCTTGTGGAAGTTATAGCCATTTGAAGTGATGTGGGTAGGGCACCCGACCTGGTTGGACACTCCAGGTTTGACCCATATGTAGCTTGTTTCATCCAAAAACTCAAGTTTATGCTTGCCAATTTTGTCTAGGTGAGATTTAGGCATGATTTTGAGGCCATAGCCACATAGTTTCATACAAATCACTTGTATTTGAGTCTTTTGTGGATGTCTTGAGTGATTCACACATGCTTGAGAAAGGTTGGCCCAAAATTTGGCTTTGCTTCATCTTTGGATTGGAACTTGATCTAGATTGAGAGGAGTTGGCATATCTAGTGAGATTGATCTCACGCCTAGTTGCAAGGTCTCAAGTTGGAGTTGGTAGGACACCATTATTGAATCCTTCATTGAGAGAGAAGCAACACTTTTTTGATCCATTAAAAGACAATTTCTCAAGAAAGATGGCATTTATGGGATCCTTTCTCTTGGAGCAAAGTGAGAGATTGACCACCTCCAACTACTCTATTTGGAAGGTGAGTATGGATCATTTTGATCCTCCAAGATGTGATGGATATTGTCCTTGGACTTGAGAAAGAGCCTCAATTGCTTTAATAAGTCCAAAGGTACAAGAAAATAGCAATAATGGATCTTCACTATATCAAGATGAATGTTTCAAATGAAGTGCTGAGAGAAATTAGAAACACTTGCACCCTGGCCAAGGAGGCTTGGGACATCCTCAAGCCATTTATGAGGCCAAAAATACCTATAGATTGCTCATACTAAGGAATCAAATTTTTCAAAGCTTCCAAAGAAGTGATGAGAGGGCCTCCAATTATATTTTATTGAAGGACCTTCATAGAGAGCTTTCTTGTATAGGGGAGACCACATAAACCAAAGTGAACTTGTGCAAGTGATCCTAAATGGCTTGAAGGATGCCAATCAAGGAGGAGCTTCCAATTTTGGAGACACTTCAAGGAGTTCTAATTGCTGAAGAATGTAGGCAAGAGAACAAGCTTATGAGGATGAACAAACCTTCTATCAACAATGGTGGAGATGACAAAGCTCTATTTGTCAAGGACAAGCCTAAAGAGATGAGCAAAGGACATCAACAACACTTCAAGAAAGACAAAGACAAAGTCAAAGATGGAGAGGAGGACAATTCCTCTCAAGCTTCAAGATCCAAGTGGAAGAAAAAGAAGATCAAGTGTTTCTTTTGTGGCAATTATGCCACAAATTGCTTCAAGAAGAAGAATCAATGCAAGCAAGCTAACCTTTCTAATGTGTGTGTGTGTGTGTGTGTGTGTGTGTGTGTGTGTGTGTGTGTGTGTGTGTGTGTGTGTGTGTGTGTGTGTGTGTGTGTGTGTGTGTGTGTGTGTGTGTGTGTGTGTGTGAGAGAGAGAGAGAGAGAGAGAGAGAGAGAGAGAGAGAGAGAGAGAGAGAGAGAGAGAGAGAGAGAGAGAGAGAGAGAGGTATTCTCTCTCTACTCAAGAGTCATCATCTGCGGGAGAGTGAATGCATCATGACGTGACAATTTCCTTGCAAATGTACTAAGCATTTGATCTATATGATCATGCGTATGACCAACCAGAAGAAAATTGAGTTTAACTTTTTGAAATATATTTTTTGCAACAAGCAAAACCATCTGGTTTTTATTCTCACGAGCTGTGGTGTCCAATTGCAAGTAAAGTACTGGAGGTAAGTGTTCTGGCCACAAAAATATCACCTAGTGTATTATTGTAATAGTTAGATTCAGATCATTATGAATATTCGGATACATAAGATAAACTTTTGGGTGGACGCATGCATTATAAATTAAACATCCAACCAAATGTATTTGAAAAATTCCTCTGTGATGTCCTTTGGGGTCCTAACAAAGTGAGGCAAATTCATTTTCTTCTGATCCATTCCATCAATAACCAGTCCCATATATTTCTCAGGAAAAGAGAAACATTTTCTTCTATGATCCATCACTTTCTTTCTTTCTTGTGCTTGTTCCTCTTTATGACTTTTCAAAGCTGACTTGACATCCTCTGCGCCAGTTTGATTAATCACCATTTTTCTTCTACTCTTGAGCTTGTCACAAATGTTGCATTGACCCATTCAGACTTTCCTTGGAATTATAACCTCGTTGAAAAATGATTTCTAGATCCTAGTGAAGAATGAGTAACTTATAAATCTCTCATCCTCGCTAATCATTTCTTCCTTGTACAGAGAAAAAATCTCACGCCTTGAAAAATTGTCAAACAAATGACGTGGGCATCACGTCCTCACATTGAAGCCAAAAATGTTGTTCCATCCATCTTACATAATGTTGAGCAATGAAACCAATATCTTGAAGAGGCTTTCTGATGTAGCCACACTTTTGAATCCTATAAGCAATCATTTGTAAATGATTGTTGCCTAAGCTAAGCATAATTTGAAATGTTTTGCGACAGACAAGTACGTCGTTCAAAGAGTACTCAAATTGCTTGTTCAAACACGGAATAATATTAGCATACAAATAAGCATCTTGTCAGTCGGCATCAAGATCGAAGTAGTATTCTCGAATAACCTTCAAGTTTTTCTTCCCTAACTTAAACAAACAATTCTTTACACAACAACCACATCGTGTTGCTTTGCAAAGCTTTCTATTAGATACCAAGAAAATCTTTCTATTTTTGCCAAAGTTCCTCCTTTGTTGATGCATAGGAGATGTTGTTTGCCTCATAGCATCAGGGTATTCAAATGAAGATTGATCGCTCAAGCATACCGTCAGACAGTCAGAAGATGCTCCGTCTGTATGTCCAGTATCAATTGAACAACTATGCACACTACCTAAAGGAGATATTTTAGATGCTATAGATGTGATACTTGCAAAAGGAGATGTCGCAAAACTATTTTTCGTTTCATTGTCGTGAACGATTTCGTTTCTTTGAATTTTCTTTTGCAGGGAAGCTTCACAGGAACCTAGTTACACGACTACACATCACAAACAGATTCCATTCTAGCAATCAAGACAGCATAAGACAAGGAGATGCATGAAAATAGAGCAATCAATTATCAGTTTGATTTTTAGAGCGAGATCGTCAATGTCTCGCTTGTTGGCGGCCTGACGCTCTGCTCTTTCGTTGTGTTCTGCTTGTTGGCAAACTTTCATGCACAGCTATTTTTTGTTTCTAGTCTATTTCTTTTCTGCTCTACTCACTCACATTCTCTGTGTGTGTCTCTATCTCTATTTCTATCCAGAAGTATATTTTTATCTCCAATGTGTGGAGTTTAAAATATAGCTAAACAGAGAATTACAAGAGTAATTAACGCTAATCAACTAATCAGTTACTCTCCGTCGTTGCTACCCGTTTCAACTGGGTATGAAGTCTAAAACTCTAAGCCCGTTGAGCTGCCAGCTGGTAGTGCAAAAGATTCCCCTTCGTTTCTTTCGTTTCCTTTTGTTTCTTTTGTGTCTTCTCATTTTGCATCGCTTTGCGGTCCTGGAGGTGTGTATACGATTTGCGAATGATTCACAAATTGTTTGTCTTGGAAGCACACTGACTTTCGTGAATCGTTCGACCTTTGAGTCAAGGTTTGTTGAATTTTGTGTTGCGGCAAAGCTGCAGGAATTCACCATTTTTGACACTCCCTCTTGAACCTTATAGCTTTGCATGTTTAATCCAATTGTCTTTCTTTGCTTTGCGAAGAGTGGCTTGTCGAGCGGCTTTGTGAGCAGATTTACAATCATGTCTTCAGATTCTATGTACTGGACTTGGAGCTCTCCTTTCGAGATTAAATCTCGAATGTAATGGTACTTCATAGGTATGTGTTTTGTCTTTGAATGGAAGACATGATTCTGGGACAAATAAATAGCACTTTGAGAGTCCATCATCATTGTGCATGGCCCTTCTTGTGGTATCCTGATTGCTTCTAGCATCATCTGCATCCACATTACCTCGTTTGCCACCTTTGAAGTTGTGATGTATTCAAAGTTCGCAAGAGGATTGAGCTACCAAGGTTTGTTTTTTGCATATCCAACTGATTGCAGCTCCACACACTATGGTACATCCTCCAATTATGGACTTGTTGTCATCTTTGCAGCTCGCCCAGCTCGCATCACTGTAGTGATGCAGCTCGAATTCTTTTCTTTTGTTTTCAACTCTGTAGGTTAATCCCATATTCTGGGTACCCTTCAGATACTTTAGGATTCATTTCACCATTTGCCAATGTGCCATGCTAGGATTGGAAGAGAATGGGCTCAAGGCATAAATAGAGAAAGCTAGATCGGGTCTGGTACAAATTGTTAGGTACATCAGACTACCGATTAGGTTCTAGTAGGGCATACCTGCCATCTTTTGTTCTTCCTCTTCCGTTTTTGGGCAATCCTGCTTCGTCAGCTTGGCTCCATCTATTATTGGTGTGGCATTTTCTTTGCAGTCCATCATGTGATACTGCTTGAGCACCTTTCTGGCGTATTCTGACTGACTCAAGTGCATTTCGCCCTTTGTTTGATCACTTCTGATCTCCAACCTGAGGCATTTTGTTGCTTCTCCAAGATCTGTGATTTCATAACTTCCAAAAATCTGACTTTTCGTGTCTTTGATCAGCGTCATCATCCACAAAAATAGTCATTATCAATCTTTTTCTACTCTTTTTATGTAGACATTACAATTCGATTGTGTAGAATTGAAGTCTAGAGACTTCAGAAGACTATTGAGCTTCTTATACCAAGCTCATGATGTCTGTTTTAGACCATAGATGCATCTCTGCAACCGACAGACACATTGTTGATTGTCAAGGTCTTCAAATCCTTCAGGTTGCTTCATGAATATTTCCTCCTCTAGATCTCCATGGAGGAAGTCTGTTTTCACATCAATCTGGTGAATTTCCAGATTGTGTTGTGTGGCATATGCAAGGAGTAGTCGTATGCTTGCCATCTTGACCATCGACGAATATGTGTCGAAATAATCAACACCATATCTCTGCGTGTAGCCCTTCATGACAAGCCTTGCCTTGTAGCGGCCAATGGTGTGTAGATTAGTTCATTTTCATCTAGGAGAATTAGATAGCTATAGATTAGGATTGACTATGGAGTAGGATAGGTGGGTTGCGTATTGTAGTTTAGAAGAAGTAGTTAGAGGCCAGATCCTAGGTTAACTAGGTTAGATCTAGATTAGATGATTGTAAGGATATATCCTACTCCATAGTCAATCCTAATCTATAGCTATCTAATTCTCCTAGATGAAAATGAACTAATCTACACCTACCTAATTTATCTTAATGTGGTGCTGATGATTCTTTGTGAGAAGATGATGATGATGAGGACGCCACGTGAGGCTCATCCCTAATCTAAACATCGGCCAAACACAACCTACTGCCATTGACGGGCGTATCAAACAGTTTTCCTTGCAAGTCGGCGAGAATGATTTTGCCATTAGGTTGGATTTCTACTACCTTGAAGGGTCCTTCTCCTAGAAACTTGATCTTGTCTTCATGTGCCTTGGCCTTGTATACCAGAGCCAATTCTCCCTGAACAAGGTCCTTGGTCTTGATATTTTGATCGTGCCAAGCCTTCCGTCACTGTTTCTCCACAAGTAGGGCATGAAAAGCTAGGAAGCGAGTTTCATGGAGTTGGAGGAGATTTCGAAGCCTCCTTTGGGTAGATTCCCCTATACTTGACTCTCAAACTTGGAACAAAAGTTTCAGCAAGCATTACGGCTTCTTGCCATACACCATTTGAAATGGAGTTTGTCCAGGTGCTCACCTTGGGCTCATTGAATGATGATCACCCATTTAAATACACAGAAGTCAAAGAAGCTGTTGCTGGTTTCCTGGAGATCACTACAGCTCCACTTTGGAGGATAGTGATATTTCACTCTAGTTGGCAACAAGTAGGTTTCCACAAGGCCCTAGTGGAGATCTACAATGCGGAGATTGAGAATGCCATTTGGTAAGTATTGATTTTAACTAAATACATCTACAAGTCATTTTTATATTTGAAACAGTCTTTGTTGTTTGTTTTTTTTACTATCTTCCTTGAATAATTGTAGGTACAAGCCAAATGTGCAGAATTATGGTGGTGCACGTCTCTGCAATGAGATCGAGTATCTCATCATCGGCCACTTCTCTACCAATAAAAAGATATCGATGTTGCACTACAACACTGCAAGGAACGCGGATTTTGGAAATCATTTTGAATTCCCTACAATGACAAAGAACCTAAAAAATCCAATGACTAGTTCTATGGCTTGCCCATATCAAAAGCCACAACAGCTTGCAAATAAATTAATCAAAATCTTTTCTCATCATGCGGACTGGATTTTAAATTATTTAGTGGTAGTGGGTCCAAAAGGGATTCCAAAAGGGGTCCAAAAGGGTATGCACCTTTTGGACTGAATTAGATGAGAGTTTAGCAAGTTTTGTTAAAATGAAGTTAGCTGGTATCTCAGTTTTGCCAAATGAGTTTCATGATGTGGGTAAGTTGGGGCCTTCTGAAGATGGTATTGCTCCATTATGTAAGGAGCCTCAACCACCTGCCAGTGGTGTTGTTGATGATGAAAGGAGATCTGGCTGAGGTGGTTGAGCAAAGTTATAATGTAGTTGTAGATGTTGTTACTCATCAGGACAGGACAACAACTCCAACAGATACAAAGTGTTGGAATTCTCCAGATCCAAAAGATCTGATTGAGAATTTTTTATTACATTTTTGTAAAAACATTTAGCGAGATTTTATTTATGGAGATTTTTCTCTTATTTGAAAATTGATTATATTTTTGTAAGAAAACGTTTGTTTTTTAAAGTAGTATTAAATATATTTTTTGTTAAGTAAGTTTATTGTTGAATTATATTTGTTAGATAAGCATATCTTCTTAAATTTTACATCTCTAATGTTTATTTGATTGTTAAAATGCAATTAAGTGTAAATAAGTTTTTGATAATATTATTATAACATATGTATAATTTTTAGAATTATACATATGTTATAATCGCTTAATTTAACAATTATTTTTCATATTAACGAATTGCACACAACTAATGTTTTTATTTTTGAGCAATTTGAATGTAAAATTCTAGAAATATTTTGCATAATTCCGTCTAAATTTTAAATATTTCCAAAATGTAGCATCTTACAAAATAATTAATTTATTTTTGAATTAAAGGTTTAAAATTTACGTGAATTCTAAAAACTTGTAAGGGCTTACAAAAAAAATGGGTCCTGCGCCATTTCTCGTTTCAAAAGATTTCGCGTTAAATGGTCAAAAGTATTGCATGAACCCAATTATGGGCAATGGAAACAATAGCACTAGTGTCTTGCTACGTAAAACAATTACAAGATGGCAAAGATTGAAAGAGCTGTTGCAACTTTGATTGGAAAATGTTTTAGAAAATGGAGCGACATCTTGTAAATCTAGACATTCTTTCAAGTTCTTGGTCTTTGACATTTAAAGTCAAGGTAAGCGGAGGGGGGCTGAGCTGCAAACTAAGTTACTTGTTATATATCAAACTACGTAGGTTGATTAAAATGATCAAACTACATAGGTTGATTAAAATGAATGATATTCCAAAAAGACTTCATCCTTTGATGAAATGAAAGTGAGATTCAAGAATTTTAAGTAAATTGCAAGCTAAAATCTTGTCAATTGAAAATCCTCCATCGAGGTCTTAGAACTAGAATAAAGCTTAACATTATGTTTGACAATACTAATAAGTGTCCTTTATGTGGCAGAGCCAAGAAAATGTTATATTTAAGATTGGAAGTGGTTTTCTCTAAGTTTGCACAACAAAGTTTGGACCAATTGTAGGCTAAATACATTCTTCTTAAGTGACTATTTGTATTTGTTACGTGGAAAGCTGAAAATGAACTAACTTTTATAGTTCCCTTTTACTCCTCCCCCAAATGTATGAGAGGGCAAAATTTGGTGGATTCAATATCAATCTCTCATAGTTTATGTTTTTTTTGTGGATTTTACTATTGAAGGTATCTACAAGAGGCACAAGTTATCCAAATTTCAGCTCATGTTGTTGCTATGTGAAGCCACAACTAATCTAGCTAGACATCACTTTTAAGTAGAATAATGTGAAGATCACTCACCTTTTACCTACAAAAGTCAAAATTATGATGAAACTTCAATGAATAAATATGTAAGATCTCACAATTTGGTTCTACACCTGCATATATTTGAATGTTTGATAGTTTCTTCTAGATCATTTTAAGTATACTTGAAAGTTTAAAAATTTCAAATTCTAAATATGTACATGTACATACTTGTGGTAATAATACATGAGGCAAAAAACATTTGAGTGTGTGTGCATGTGTGAACCACCTTGAGAATCTTTTATTAGCTCTACCCATCAATCCAACAAAATGAACTAGTGCCGAAATAGATTAATGCCAAATCTATGATAGCCAAATGGATATGCTTTGACTTTGCTATGACCAAATAAATACATGGGTTATTTACACGCTTTACCATGTTGATATCCAATTTTCAAGATTCACAACTCTTGGCTTTCCTACTTTCCTATTACCTCTCCTTCTGTCTACAAATTGGTATCACGTCAAGTTCTTCGGAACTCTTCTACAATGCAAACCCACATTTAAATTTGGTTCCGCAAAAATTTCCTCAATTTTTTAAAAGAGAAGTCCCAATCACTTATCTTTGTGATCTTAGAATCATCAAGCAGTGAAAAGAATAATGTTTTGGTTAGTCAATTTTACCCATTTCTCCCTCAAATAACCATTCAAATATTGCCAATAGCTCTTACAAGTGAGACGTAACTCAAAACATGCTCCATAGAATACATCCCCTTGCATATGCATC
This sequence comes from Diphasiastrum complanatum, assembly GCA_029204225.1. NCBI lineage: Eukaryota > Viridiplantae > Streptophyta > Lycopodiopsida > Lycopodiales > Lycopodiaceae > Diphasiastrum > Diphasiastrum complanatum. The sequence goes on along the minus strand of CM055103.1, from coordinate 25,174,880 downwards.
ATAGATGCATCTGTGTTCCAAAACGCCTTCTTTTTTCAATTAATTTTTTTTTTACACCATTCAAAAACTAAAGAAAACAACTGAAAGACCAACTACAAACCCTGAAAACCAAATAAAAACTTAAAACAATCAAGAACCTAAAAAACCAATCAAAGATAAAAAATTTGCAAAGATCCTGATCGGGTTTTCGGGATTGTTATGAAGCACGATCCCGGATGGAACAGGCAATGCAATAATGATATTATGCATATACAAGCTCAAATTCATTCAAATCAGCACTCCATATTGAATTACCAAAATGACAATGAGATATCGACATTCTTTTGACTATTGTTGTTGAGAAATCTACTTACATTCCAATTGTAGTACTCAAAAAACAACCAACTCTAAAACAATATGCAACAAGTGAAGCATCCCACGTATTCGAGGCGAATCTCCCGATGTTGCTTCATGACTAGAAGCTAACCGGTCTCTCTAACCTTTTACTCATCATTTGAGTGATACAATCTAATAAGCCAAATTCTTTTATGTTTTAAAATATTTTAATGCACATGGAGATACGATTTTTCAGCTTACTGCTCTTCAATTACCCAGTGCTTGCCTTCACAGAAAATACTACAGGTCGTAATCGAATTAAATGGACTTAGTAGACTATTTAAATGGCTAATGTGAATTTTTCACAGCTCAACCATAGCTAAAGCTATTTAGATCAATAAATGTACGCCCTCTCAAATCAGACAAGAAATCTGGTGAAAGATTCAATATTCTGAGCTCCATGCTACTTTCCCACAAAGCTCCTAACTAAACAGCTATTCATTCAGTACGCAACAAACTTCTACCAACACTTTGGATAGCTCATAAATTTAGATTGAGTATCACATTCGAGACCCATTCTACTTTTATCTTTCAGATTAAAAATTTGTGACTAAACATACCTCAACTTGCCGTATGGAAATGTCAAAACTTAGAAAATGCTCTACAAATGCAAATAATGTTGTGAACCAGTTAACGATTGCTCCAATTTGGAGACCTCGTTCAACAGGTGGTACACCAGAATTGCACAAGCGACAATTTCTGGGGTTTTGCAGGGCCTATTATGAGAGCTAAAACTTTTGCACTGCTTCCCGCAGCTTGTAACACACAATCAAACACCTTCATAAGTCATGCACTCTGGGACAAATTAAAGCGAAACTGTGACGTTTTTAGCCTAAACCACTTTTCTTATAAAAAAGTATGTAAGCTTGGTCATGTAGAACCCGATTCAAATTAACGAAGCTAACCATGCCATCATCAAAACGCAGCCATCGACCATCAAACTGCTTTGCATCTGCTGTGTAATGACCCATAGAATGATCCTTCCCATGGTGGGTAACGGTAGCTACTAGTTCATATTTTCGAGCCTGCCAAAATGGATATCAAGAAAAGCAATCAATCATAAAACTCCATTATAAATGCTTCTAGGCAATACCAATGTTAAAATCATAAATAATGACGAGAGGCAACAGACAATATGAGAAATATTAAGAAGCTAATTGTGCTCTGTAACACGTACATCATCTATAAACAGAAAATTACAACAGCACATATAACCTTATAAACAGAAGGTTAACATATGTATATGTAAGCTTATAAGCAGCCACACACACAGTAGCAGAGCCTTCGAGGATATTGGGAGTCAGGAAAGACCCATTCAACAATAAACATGAAGCAGCAGGATCCTCTAAGCCTTTTGCAGTTGAGCAAGACCTGTCCAGCATCAGTGGCCACATAACATACTTGATATGCTCAAACAGCCCATATCCAGTAACAGCACCCACCTCCACCCCCAGGGCCAAAGGATTTCACAACAATGACCAAGAAACGTGGCAAAGTGGGATGGACGTGCTATGTGTTCTCAGGTATGCCACCACAAGGAACATACGTGCTCAGGAACATGGCCAAGGTGAACCAAGAATGAGGCTTCCCACGCCATGCATCCATTTGTCATGCTCTTGAACAACAATTATTTGCTCAGGTCTCAATTTCTGCCACAGGTTTCTTCATCTTTCTTCAATCATGCATCATTTAACATTGTTTAACATCCATTTATCTTCTTCTTCATGTCAAATTTCTTCATTGTGTCAAAAGCAAGCATCATGTCTCACTTTACAGTAGGCTGTACCTTTCTCAGTTCTCAAGTTTCTTTCGAAAGAAGATTTTTGCCTTCTACCTCCCTTCTAGAATCTACTGTAGGTTGTAACCTTTATAAAGCATTCGAGTTTGCGGAATGAATAGGACAAATTTCAACTAGTAAAATTTCTAAATCAAGTAATAAAAGCAGCTTTCTTAATTGTCAATGGCAGAAGCTCAAGCTAGAACCCAACGTGAAGTTCTAAAGAGGCAACAACAAAAGGCCTCAAAGATATCATTGAGGCTATTAAATGCAAATAGATTGTAACACGATTCGCATATTTTTAGTAAGTGGGCCCAAGTGGCCTAGAACTCAAGCTAGTAATGACACCTCGTTATGAATCCCACAAATAAGCTTGCACTTGTAGAGGAGCCTCCAAGCCCAAGTGGCCTAGAACTGAAGCTAGTAATGACATCTCATTATGAATCCTGCAAATAAGCCTGCACTTGTAGAGCCTAGACTTGGTATATCTAGGAGCCTCCAAGCCCATGTGATATACACTATTTTGGAGTCCAGCACTTGAATGAAGGAGCTTGAGTTATATTCCTTTGTGTTTAGTGTTCTTCATCGGTCTAGTAAAATCCTCTCTTGCTTACTAGGATTGTAGTGTCTTTATGATTTGAATCAAAGTTCTGATTTGCCAAAACGAATGATTTTTTGGGAAACTCCTGGTTCCCAAATGTAATTGGGTGGCACAATGACTAGGGTTGCTGTAAAATTGTGTAACTATAGGCTACAAAAGTGTTTAGAATATTTTGACTTCATAGGTCACAAGTGAACTCAATCTAGCCAGTATCATCAGTTTAATTCATTATTCATCTGACATTGATAACTGACCTATCATTTCATATTGTTGCATTTGATGAGCCATGACATCTCTTATTTGATTTCCATTCATGATCATTGGGCATTAAATTTTGACTTGAAATATGCTTCTTACTCATGGTGCACAAATTCCAAGCTCATAAGTTTTCTTTCACGTCATAAAAGTTCCAACTTTTGAAAGTTTTGATGCTAGTATTTTTTATTGTAAATGTAATGTTGAGGCTTGAATCATGATTATTAAATGTGTAAACAGTTAGTGGATGTTGAGAATTTTAAGTAGTAATCTTTAGATTTTACATTGTAAACTTGTTTGAAATACGTGGATTAAATTATCGATCATTGAGGAATCATAAATCATTATTGAAATTTCAAACGCGAAAATTTTGTATCTTTATGAGTTACTACAAGACTCAAGTGACTAATTTGTTTTTAACATGATTTAACATCCCAATTTTTTACAGCCCTGAGTTTTTCTTGAGAATAAGTACTCGATCTGTCAAAATTGATATGACTTCATATGAATTGGATGGTGACAGCATTAGTAATATCATAGAGAGACCTCGAATAATGTACCAAATTAAATCTATCATAGGAGAGACAGGCCTGCGAATAGAGGAGAAAATACAAAAGAATGGCCCAAGAATCGATAAACCCACCAATGCGGGCCAAAAACTTATAGCAAAATTGGAACAATAAAATACAAAAATTGGTGGAATGACACCACGGAGGAGCACGTGCGTTATTCCAATTCCAAAATAAGTGCCTAGAACTAAAATAACCTGCACAAAAATGTTGCAAAGCATGTGTAATACCATATGAACTCAAGAAGTACCTCATGGTGACCATCCAAATCACCATTGTCAATGGATGACAAAATTTGAAGCAAAACAAATGCATCGCAAACCTAATGTGATCTGAGTAACCACAAGGCTAATTGATTGTAAGCTATGGTGAAGATGACTAGACAGTTGCGTTAAGCAAAGTCAGATACGCCTCAAGCTGAAACCCAATGAGATTTTCTAAAAAGTTCTTAAAGATACGGGATGATCGTCGTGGATCTAGCAACGAGTGTTGAAAACAGCCACTATGTGCCGAGAAGCTAACTGGCAACAGGCTTGGCATTTGCAAGCTGCAATGCACGTCAAAGGCTAGTTTGCCTTTCAAAGAAAGGCAAAACTTTTAAAAGCATGTCATCTGAATGGCAAACTTCAAAATTGCCCTTCCATTTGAAAGCTAACTTTAAAAACTCAAATGTCATGCTAGTTTGACACATAACAGGAATATATTTATAAGTGATTGAAAGACTCATACTTATTTTTATTTGAAAGGTACCCGTGCATTATACATGTCAAGTGAAAGTTAAAAAGAAAAAAGGCCCATCGGGGTGAAAGGTAGAAGTAGTGTGGGCTAATTAAACAGTTGAACCCTTCGAAGTGATGAAAGAAAGTAGTACTTTGAAAGCCTTTTGTGAAAGTGTGAAAAGTTCGGTGAAAAAGGTGTTGAATCCTAGAAGATGATCACTTTCATGCCATTATTATTCATCAAGAATTTGCAAAGGCAGGGAAGGACCACATCATATTTGTCCTGTTTTGATAGTTTACAAAAGCCTTGTTTCGTTGAACATGAGGCATTGTCAACAAAGGTAGAGACCATCTTTCGGTTGGCTGCAGTTAAATTGTGGCAACATGGGGAGGTTTTAAATATTATGTTATGTCTAGGATAATACCCAACATAACAAAGGGGATGGGCAATCTTCAACCCTATGGAGTCCAACCACAAAGCCTTAGACCACCAACTTAAATGCCACGGCATCCCTACTCACACCATCAGCGCCCTAGAGTAGGTGCAGATCACCATCACAAACATATGTCCACGTTAGCTTTCATACGTTTCTACAAGAACCTTAGTAGAAATCATAGCTAGTGAACAAAAAGCACCGCTAAAGATAAAAAATAAGTAGCACAAATCAGCTGGCTGTAACTTGGACGAAAATCACCAATGAGAACTACATGTTTGTTAATATGGCAGAAACATATATCAATGTTATATCTAAGATAATACCCAACACAAGGGAAGTTATCTAGCAAGGTCCACAAGTCAAAAGAGGGAATAATTATGCAGCGTACATCAAAGCACATTGAAAGGAGGTAATTGTGTAGCAGTATAGTACTAGAGTGTGGGAGGAGTCAGGAGGAAGAAAAGCTGGTGTGGGCTGGAGATTTGAAGAGTAAAGACAATTTTTAGCTTTTGTAATCAACCACTTACCAATCTCTTGAATCCTTGATAGTTAAATCCATCACAAACCATCTTGCTGCGAGAGAGTAACAAATAGCCAGATTTGTCGGAGGCTTGAAAAAGATCCCCCGGAAAACAGAGGTTTTGGGTCCCGTCATTATGGGAGTTGAATAATTTGAAAAGTGGAGTTAGTTCAAGTCAGTCAGTTTATTTTAATTTTGATAACAGTCATTGAACCAAGAAAATGCCACCCTCTATTATTTCAAAGCATTTCAGCATTCTTTGCTTTGGCACCAAAAACAGTTCAAGTGATTCCCCACTTTCCTTTGAAATTTTAGTGCAATCCACGTGAAATATAAGAAATAAACCAAGCCTCGACTTATTTATGCAGGAGCCTTGTCATAACGAGTATCCCATCTAATGAGATCTTCAGGATTGGCTGATACATTTTCAGAGCCATTGACAATTGCGCACAAATTTTTCTTGGTTAAAATAAATCTTATTTCAACTTACCATGTAAGGAAATTTTTCCTTTGAACTTGTCAAAAAGAGTCTCTGATCCAGTTTCTAAGGTTGTTCTAAAAAAAATAATGAGATAAAGTGCATTTAAACTCCCCCTTAAGTCATAATTAATGATTTTTGGCAGTTTGCTGATCCTTTCAAACAAGGTTTGGGTTGTGATAACTTATCGCTTTGATCAAGAAGCAACATGATTTTTACCAAGCAACACCTTGCTAGAATTGCATGTAAACAGATGAGCTGCTCACCATAGTGGCCACATGAAATTGCAACAGGTAACTGGCATATCAGTAGTCTGTTTTTTCTCCTCACGGGTTTCAAAATTGAGGCATAGACTTTCGCAAAAGGCTAGACCACAATTTTTAATGAAGCATCAAATCCGTCATTGAAGGTCAAGTTAGATCCCTTTAAGGGTATCATCTTCACCTCTTAGCATATTCAGAATTCCATGGCCTACACACGACCCTCTGTATTCAGACAGCAGGCTGAATTGTGCTTTCTGGATTACTATCAACTAAGGCTTTAGCACTTTAAGTGGGCTCAGCACACACATGTATGTGATGCTAATCCCTCCTATAATAGAAACTAAACTCTCAATCTAACCACTACAACTGATTCCTATATTTTACAGCCTATTCTTCACAAAAGATGGCCTAAATTTTCCACAAAAGTTCAGCACATGATCACATCAAACCGTCTTGCTCTGAGACAATATTAAAATTCACGGTGGACAACCTTCTACTTATCATTGACAGCAATCAATCATTACGTTGAAGGAAGCTGAATACACTCATGAGAGAGAAAACTGTATTATGCATTGTATTGTAAGTGAGTTGACAATGAACCAAAGTGAGCGAGATGTAGTTCGTTGGCGTCTCCTCATATCTGGTTTAGTATTCGGACCAGTAGTGTAAGTACTTCTACACCTATGAAGGAACTGTACGTCATTAAGTACACTGCCTCAGGGTGATTGGACGTCTTTAGTAATTACTCAAAGAACCGTAACTATGCATTAGACATTAATGAAGACATGACTATTAAGGAGACAGTAGTATATCAAATTGCTGACATGGCACTCTAATAACAATTGTTGACCCAAGTCATCACAGCTGTTGATATGGATGTGAAGATCATATCTCCAGCATTTATGGATGACACAAAAGAGGAGCCCTCATAAAACACTTTCACAGCAGTTCTTCTCTATAAATGCCAGGCTTTGGGAGGAAGTAGTAATAAGTACTATTCCACATTCTCAATAAGAGGCAATTGCTTGGGTACCAGAAAATTTCCACTACTTACATCAAAGTCTAGCAAAGCACACCTATCCTATTCTCTTGGCTGGAAACTGTCCCCTCCTATACTGTGGAAGAATCATGGCATCCTCACAAGAAAACACATCCACCTCTATTCAGGTATGAGCCACTGTTTGCTTTATAAAGTCTTTTCATTAAGGAAAGGTAAACAAAAGTTTCGATTATCAAGTGATAGGCATACACTTTACTCTACGAACTGAAACATTTTCTTTATTCTATCACGTTGTTTGCTCTTTATGCTACTTGCATAACCGAACCCAACGATTTATCTTATTTTGCACTCAACTGCTCAACTTTGGTTTCTAAAATTTTTTACCAAACCTAACAAGTACTTTGGTCCTTTCATTAGTGTTTTTGGCTCGGGTACTCTTGAAATGCATGGATTTGCGCAAGAGTCTTAACAGTCTCAAGGGTTAGCATGGCATGCATTTGCCTAACACTGATTTGCGACTGTACTAGCCAACTCTAATGTTCAAACACTCAAGTAATTTATGAATTGTCATAATTGTCCATCTAAGTTAAATTTTGTTTACCTTGTTGGCTTATGAATAAGGGTTTCAAAGGGCTTGGTCTTGCTTAAGCAAGAGGAACTATGTGAATGCTTTTAACTGTCTCTCTCTGCCCCCAAGGTTCTGCAGTTCCTTTCTTGATTATATTTTTTTTCCAAACTAAATTGTTTTGATATCTTTGAGAAATATGGATTTATATTCAATATCATCAGCTTGGTCGACTTCACAACAATCATAATATTCTATCTGAAATCATCGGGATTGCAAATCACCTATGTAGGATTTATAGAAGAGATGCTTGCTTGACAGCAGCTAGTAATTATGGCCAAATTCACAAACACAAACACCTTGGAAAATGGGTGAGCTTTAATTACCTCCGAGCCCGAGCCATATGGAGAATACAGCAGTTCACGCCCAAGTGTAAATTCAAGTGGAAAGCGCACAGGTTTATTAACCTTGCCCGTACCCCTAGCACCGAAACTGAAACGCATCAAATGTAGTATTAAGACCTTTGGCAATGCCTGTATCTTCACAGATTTGCTTGCAGTTACAACCTCAGCCTGTAACAGAAAATATGAAAATTAGTGCAATCACATACCAAGTTTCAAATGACACTTTTAGCAAGTATAATCATAGCTCCAACTCTTTAACAGATTAAATATCTATGCCATTTACCACCATTCATCAACAAGAAATTGGGAATATTTTTTGAATGATCGAGGTCAAATTCGATGCCGTTAGTTCAAGCACTTGAGCCTTCTCTATCCATATCATGAAATCATTATCAGAAAGAAAGACATTGAAGATCCATGCTCTACATCAACCAGTTGAGCTGCATCCACAATCAAATCATCAAGGAGTAAAGCGAACTCAAGTAGAATCATCAAGTCATCAATGAAGTTACATAAAGCAAACTCTTTGTTGGTACACTTGAAAAGTAGGTGACCACACATTCCTAAAGTTGGAGGACACCAGGCAAGCCTTTCAAAGAGCCAAAGACATTGGCAGATGAGTCTCTATCTGAGATGGCAGAGCAACTTCGTAAATAGGCAATTACCTCCAGCAGCACGTGCATATGACAATGGGGCGGCCTTTGGAGTGAGAGCACCCCAGGGTCCCAGCCACACCCCTTGCAAATGTGACTATGGAATTATAATGGAATACATTCTTCTTTGACAACAGCAGTTCTTTGTAATGTTGTGGAGGATGGTGATATTTTGTTATTTACGAAGACTTAAGAGAGTTCTATGAGAGGACTTTCGTCCTTTCTTCGGTACACATAAGAGTCGGGTCCATAATGAGGTGACATTAGCAAGTGGTGGAGGCCCAGTCAGGGCTGTATATGCTTATTCAGTGGCCATTTGCAACCATTACTCATAGTTGTGCAATGGGATGAGCGAGCAAAATAGTTTTGGACTAGATTGTTGGGCTCATGTATAGTTTTCAAGTAATATGTTTTAATAACAGCATGCTACTTTTCACCAACGACCTTGTTGGCACACAACATTGGCACCTCCCTTTATTTGATTCTTTTAGCAAAGTAAGGACGTGCTAAACTTTTGGACAATTTGCAGAGATTGATCCTTACATCTACATACATTGGACAACGAGGAGCTTGGTATCCGCAAAGCCTCAGGTAACAGAGATGGTCCACTTACAGGATATAAAGAGAGCAATTGCTGCATCTAGGAGGATCTCAAATACACTGGCCTACATAGATAACCTTCATTATGTGACAACACCACACCTTCTGATTTATTTCTTTGTACATATCTTCAACCCGTCCATATCACATTTGAATTTCAAAGGATTGTAATCAGAACTAGGATACAGGCTGCACACTGTCATCTCACATAAGTGATCAATACCGATTGAATTGACACGTACATTGTTCCACTTATACTAATCAAAAGCGACCTAATCAAAAGGACACTATTATACTTAATAAGAGGATGAGCAGTCAATCAGAATGCCAACCTGTTGTTGAAGGGCTATGAGCAGCAGCAGCAACTGCTCTAAAATATTGCCCTAAAGAAAAAGGTAGACTTGGCTTTTAAGGAACAAGTTTAAGAGTAACAATGGCCTATGATTGCCAAAAATAGTGCTAACTATCCAGCTTCCAGGGTTGAGAATCTATATTGAGACATCAGGTTCTAGATTTGTTTGCTCTTACAAAGATCTTTTGTTGTGCTCTCTAGGTCAATATTAAGTCATTTTGTCGGGCAGGTGAATGATCTCAGACTCATTATTAAAAGCGCAATCACTTGCCTATTCCGGCTTGGCAAAGTTTGCATCATTTGCCAACATTAGCTTTTACCTTCACCAGATTGTTCGCCAGCCATTCAATGTCATAGCCCTTGAATAGTACTTCCTAGCACTATTTAGATCGCCCAAAAAACACCTAGAAATTCGTGCCGAAAGTTGACTTTGAACAGTCAGCCACACCATCGTTCACCAGGCTGCCAATCTTCTTTCCTATCCTTCACCATCGTTTGTCGACTTGCCCCCTGGATCCGGAAAGGATCATTCGCTGATGTCATTTCCCATTGTCTGCCCAGCTGCCAATCTTTCTGGAAGATGTTTGCTGTCCTGCTTGTTGAACTCCCAGTGGCACGACCCACAACTTTGGATCGTTTGCCAGATTGTTCACCAAC